>CM053789.1:679536297-680108797 GCA_028749045.1 Cupressus sempervirens
ATTGGGAGCTAGAATTGTCTTTGTTTCTTCAAACAATAATACATTTAGATATTCCTTTTCTCTAAATTTTACATGTACCAATAATTTTGTAGAGAATGAGGCCCTATTGCTAGGATTGAAAGTTGCAACATAGCATGGAATCAAGAAAATACATGGTATTAGTGATTCTGAGTTAATTATTTCCCAAGTTAAGGGTGTTTATGTGTCAAGAAATGAAAGATTGAAGAAATTTAGGAATGTTGTTTGGGATATGATTGAGTCTTTTGATGCTTTTGGGATAATGTGGAAGGATAGAAGTAATAATAAGATGGCAGACCTTTTGGCAAATGTGGCCATAAAGCCTGATGATATATCATTTGCTAGTGTGTCCACCATAGAAGTACAAAATAGACCTTCAGTTCCAAACAATGTCCATAGTTGGAAAGTTTTTGAAGATGACAAAGACATTCTAAATTTTCTACTCAATGAGGATAAATATCATGGATAGGAACTTGATTGTAGTGCATGGGTGGAAACCATTAATGGGAAAGAAATAATTTTTTGACAAGAGACTCTGTAATTGAAAAATAACAAGGTACCCCAGGGTCTGGTTGTATTGGAAAGTGCATTTGACAATCAAGATAGGATACTTTCAAATGCAAAAAATGATAACCCACAAGGACTAGAGGAGATTAATTTGGATACACTTGACACTCCAAAAAAGGTGTACATTGGAAAAACTTTGAATCCTGAGATTAGAAAGTCTTTGATTGATTTATTAAGGAAATTTAGACATGTTTTTTCCTAGTCCTATGATGACCTAAAAGCTTATAGGCAAGATTTGTTCCAACATGTTATGCTACTTAAAGTAGATGTAAAACCTTTTAGGCAAAAGAACAGACTTGTGAACCCTGCTCTTGCTCCTAAGATGCAGGAAGAATTATTGAAGCTCAGAGATGGGGGAATAATTAAGCCAATTAGACATTCTTCATGGGTGTCTAATCTTGTACCTGTGAGAAAAAAGAATGGTGACATTAGGATCTATGTTGATTTTAGAAACCTAAATATTGCATCTTTAAAAGATAATTATGGATTTCCCAATATGGAGGCCATGCTTCAACAGGTCACTGGTTCAGAGTTGATGTCCATGATGGATGGTTTTTTAGGTTATAACTAGGTCTTGGTTGATGAAAAAGAGCAATTCAAGATAGCCTTCACCACCCCTTGGGGAACCTATGTATATGTGAGAATGCCTTTTGGCCTCATAAATGCAGGGGAAACTTTTCAGAGAGCTATGGATGTGGCTTTCAAAGATTTTAACAAATTCATGGTAGTGTATCAAGATGATATAACAACATATTCAAAGAAAGCTGAAGATCATTGCAAGCATCTTGAAAAGATTTTTCTCAAAGCTTTGGAATATGGAGTATCTTTGAACCCAAGAAAATTTACTTTTGGGGTCATAGAAGGCAAACTTCTAGGTCATATAGTTTCAAAAGAGGGTGTTAAGATTGATCTTGAAAGAGTAGCAGCAATTGACAAAGTCCAAAAACCAAAAAAATGTTAAAAGTATACAATCTTTCTTTGGACAAGTTAATTTCTTAAGAAGGTTTCTAACTAACTTTGCTGAAATCAGTAGACCAATCTCAAAAATGCTCAAGAAAGGTGCTACAATAAATTGGGAAGGTGAGCCTTCTATTGCCTTCCAAGAAATAAAAAGTGCTATTAAGAATGCTCATGTGCTTAGGACCCCTGATTATGGAAAGCCCATGCATATTTTTTCTTTTGCATCTTTTCATACTATTGTAGCATTTTTACTTCAAAAGAATGAAAGTGAACATGAACAACCTATAGAATTTTTTAGTAAGTCCCTACAACCTGCAGAATTGAAATATGGTATCAGTGAGAAATTGGCATATGCTCTAGTTAAAGTTGTTAAGGCTTTCAGATGTTATCTTGTAGGGGCTATTGTTATTGCTTTTGTACCAAGTGCAATAGTGAAGGATATTTTCTCCTAGCAAGAGGTATCTGGTAGAAGATGCAGATGGATTAATAGGATCCAAGAATTTAATATAGTCATCTATATTACTAAGCTAGTAAGAGGTTAGGGATTAGCTAAGCTCATGGCACAAGAAAATTTAGATGCTAATCAAATCAATGTTGAAGATTAGGATCTTAGTCTTAGCTCATGTGACATGGACTACTATGATTGGTACATAGATGTAATATATTACCTACAACACATGAAGTCTCCACCTCAACTAATAGAAAATGAAAGGAGAACTATAAAGTTGCATTCAATTAGATATATTATTGTGAATGGAGCCTTATGGTGGAGAAATTTTGAAGGTATATTATTGAAGTGCATTGATCAGAAAAACTCTAAAAAAATATTAAGTGAGATGAATTCAGGTATATGTGGAGGACATTATATGGAAAAGACTACAACCCATAAGGTTATGAGAGCAAGTTTTTGGTGGCCTAATTTGTTTAAGGATGCTCAAGTTCTGGTGAGAAAGTGTGATTCATGGCAAAGGTTTGTAGGAAAGATGGAATTCTTAGGAAACACACCTTTGAAATCAGTTGAGGTTCAGTCACCTTTTCAAAAATGGGGAATGGATTTTATAGGTGAGATATCACCTAGCTCTAGTAGTGGTTTTTCCTGGATACTAGTTGCAACTGATTACTTCACAAAGTGAGTTGAGGCAATCCCTACTAGGAATTCAACCAGCAAAGTAGTAAATAATTTCCTACATAATGACATCATCATTGAATTTAGATGTTTTGAAAGAATAGTGACTGATAATGATATGTGCTTTAGATTTGAAGAATTCATTAAGTTCTATGAAAAATATGGCATCACTAGGTTAGTTTCCTCACCTTATCATCCACAAGGGAATGGACAAGCAGAATCTACCAATAAAAGTTTATTGAAAATCATTAAGAGAAATTTGGATGACAACAACAAGGCCTAGGACTCAAAGTTGCACTTTTCTGTTTGGGTTGATAGAGTGATAGTCAAGAAGGAAATAGGTGTATCACCTATTGACCTTGTATATGGAATTCAAGCTCGAATACCTCAAAATAATATGACAGGTTTATATAACTTTATTCAGATGTATGATGATGACATCATTGATGATACGCATCAGAGAATTGATGAATTGGCTAGATTAGCAAAAACAAGGAAAGAAGCCTCTATAAGAAACATGAAATTACATATACAAACAAAACATTTGTATGATACAAGGGCAGTAATTAGGAAGTTCCAGCTTGAGGATCTTGTTTTAATATGGAATGCAAGACTAAAAGAGAAAGGTAAACATGGAAATTTTGATCCCATTTGGTTGGGACCTTATTTAGTTGACTCTTTCTGGGGTCAAGATTCATATTTCATTAAGGAATTGTCAAGAAGCCTTTTAGAATTGCCAGTTCATGGGCAATTTCTAAAAAGATATTTTTGATTAAAGGTTTTTTTCTTTTCCCTGAAAGCTTTTTTCTTTCTGTAAGTGCTTGTACAAATTTGTATAGCCTTTGTATGTATGTATATTCTTGTTAATATTCTCTGGTTCTTCCTCAAAGTTTTGTGTGTGGTCTGCTCAAACTAGAAATTTTGAATCCTTGCATGGACACAAGTTGTCCATCATCCTTAGCTAGAGGCACTGATAGCTCCTTTTTTAGAATGGAAATTTTTTGTATTTTGTGGTGGAATTTTCAAATTTGTTTCAGTAGGTTTGGGATCATCTTTTCTTTTTAGAAAACCCTAGTGAATTTTGTAATCATCATCTTTGCCTAACCCTAGGCCATATGTATGAGTAGGTTTCATATTTCAAAAATACCATGTTCTTTGATCATTTATGATCTTATGAAAAAGGGATTGGCATAATATCATGAGCATGTGTTGTGGTCTTTTGTGATCTCACGATAGTCCTTATATCATGTCATCATAGGAAAGTTTCCTTTTTTCCTCAATCCCGTGGTGAACTTTATATCATAAGATTGTGTCACATTGTGTTTTTCCTATGAAAGGGTCTTTTCTAATCTTACAATCTATGTTTGCTCATGTCATCAGAAGTGGAAGACAAAGCAGGTCACAAACCTACAATAAAGCTTTGGTCATCAGGTCATAAAATAGATGGATGGGGCCCGATGATTTTACGAGGTGTGTCGCATGATCGAGGAATGAAATTAAAAGGGTTAAGATATTATGACAAAGGCCTTGTTGTCTGATCATATGATGGATTAAGTTATGTTATGATGGTGCGACACCCTATTGTCATAGGATAGTGGAATTCATGAATGCAAGCATGTCACTTGTTGACATGATAGATGTCAGTTTCTTGTTGAAATTAAGCTAGTATACATGTGCCAGGTAGGTTCAAAGTCAGCATTTGTGGGACCAAGGATAGTGAGATGGCCAATGGATAACAGTCTCCAATCTTATGATAAGTTCTTTCATCGTAATATCTCAAAAGTTTGAGGAAGGATTTCTCGATGTTGCGATTGGGGTTTGTCGTAGCATTGCATGAATAAATTTTTGAACCCACGATGTAATGATGTAATTTTTTCAACTTAACCATTACATCATAGAAGAAAACATGAAGGGTTGTAATGCTACGAGGTGGTAAGCTCAACTACCTTATGAAGATGACTTATGATGCTCCAAAACTATTTGTTGTGGGATTGTAGAACACAATGAGTAAGTTGTTGATGCTACGATAGAAGGGTTATCATAGGATCATGAAAGATTTTGTCACTCTTACCGATTTCTTGATATAAGGTTTTTAAAGGATATTGTGAGATTGAAGAGTCATTAATATAATGTTGCAATATTATGGAAGGTCTTTTCAGTTACCTTATCATAATATCATAGAATCTAATCTCTTCAGCAGACATAATGATGAGAAATGAGGTTTGAAATTCTCTACCAATTAGTTTTTAATGCAGTAAGAAAAGTGCATAGTTGGAAATCAATTTGGCACCTCCTAAGTCTAAAAGAATAGATTATGATCATTCTCAAGCATGTTGAAATCAATGTGATTTAAATGTCCATTTAAGCATGTCAACTTATATGTTTTTCCATTCCCATTAGCACTATTCATCATCTATAGAATTAGATTCTGAGTTCATCTTGTGTTGTCTGTGTGAGCTGCATCATTGTTTCGGAGGTTTATAAGGGATAGTTTTCTACAGTTTCAGAATTTCCAATTGCAGATTCAAGATGTCTAACTAGGAAGTGGAAGAAATTTCAGCTAAGGAAATGGTAGTATCAGAGACGTCAACCTTGAAGGGAGGAAAAACCAGACAAAAGAAACCCAATCAATTTCCTAAGGAATCGGTAAAATTGTTCCTTGGATCCACAAATACCAACTCTATTGATGATAATGCTTTCTTTGATCCATATACCAAATTTAGAGATGCTAGGTACCCTAGTACCAATGGTGTTGAGCTTTTCTAGTTTTTCTATTGCAACCAAGAGAAGATTCCTATTTGCAATCTTAGAAGAAGAACCTTGCTAAGCTAATTTTCCTAGAGGTGTTTGTGGATGTGGATTTGATGAAAGCTTTGTTTAGATGTTATAATCATGCCACAAAATCTTTTCACAAGAAAGATGGGACTGTTCTATGCACCTTGGATAGAGAATCTCTCATTGAGGTTTTTGGGTTGACTAGGGCAATGGGTCAACCTCTGGATTTGAAGGACCTACAGAGAAGGTTTGAGGAAAACTCAACTACTTTCACTAAAAATTCATTGCTACAACATATTCTTGGAGAATTGAAAAGGGTCGGTGATTTCCTAAAGAAAATAATGGAGAAGAAGCCCATGGAAAAGTTCAAAAATTATTTTGTCAAGACCATATATGGTGTCCATAAGGTTATTGGAAAGGATGGGTCTGATGAAGTCTTGAGAGCTAAATATATAATTGCTAGAGATGTACAAGATGCTTTCCATGCCTATGAATATGACTATGTTAGTCATATATTAGATATCATGAAGGAGAATATTTCCAAGGCAAGGTCTAGAGAAATGAGGGAATTCACTTCCCCATATTACTCTCTACTGATGCATTTGATCCTCTATAGGAATGTGGGATGCATCCACTCTGATTTTATTGATCAAACCTTTGATCTAGAAGGAGCCATGCCAATATAGTTGTGGACACAGGTATGGGATAGCTCTTACCACTTTTTTGACTATGTGTCATTTTTCAGTAATTTTAGTGATGTTATAATGAAGATGTTAGACCGGGGTACTTTAGGGCCCCTAAAATTTTAAAATATCTCTTAAGACAATCCCTATTGCCTAATTGGAAGAAACCAGATCATAATTGGGGGGTTATATTATTGCTTCCTACCTTTTCTTTAATGAGAGCATATGGTTGTCCTCAGCCACCCCACATTTGACCAAAGTTCATCCCTCTTAGACTAGGGATAATTGAATTTATTTGGCAGTTGTTCATGGTTAATAGGGAGTACCTAGGCCCTAAGGTACATGGGGGAACCTTTTTATGTAGATGCTTTAAAATCAATGATTTCACCACTGGTAAGGAAGCCCTAAAGCCTGTCCATGCCTTCTTGCATCATTTCAACTTATGCACTGGCACTTATAGAATGTATGACCCTGAGGGATGGATGAGGGCCACTTTAAAAGAAATGAGAAACTATGTGCAGCCCAATTCCAAATAATTTCCCCATGAAGACATCATTCCAAATATAGTAGCAAAGGGGGAGGCAGCTAATAAACTTGCAAAGTTGGATGATGTACTGAGGGTAGAGAGGTAATTGAAAAGAATTGACCCCCAATTCCTAGGTTTTTATATGGATATCCCTTACCCCCATAGAATCAAGAAGATGGTCATAGACCATGCTGAAATAATGGCTAATATGCCATAAAGTCTAGTGGGAGAGGAAGAAAGGGTATGCCCAAATAGCCTTGAACCTGATGTGGCCCTTGAGGTAGAAGAAGAGGATGCACCCCAAGCATCTTGGTTTGCAAAGGGGTATAAAAGATAGAAGATTGTGCAGATCCCACCTCAAGTCAGGCAAAGAACATTGCAAATTTTTCCAAGGAGCTGTTAGTATTTTACTAACATGAGGAAAAATTACCTACAAACCAGGGCTGATGCAGAAGAAGCCAATCTGATAGACCTAGAGTTAGCAGCAGAAAGATTGGATGATAGAATTATCCAGGATCAACAATTCTTGGACGATAAAATAGAGTGAACTTGTCCTCCAAATGAAACTTGATGAATTAGATGAGCAGAGGATGGAGTTGATTGAGAAGCTACACTCCTATGACCCTTAAAGTGAGGTAACGAACTTGGAGAAGGCTAGGGATCTTTTTTAAAGGAGTGGCATGTTGCTAGTACCTGGTTGGGACTTGGAGCAAGCATTTACGCTTGATCAAATTAGAAGACAAGAAAGTGCCATCTCTTATGAGGCAATTAGTGTTAGCAGTTTGAAGAGGGGAAATAGTTTTAACATTGATACCAAGTCTTTGGAAGTTTGAAGCATGGACCCCGATTCTAATAAACCAAAATTAATAGATGTGCAGAGTACAGAGTGGGGCAACATGATAATTTGGACTCTGTAGGGTACCTCTAGCAAAGAAATCTCCAAGGCACCAAAACATTTCTCATTCATGAATGAGGCCAAGTTGGAGAAGATAGAGGATAAATTATCCCAGGCTATACATGACTATATTGAAGTTAGGAAGCTCTATGAAAATGAGCTTAAAACTAGTCATGTATACAGAGAAAGAATTGCTAAATTAGAAGCTAGGGTCAGGGCCCTCGAGGATGAAGTTGCATCCCTTAAAGAATATTTAGTACAAATAGAAAAAAAAATGAATCTAATTTAGGGAGAAGAGGAACAAGGGACTTCAGTGCCAGCTAAGGATACTGCTAAATCTTTGGTACAGACTTAGGACACAGAATAGGAGCAATCCTCACATCCTAGGAGGATGAGTAGTGACACTAAGTTAGTTTAGCAGGGAGGAGATGTAAGGATTGGGATCCTTAGATCCATGATGAGCCACAGGGTTGATACCCTAAAGAACCTATCTCAATAGGCTTATAGCTCTTTCCTTCTTTGTAGAATGCTGAGCAAGTTTTCAATGAAGTACTTTCATGGTTAACTCCAACTTTCAACATTTGGGGACCTTACATGTAATTTTTGGATAGATTGATAATGTTGATGGCTAAGAAGCCAGACTTACCGGATAAAATTTTCATAGTTAAGGAAAGCCTAGAAATGGTAAAATAACTGAGTGGCTTCTTTTCTGGTAAGTTACAAATTATACAAGGCAAGTTCAGAACATTTTTAGATGGAATGGAACCTTGTATATAATCAATTATGGCTACTACTAATGTAGTAAGAGACTTGCAGGAGTGGTCAACTTCTTTTGATGATATTTTGACCTGGGAGTCTACATCAGCAATTTTTGAAGATACTTTAGATTTCCCTTTCCACTTTTTAGTCGATTCTCTTTTGAAGGTCGAGAAAAATTTAAATAAATTCATTACTGAGTCTAAGGAAATAATGGATGCCAGGTGGACCAAGGCCACTCAAGCTTTACAAGGGGTAAAGGACACTGATTGGCCCACCAAGAGAGAAATTTATGTTTAGGAAGTAGTGGGTGAAATAAAGGCCTTGCTCACTAGAAGTAGCTAAGATATTCTATATATTTATAGTAAAAGTACAGAGGAAAGGAAATATCAAAGGCTTCAATATTAATGTTTTTCTATTTCCTCAGCTACTTTCTTTTTTATCGATTACTGTGGAAGATTGATCTTTTGTATTTATTGTATTCACCTTCCTACAGTTTTAATGTTCCTTTCAAATTTTGACATGTGTCCTCCTCTCATCTGTAGCTTGTTGCAATCCTATTTATGGATTCCCAAGATGAGAAGTAGAGGTTAGTTGTCTGTAGAATTTTTGATATGCAATATTATTATTTTGTAGTCCATCCAGAGTGTGTTGTAGTTACTTGAATGATTTCCAAGATAGTGCATATTTGAATACAAAAGGAATAAATTCTAGAAAGGGTTGTCTCTCTATGTGTTATAGTTTGAGTTTTATCAGCAATAGTGAAATGAAATAGGAGGATTTATCCTCAATCATCATTATCCTTGAAGTTTTGTCTCTTTTTCATATATCTATAACCTTGAGACTGAGTTGCTAAATTATATTTTTAATTAAGTGTAGTTTAAATGATTGTATATCTCTTACTGATTGCTACTCATTACATAATCAGGTAAATTCTTTCTATAATTGATAAGGTTTAGGGTTTATGAGAAGGATAAGAATCAGAATGAAACTAAGAGTTTGATATTAACTTTCTTAATCACAAGTTGATTAAAAGGGTTTAAATTACTAATTATTCACTCTATAGCCCAATGGATAAGACACTGACCCATCCAAAGGTTTGAAGGCATATTGAAATATTCATATAACTACATGATATTTATATAAAAATCAATATCAATTTACCCTTTTTCTTTATGTTGAATAGATAATAGTGTCGGTCATGGCTTGTTTGCTGATTACTTTCTTTTGGTTACAATTAGCTACATAATCAAGGAAGTTTATCAACAAATTGTAGAAGAATATTGACCATTTCTATTATAGGGGATAGTCTTGTAGAGAATAAAATCAAGTGAATAAGATAGATCCCTTAGGTTTTCCCATCTTGGCTTAGCAGAGCCTAAAGTGAAGTGAGTCTTGATGACTCTATTAATTGGTCCATAACTAGGATTTAGCCTTGCTAAATATAGGATTCAGCTCATCCTTAGGCTTTTCCCTGGTCTTTGTTTCTTGGTATTAGGTTTAGATCTACTTGATATGTTCTTTACTAGAAAGAAATCTAACAAAGGGCATGGTGGAGGACGAAAAGGAGTTAGGGAAATCCTATGGTTTCTCTAAAATTGAAGATAGAGAGGTTCTGTGTTCAGAGGATGATTATATGGGTCCTAAAAGAAAGGGGAAGGAAAAGAGGTCCATTTATAAGGCCCTTGTGAAGTTACCTAAGAAAAAAAAATCTCCCAAGAAAGAAATGAGCCGAGAAGGTTATGGGATTCTATGATGATTACCTTGAAGAGGATGAAGATATGAAGACTGAGTTTTAGGAGGTGGGTTATAGAAGGAAAAATACTGGGAAGGGGTTAGACAATAAATGAAAGGACTACTTGTATATGAAAAATCTTAGAAATCTTATGACCAAGAAACAAGCCATCTAATATTGAAGAGGAGGAAACTAGCAATAACATGAAGCCCTTAAGGAAAAAAATCAATAGTTGGGAAAGGTGATGATGGAGTCAAAAAGGACTTAGACTCCCTTTAAATTTTATTAAGGACCAGTATGGGGATGATTCTCTTATTGAGGAGGTTGATTAGGATATTAATGCCACTCAGACTACTCAGGTTAAGTGCCAAGATGCTGGAGTTGGAAAATAAGGTTAATGGAATTGAGAGTACCATGAGAAGCATTGTCGATTAGAGTTATAAAATACTTAAAGCCTACAATGAGAATATTAAGATTCTCATTAGTAAGATAGAGAAAAATACAAGGGAGAAGGCCAATATTACTATTCTTGAGGACCAAGGCAAGTGCTACCAATAGCAAGGATGTATTTGGTAAAAGGACTTGAGCCAATACTATGAAGATTATGCAGCTGCATGTGTCATCTATTTCTTTTATGTTTTTTTTTTGTTGGTCGGTTTGTTGTCCTTTCATAGTTGGCTATTTTTCATCTACTAGATCTATCTTTTTTGTCCTAATTTTGCTAATGGTCTTAATGTTTAATTGTTAAGGTTTCCATGTATAGGGTTTTAGGGGCCTTTCAAAACCTATTTTCTTAATCAAAAATAGTACTATTGATAGAAATTTTTTAAGGGAGATACAAATAAGTTTCGCCAATCAAAAATGTCTCACTAAGATAACAAAGTGCTCAAAAATTCTTTACCTATAATGTTTGTTGTTACATTTGTAATTATTTTGGTCATAAAGCTACTGATTATAAGATAAAAAAAGGAGATGATGACTAATAAGATGTAATATTAGACCTAATACATGAAAGTAAAATGCTAAAAAAAAGAGCAAGTAAAGATTTGCTCACCTTGAGGGATAGTAGAGGATGTAATTTCTAATCTATATAAACCCTATCACATAATTTCAAAACCTAGAATAGATTCAAATCTAAAAACCTATAACCTACAATTATCAATTGTAAAAATCTAAGTGTGTCAGGAACAATTCACTTTCATAAAAACTATACTTGGTATGGGTCTCTTTCAAGAGACCTATATTTGGTATGGGTTTCTTTAAGAAGACCCATACCTGAGAGATATTAAAATAGAGGCCTTGACACTTTGACAAAGACTTCACTTCTAGATCTACACTTTTAGATCCAAAAAAAATCAATTTTATACCTAGATACAAGAGAAGGAAAAATTTGTTAATAGAAGGGTATTTCCTTGGTCAAGCTCCTATTTAGGAACTAACCCTAGAATAATAAATAAAATAGAGAAAATTTAATCATGTAGTGGAGATTAAACAATAATGAAATATATAATACAATGTAGATGTCTTTTTTTCTTAGTATGTAATCATGTATGTTGGTGCAATAACTTTGAATCAACACAAAAATTAAAAGAAAATTATGAAACATTAAAAATAATGCTATAGATGTTAGTAAATCACCTTGTTGTTGATGATAAGAAGAAGAATTGAATGGATGAACTCCTCCCTTGATGTAAAACATACTTTTATCTTCAATGAAGAAATCAGATAGATCTATAGAAGGTAATTTATATACTTGATGATAATGGATGAATGCCTTCAATTAATATCTTTTTTTTAGACTCATAGAATGCACAATAGATTGATTTATAGATATCTTATAATTATTACTTGAGATGAGATGTGAAAAGAAGGGAGAAATAATTCTATTATAGATATTTTAGAGTCAATTTTGGTAAGAGATAACTCCACTGGGTGGGGAAGGAAAAATAAGTGTTGCATTAGGCCCACAACCCCTAAAGATGCCTCCTAGAGTATATAACTAGCCCCAAGATCACCCATACTAAATATAGGTCACCCGTACATCACCAGTACTTAGAGGACACTATTTTCAAGGTGTCCATGTAGGGAGAAATAAATCCTTAATTAATTTAGGGAAATTCAGAACTATACATAATAAATTGATTAAAAATGAATTCATATCTTGATTTGACAAAGATAGGACCTCAAGTAAGAAGGAATTTTGTGGTTGGAGGACATATAGAGGAGGATGCATATAGATCTGATCCTACCTTTATTTTTGTAAAAGTTAGAGAGGTAAAAACTAATGAAGGAAATGTTAACTTTAAATCCTATTGCAACCTATATAATAATGAGAGAGGGAAATGGAATGGGGTAAATTGATGAATAAAGATGAAATTGTGCATAGAAATATTGAAGGAGAATACTAAGTCTTGATTTAAATTATGCTTTTAATAAAATGCTATGCAAGATCTCAATGAGAATGGCCACACTAAGGAGGGATAAAAATTTCTAAAAAAGGACATAACACAAGTGCTTATTTTTTAAGATGATATATGTATGTATGTATGTATAATGTATATATATATATCTATAAATGTATGTATCTATATATATGTATGTATATATTTATGTATGTATATATATATGTATATATGTACAAATATATATACATATATAGGGAAGATGATTTCAAATTCTAGGTAAATGAACCTAGAAACTTCAGTCATGCATAATATCATGGAGTATGCAAGAAGATCGAATGTCCTAAAAAGGTAACGATGAGAAATAAAATAACATGTAGCGAGAGATAAGTGATGAGGTGGATCATGTCCTACCCATATAGGATATTAATGGAAAAGTCTCTACTTGAAGGAAAATTTTCAGATTTTTTCATATTCTACATGGGTATATATTGGTGGAAAATGGGTTGACCAAGTTCCAATTTATGAGCATATCCCACAATAAGTTTTCCAATCACAAACTTGGGCTTATAGGGCATAGAACAAGGATATCCATAAAGATCATGTAAGTACCCAAAGTAAATGGGTGAATATATCCATGGTGTTGGTATGGGCTTATAGTGAATACATTAGCAATGTTTGAGTGCCAGCAAGTCTTCAGGTTACACACTATGAATAGGTGGATATTAGTCATAGATGGAATAGACAAAAATGGCATGGAAATAAATTTGGGTAAAATTATAAAGCTATAAGTTTGCAACCTTTCTTTTACATTTGTGATGGTTCTCTTAGGTCTTCACAAGTTAATCCTCCTAATGTTGGGGCAGAAAGTGATAACTCATAGTAGTCTCACATCCCTAATAGTATGCCCATATAGAGCTTCCTAAATTGAGGGTCTACAAACCCTTTTATAGATCCATTCAATCCAATTACTTCTATAAAAAGTAGGCCTATTGCTTTGGAACTTTAATATTTTTTGATCAAGGATTGGTCTAGGTTAATAGTCAAACAAAACCTACCAAGTGTTGTGAATTACGTTTCTAGATACCCTTTTGAATTAAATGATTTCAACTCTGAGGTAAACAAAAATGATTGATAGGTTTTTGAACGTTTCCTTAAAAAAATCACAAATTTTACATTGGAAAAAATAGAAATGATGAGAACTCGTGACTTTTCTCAAGTTTTAAATGGTTCATTTTTGTCTTTAAATAAAAAGGAGAAAGGGACTTCTCACACAAATACAAGGGTTGGCTTGGTCAAGGGATTAGATATTTCACTTCCCTTGGGTTATGAATTTCAGTCCTAGTCCAATTCTTTCTTATCCTATGCCTTTTGAATTTCCCTATTTGCATTGCCTCTTGAATACAAGGAGCCTTATACATTGATATTCTTACCAATAAACTACGCATATTTATCATACTTGGTCTTACCTCTTTCATGCATACAAATCAGATGATATGGCTGTATTTTCTACCAAATTTAGCAAAGGCATTCCCTTCCTCATTATTGATCAAGTTTAAATGGGATGAATCAAATCAAAATATTGAAATGTAGTATTTAGATATAATACATATATTTGTGGCATCTTTGGGCCATTTTTAGCATCAATGACAAAGTAGAGACAAATAGGACATGGCCATATGCCTTGATCTCATGTTAGACCCTAAGTAATGTTTGATCAAAATAATAGTTGGTTTTCTTCATTAATAAATGGGTGTGCACAATGTTCCTATTGGTTCTCACTTTCATTAAAATGATCAAAGATAGTTTACAGAAAAAAAAAAAACTTTTCTATTCTTTTTTTTTTGTTGGGGGGGGGGAGGGGGAGGTGGGTGGGGGGGATTTTACTCTAAGCCATTTGGATCTTTTATTTTCAGCATTGTTCTAATTTGTGTCTTTTTATTGAGCGTTGGATTAATAAGTAGGTGATGCTTGCTTCCTAACCCCATTAATAGTTACTCCTAATTACTTCCTTTCCATCTAAGTCATTAGGTATGAAGAAAAATGTTGATGCCCCTAAGGCTCACTTAGGTAGCATTGTAAAGGAGATAAGGTATTAAGATCAGACCTTCATCTTTATGTCTTTTTCTCCCATGTCCCCATTATTCATACTCAAGCCATTATCATTTGAACAAGTTGAAATTATAGAAAAGGAAGTAATAAATTTGGTGGTTGCTTAATTATATGATAAGATTATTGATGAAGAGAAGTATGAGGATGGCTATGAGAGGAATTCACACAAGTATATTTAGGAATGTGCTACAACTCCACCTCAATTTGAATATTGGGTTAACAAACCTAGTAGGCTTTATTCATTTCAACACCATCTTCTTCTTAATTGTGCTCAATCTATTTCTCCAATATCTGTTGATCTGAATGAAAATTTTTAGCATAATTTTCTCGAAGGGGACTCCATGGTTAATGAATTGGGTGCATTTCATTTTTCACAAAGTTTATTAGTTGAGAAAATTCCTTCATTTACAATCCCCCCAACCACTAAAGAAAATCCAAAAATAAGAGGAAGGAAATATAAAGATGCTAAGGCCTAGGAAGAATTTGTGCAACTATTCAATCCACTTTGGATGATAAGTTTACATCCTTCAAGTGATCAATGAGGAGAACAAAGAGATAGCCTTTTTGGCAATGAAGATCCTATCATGGAATGCTAGAGCCTTAAATAGCTTTGATAACATAAATAGAGTCAAGAAATGTCTTGATTCTTCACTTCCAAATGTAATTCTTCTACAAAACCATAAGTTATCTTCTCAAAACATTTAGAAAACACTTGGTAGTTGGTCATCATGGAATTCACTACTTTTTAGGGGAATTGGTGCTTCTAGTGGTTTAGACACACTTTGGAATCCAAAAAAACAAAGCTTATATTTTATAGTACAAGAGTAATTGGAAATTGCTTAATACTCAAATAATTTATATCTTATTTCTTTTTTTGAATGTGTATGGTCTAATGGGACTCAAAATCGCCTTCCCAATTTAAGTACCATTCTAACCTTTTGAGCCCTTAAAAAAAAATTGATGCATGTGTACCTGGCTATCCTTTTGAGGCCTAAGAGGTGTTTAATATTTATAATACCTTGAATTCAACATATGCATGCATCTTGTATTGCTAAATTGTCATTCCATATTATTATGCGAACCTTTATTCCGAGCAATGTTCAAATTTACATTTTGCCCAAGTGTCAAATAGCGATAGGAAGCCTAGTTTGCATGTGAATATCTTGCACCCAATAATGTTTCATGAATCACCACTTTGAGAATGTTTAGTATGCATATCAAAGAACCCATGTTTAATATTTCAAGTTGTTTCAACATGTTTTGACTAGGTTTTGAATCCCTCAAATATGGTTGTTTAATGTTCTCATCCTAATGTAAATTGTTCAAAATTCTAGGAGGCCCAGTTTAACCAGTTGTAACTTTGATGAATTTGACCAAAATGAGTAATTTCCTTTCACATTGCATTCTAGAGGGCAAATAATTTTTATTTTTCAGATTTGAGTTTATGATGAATTTGTTTGATTAGTTTTTGAATGTGATTCCATATGCAATTTGTAAAGTTTTTACTAGTGTCATAAAGTGCATATTGATTAGTACCCTTGTTTAGGATGTTATAACTTCAAATCTATGATAGGTGAGATCAAATGGATTGTACCATTTTACTCTACTCTAAATTTTTTTTAAGTTTGTGAGGATGCAAGTCTTGACAAATTGATCTACACACTTTCCTAGGTCCATTCCATTTGAAAAAAATTGATTTTCTGCCTGTGAACCTAGTTCCGCAAATTCAAGTACCTTATTTTGATTGTTCACCAAATTTTCCTAGTTATTTTTCATGAGCCCAAAGTAGAGATTTATATTCTCCTTGTGACAGTGAACTAATGCCATAGTTTTTGTGCCCCTAAGTGTCAATTTGACCTATTTTAAAAGCCAAAACTAAACTTGTTTTATTATTTACTGACATGTTGCTTGTGGTCAATTCTAAGAAGGCAATTTTGATGATCAATATCTTTTGACCCCAAAGTTGTAACAAGAAGATATTTTCCAAGGTAAAAGAATGTGGAGTAGAGAGTAAGCATCTCAGATCTTAAAGCCTGATTACCTATTTTAGTCAATTTTTAAGGCTAATGAATTGACCTCTTGGCACTATAGGACGAAAAAATGGGCTAATGTCTAACATACTATGAGAAAATCACAAACTTAATAAACATAAGTTAGCACCCTCTAGTCTAGCAAGAAAGCCAAATAAACAAAGGAAAACAACACAATGTTAAAACTCCCTCTTTCATTTGTAGCTCCCATGTCCTTTTTCTTTCTCCATATGATGTAGCTCCAAATTTCCTATAGTGCACACAATGTTGAAGAAAAAGCCCAAGATAGTGATAATTATATGAGAATACTAGAAGATGTGATTTTAGCATGAGAGATGTAGGAAAAGACTAAAACAATTAGGGACCAAAAATGAGAGAAAGAATGCTCATTTTATAATCAACATGGAGGATGAGAGCATTGGAATTATCACCTTGGATATGCAACATGGCAAGAGATTCCTTAGAGAATCCATGATGCCTATGACAGAAGATGCCAAGTGTAGGACTGTATCACACCTGGAAGTCAAAATTGGCTAAAGATGGAAGAGAATCTATGACATGTCATATGACACCTCAAACCCACTTAAAGCCAAGAATCTATGACAATGGAATCCAAATATGGACATGTGTAAGGAATAAGAATATGTGGATTATGACATATCTTAGCCAAGTGTCAAAGGAGAATCCATGAGGTGTCACACTCATATTTCATGATGATGTCAATATTTTGTGGAATATTTGAATTTAAAATCCATTATTCCACACAAATAGAAATTAGTGAAAATGGAATTAATGGAGGAAAATATGATGTAGGAAATTAAAAATTTCCATGGTTTGCAGATGATGAACCAATTAATTAATAAAATATCAATTAATTGAGAAGGTTAGTTAGGAAGAATAATTAGTAATGACATAGGATTAAATTATAGGTTATTTAATCCTATATGAAGAGTTAGTAGATGATTGGCCAAAGTGATTAAATAAGTGTGACAATATCCTTTGATGAAATGTGATGATAATTGATATTGACTAGGATGATGATGAGTAGACTAAAGCCGTGGTTAGATTGATTGATTGATCGAAACTAATAACATGCCAAGGACACATGACATGAATTAAAGATACATAACATTTAAGTGACATTTTAAAATGCTACAAGATCAAGATTAGTTGATAGGGTTGATCATAATAACATTGATGAACATTGTCAATGCTATTAAATTTTTGAGAATGCCATGATTTGACACTAATGGACTCAACAATTTCAAAGATTAGATGATGTGAATGATAGTTTGACCTAGCATTAAGAGCCATGACAGTACTAAGGATAGATTGATAAGATTTGATAGATTGATAGGTTGCCAAGGCACTAAAGGCCACAACAATACCTAGGATTAGAAAAATGATGATGGATTTGGGATGTTTGACATGTTCTGGGTTGATTAAGACTGATTTTGGGTGATTTTGGGTTGATTTGATATGATTTTGAGTTGATATGAAATTGATGCAAAAGAGTATACGAATGATGATAAACATTTTTAAGATATGATCATGTTGGCCAAAAGATTGGAATTAGTGGATTGAGAAAATGGGATGAATTAGTATGAAGAAGTGATGAAACTATAGATGCAAACCATTTTTGAGTGTCTACATTTTGCCCCTCTTTGATACAATGTGATTTAGAGCATTGTGTCAAAGAATGCTAATGAAAAAGCCATAAAAGCATGCCCTAGTAATGGTGGTATATATTTATGCCCCCTCAAGAAATTGACCAAAATTGGTATATGATAGGTCAATTTCATTGACAATGAGAAAAAAAATCTAGAGTAATTGACAAATCAAAAATTGGAGCTAAAATGTGAAACTTATGGGCTTCAAAGTGCAAAAGGGCATCTTGACCAACACAAAAAAGGCCTCTTGTACATCCATATAAGAAGAAACACACTATAAATGGGCTTGGAGAGGGTTTTGAAAGTCATTTTCACTTTCACTTTTGGAAGAAAAGAGCTTTAAAAGGAGAATGGACTAGCTACCTAGGGAGCAACACCATGGTGAAAGAGTGTGTACCTTTTGACAATGGGCAAAAATAGGACCTTTGGTGAGTACATCAAGGCCATATTTGTACTTTTTATGATTTTTCATGCTTTTCCATCCTTTTTCTTGCTTTTCTTTCTTTTTAGGTACTTAGGAATCAGTTAGTGTCAAACGAGGTCAAATGGGGTCAAACAGGGGTCCTGGGGCTAGGTTAGGGCATCTAAATGCCCCAAATATGCCCAAAATGTAGCCAACTATGTAGTGGGTAGACTTGGCATGTCCAAGTGTACATTGATCACACTTGGTATGACCAAATGTGCCCTGGGTGTAGTTGGGAGCCCCAATTGCACCCTAAGATGCTCCAGGGGTTTGAATGGGGTTCGAATGGTCCTGAATCGACCTAAAACTTGGGGTGGACTAGAATAATCCTAGGGGGACATCAAAAATATGTTAAGATGTAGTCAAAGGTGGTCAAAGTGGTTAAAATTTGGTCAAAATTAGGGTAGATGTAGGTCAAACTTGAGTAAATACTAACAAAGAATAATGCAAAGGGCCTGAAAGGGTGTAAACAAACTTGGAATGACTCAAAACTTGGAACGCATGTTCAAAACCCTAGGAAGAGTTGAAAACATAGGTTACCTAAGGCTAGGATCATCATAAAAAAATCAAACCTAGTAAAACTTGGCTCAGGTGGAGGAAAATGGCTAACAGATGGATAGGGATAGGGTCAAAATGATGCAAATGAGCTTGAAATTATTCAAAACTTGGTAAACATGTTCAAAACCATAGAAAGAGTTCAAAACATAAGTCAACTTAGTAAAAAATGATTAGAAAATGTCAAAATTAGTCAAAATAGAGTCAAACTAAGTCAAACTTGAGCCAAAAGTAGGTTAAACTAGATGCAAAAGCAAAGGAGGTTGACATAGGCTATATGATTATGTAGGAGGAGCTGCCCCTATTATGGACAATGGGACATAGGCACAAAGTATTATGTTATGTCACCAAATGATAATTGGTTAGTAGGGGATCTTGGCTAGTTTAGAGTTATATCATATTACTTTTATGCTAGAGGTGAGGGGCAATAAAGCTTTGTTGACAGGATTGACCAAGAGATGGAACTCAAAGATGAGTTTGTTCCATCTACCAATAGGAGAGGCTATAGTGACCCTTGAGGATGTATGGTGCATCTTGAGGATACCAATTCATAGGGAGTTAGTAGTGTATAACCCAATGATCAAACGAGTAGCCTTACACTAATTGTTTGGATGTGGAGGTATAGAGCTGGGCATCTACAATAATGAGATTGGATGAGACCTATTAGTGGCATGCCATGAGTGGTTGATAGTGATGATTTTCTATGTGATTGGTGGGCTATTGATACCAGATAGTTAGGGACATGGATTTTTGATTGGATGGGGCCGAGTGTTAGAGCAGATGGTGATGGAGGGGACTATGTTTTCCTAGGGCCCATGCATGTTAGGGATGTGGTATTACTATCTACATCAAGTGATATATATAGGTGGTTTGAAATTTTTCACCAGGGGTACATTGTTATAGATCTGGGCTTATGAGCACATTTCAATATTTTGGCTAGTTATTGAGAGGGATTTAGTAAAGGACATGCCATATGCATACAGTTATAGAGATTTACTAAGATGGGGACCACTAGGATATTCGAGGTACTTTTGACATTAGCTAGACAATATGAAACAATTAATCTAAAGACCTTACAAGGATTTCCCCAGATTTGATGATGATGATATTCACCTACCATACTATAGGCAGGAGTGATATCTCATAGGGTGCATAGTGATTGGGCACTTGATGATAGATATGTACCTACTAGAGTAGGTATGTTAATAGTTAGGTGAGATATAGGATGTACCAACTAGTCTAGCATTATTTGCGTAATTTAGAGTAAAGATCTATGGGTAGGGATCACCCATTAGGATACAGGTGGCATATGCATAGCTAGAGGAGCTACAACCGAGGATATGGGGGCCAATAGTAGATGTAGTGGATGTAGGCATGATGAAAGCATATGACAGATGGTTTTCATAGCATCATCCAAGGCATTTGATAGATCCAATAGTAGTAGTACCAAGAGTGAGGTCTCAAGTAGAGCAGGATGAGGAGGATGATGAGGAGGAGGAGGATGGGGAAGAGGATGAAGGTGGAGGAGAAGAGTGAAATGATGAGGAGGGGGAGATAAGGAGGGAGGATATGAGGGTGATGATGAGGAGTGGGGAGATGAGGATGTCGAGGATGATGTAGGGGGTGATGATGAGGATGCTAAGGGGGAGGATGAGGGAGATGATGAGGAGAATGTTGAGGGAGAGCATGCAAGAGATGATGAGGCGGAGGGTGGAGATAGTGGGTGTGGGGATGGTGTTGGAGGGGTGACATGGGAGAGGATGAGGATGACTATTGGGAGGCTAGGGATGATGGTGGTTAAGGAGGTGATGAGGATGACATAGATGTAAATGTAACTATGATGGATGTTGTGGGGGTGGGGGGTTCTAGAGGACTATGCTAACAAGACACTAGTACTGGCATAGGTAGGACCTAGTCAGTTACAGTTGATGGAGGTGATTAGAGGTATACAAAGTCAATTAGATCAGGTTTTAGTAGAGAGGGATTCCATGACAAGAGTGAGTGAGTGTGTGTGTGTGTGTGTGTGTGTGTGTGTGTGTGTGTGTGTGTGTGAGAGAGAGAGAGAGAGAGAGAGAGAGAGAGAGAGAGAGAGAGAGAGCTATGGTTGAGAGAGATGTCATGGTGCACAAGGTAGAGATGGTAGTGTAGGACTCTCAAGAGCTCATTAGCAGCATCAAAGATGAAAACTTTTGATAGATGGAAATGATGATGAGTAGGGCACACATCTAAGCATAGTACCAAAGGGATCAATATGAGAGAGTGGTGCCAATAGGACAGAGAGTAGAGAGATTTCGTGCATCGAGATCTCACTCCCATTAGACACATAAGACATAGAGCAATGTAGGGGTGATGGCACCTATAAGTCCACCACATAGAGCATAGGGATCATCCTTAAGGCTAGACAGAGACCCCGAGGCTAGGGATAGCAGAGGATGACACTGACATACTCATGTACAAAGGGACTTCTTTATTTTTCTTTCTTTTTTTTGTTATGTTCTTTCATGGTTCATGCCTACGGGTGATTAGTATTGATGTAAACCATGATCACATACTCTAATATTTTTTGAGACATATATGAGATGCAACTATGTTATGATGACTATATGAGATGGTTTATGCATATGTTTTATATGTTTTATATGGATGTATTTATCTTTTTTTATGTGGGCTTTTATATTATGACATCATGCATTGGTTTATCACATGTTATGATATATTTATATTTTCCACATGTTTTTCTCATGAATGAATGCCTAATGAAATGTAAATGATATGAAATGAATGAAATGTAAAATGATATGAAATCAATGCAAATAAAATGTAAAATGATATGGAATGAATGCAAATAAAATGTAAAGATAATATAAATTCCATTTTTATGCAAAGATTTATTTCTTTGGATCATTTTGGAATTTGGACATATGTAGGAATGTAGGACAACAATGATTTTGATGTATCACAGTATGAGACCAAGGTAGCTAATGAAGAAGACACTAAAGATAGAGGAGATGAGATGAGGAATTGTTAGTATGATGAGAAGACTTTCGCTTTTGCAAAGTGCACTATATATCAACTGGAGCTTTATTTTGACATGGAAAATGCAATGCAACACATCATGGCATAAAGCACCAAAGTGCAAAATAAAAATGTTTTGCATAAACAAGCACAATGCAGACAAAGAATGACCTTGTCCTTCCTAAGGCATATATACATGCCCTAGACTCTCAAAGGTACATTGTAATAGATAGAAAATAAAAAAATGACCACGAACCATCCTAACTACTCTCAAAGATCAAATTATATCATCAAGTAGCATAGGCACATGATAGAAGAAAAAACAAAGAAAAAATAAATCACTCACTAAATAGCATGAACCAACAACTATTCTTTTCCATTATTACTTGCTTTTTAGTGTTTGAGATCTTCACGTGGTGTTTGCTAGATTGATCATGTGATGGTTATGATTTTTTATTCATTTGATAGGTTCATGGTGACATGTTGGATTCATTATTGGTTAACATTGCTCAAATAAGTGTGGTTGTCATGGAAGTGCAGTGCTTTGAGTTTTAGTCTGCAAAAGTGCAAGTGTTTATGCAAAAGGGATGATTATGTACAAGGTTTATTACAAATTTTTGATGGGTTTTTGTGATTTTTAAGGTTTTTGGGATATTTGATGTTTTTGTGTGATTGGTTTCTTTAGAACATTTTATGATTTTTGGGATTTACATAAGGAGGTTTTATGATTTTTAGGGATTTTTTAGGACATTTTATGATTTTTAATGATTATTTTAGGACATTTTATGATTTATACTAATTTTTTTAGGACATGTTATGATTTTTAGTGAATTTGTTCAAGAAATTTTATGATTTGTAGAATTTTTTCGAGGTCATATTTGAAATTTTAAGATTTTTTAAGGATTGTATTTGAATTTTTAGTTCAAGATAGTAAAAGCATATACAAGTGTTAGCTCCAATTTTTTATGTGATAAGTCCAATGGATATAGAGTGCTCAGGGATATGTCCCTAGTTCAAGTTCAAACTCATGCACCATGTAGGTAATATGCCCCCATACAAGACACAAACTATGTACAAAGGCCAATGACATAGTATGTACATATTGGTGATAATTTAGGTAAGATAACAATGGACATTAACTAGTTAGTGGGCCATGATCAAGGAGTAGGGATCTATTATAATATGAAGGATATGGGAAAAAATAGATGGAATTTTGATAGATGGAGGAGCAACAACTGATTACACATGGTGCTTGTTTGCTAGGTTTTCACCATGGTACTTGCCTAAAGCACCTATTTGCCAACTTTTCACTTTTGGATGGAGTTTTTTTGTTAACTCAAATTTTCATGCCAAGATGCCCATTTGCCAAGTTTTCATCAAGGCATCCATTTTTTCATGACTTTTTTCTCCTATTTTGATATTTTTTAGGACTTTTTGTCATTTTATAGAATCAGGTGTAATAATTATGAAGATGCATGCTATTGATGAACATGGGTAGTGGTTCACCTCTAGATTTGCAAGCTAATATACTCCAGATCCAAATGATGTAGTAACTACATAAGGTTCTTCCCAATTTGGTTTGAATTTTCCTTGTTGTTCTCTATGCTTTTGAATCTTCTAGTTCATCTTTAGGACTAGATCAATGATCTAAAAATGATGATCTCAGACTATCTTGTTATAGCTCCATTTGAGTCAATTTTGCTAAGCTTTCAGATGTGTCAAGACAACTCGTCTCTATTCATTAGGCATTTCCAACTCATGGAGTCTAGATATTTGGTAGTTTTCATCATCAACATCTTGTAGGGACACTCTCAATGATGGAATTTTAACTTTAATAGGAAGTATGGCCTCAATCCCATAGAAAAGAGAGTATGGTGTGGCACTAGTAGGAGCACACACACTTGTTCAATAGGCCCAAAGAGCTAGATTTAGTTGTAGGTTCCAATCTTGACTAGAATCATTGATAGTCTTTTGGAGAATCTTAACAATGGTCTTATTAGATGCTTCTACTTGGCCATTTCCATGTGGATGGTAAATACTAGAATATCCATGGTAGATATTGCACTTCTCATAGAGCTTGTCCACATCCTTGTTTTGAAATGAACTAGCATGGTAAGTAATAATAGCGAAGGGTACTCCATACCAACATGTGATTTAGTTTAGAATAAACCTTGAAATCTGCTTTCCAGTAGTGAAGGTTAGAGGGACAATTTCAACCCACTTGGTAAAATATTTTGTTGTTGTGATAATGAACTTGTGACCATTAGAGGATAGAGGAGAAATAGCTCCAATAAGATCAAATTCCCATTGTGAAAAGGGCCATGGAGATATGATTGGCTATAATTCTTATGCTGGTGCATGTATCAAATTGCTATGTATCTGGCATTTATGATATGTTTTGGCAAAATCATGGGCATCTTTTTTTATGGTTGGCCAATAATATCTAGCTTTAATAAGTTTCTTGGCTAGACTCAAACCATTGAAATGATTTCCACATATACCTTCATGAACCTCGTGTAAGGAAATTTTAGCTTCTTGTGAGTCAAGGCATTTGATAAGGGTTTGGTCAAAGGATTTCTTATAAAGGGTGTCACCGATGATGACATATCTAGTAGCTTGACAAATAAAGGCTCGATGGTCACTTTTGGATAAGTTGGGTGGTAGGATTTAGGCATGTAGGTAATCATAAATTTTTTGATACTAGGGAGAATTGGGACCAACAAGTTCACACACAAAATAAGATTGAGGGAGCTCGAATGTTGGAATCAAAAGTTGCTTAATAAGGAATTCACAATGTTCCACATTTTGAGGCATGTCAATCATAGAAGTGATAGTAGCCATAGCATCAGCTTGCTTTTTGTGTATTATTGGTAGTTGATGAAAAGAGATAGTGACAAATTTAGACTTAAGTAAGTCTGCCATCTACTTGTACAACATTAACTTATCATCTTTGATTTCATAATCATCATTGACTTGGTGGATGACCAATTGGGAGTCAGCAAAAACTTGTAAATGTTGAATGTTCTATTGGATAGCTATCTTGAGTCTTGTGATCATTGCCTCATATTATGCTATGGTGTTGGTACAATAGAATGTTATCCTATATGGCCTAGGGATTATGTCTCCTTGGGGAGTGATAAACATAATGCTAGCTCTTGAACCATTTCATGTATGTGATCCATCAAAGTAAAGCTTCCATTCATTAGCTATATCCATTTTAAATATGGCTTCATTTGGAAAGTCTATCAACATGGGATGATCATTTGTCATAGGTGCTTCTTCTAACTGATCTATTATGAATTTCCATTTGATTTCCTTTCTATATACATATTCTATGTCAAATTCACTAAGGATCATGACCCATTTGGCTAATTATCCTATGAGAGCAGCCCTGCTTAGGAGATACTTCGGTGGGTCGATCTTAGAAATAAGCATTATTTTTTGATGGAGCATGTAATGTCTCAACTTTTGGGTAGGCAAGCTCATTCAATGAGGGAATAATTTAGTTCATATCCCACAAGTGTTCTACTAATGCAATATATGGCTCACTCTCTTCCTTGTTCATCATTTTGTGCTAAGAGAGCTCCTAACACTATATCTGTAGTAGATATGTACAGAATGAATGGCTTCCCTAGAATAGGAGCCATTAAAATTGGTTGGTGTAGATGATAATCCTTGAGTTGTTGGAAAGATTCATGGGACTACTTGTTCCATTGAAAGGATACTCCCTTATGTAAGAGGAGTTGAAAGGAGTGACACTTATCTACCAGTTGTGCAACGAATATGTGGATAGACTATTTTATCCTTGTAGTCCTCTTAAGGTTTTTAGATTTGTTGGAGGAGGCATGTCAAGTATTGATTTTACTTTCTCAGTATCCACTTCAATGCCTCATTCAGAAATAATGTAGTGTAGGAGCTTTCTAGAAACAACCCCAAATACACACTTTTTTGGATTTAGACAGATTTTATAGCTTTCCATTCTGTCGAATATCTAATCTAGGATGCCCAAATGATCTTTTCTTTTATAGGATTTGCAAAGTAAGTCATCAATATAGTCTTCCATTAGGATGTGCATGAAATCATGGAAGATGGTAGTCATTGCTCTTTGATATGTTTCCCTGCCATTTTTAAGACCAAATGACATAACATTCTAGTAGTATGTTCCCCAAGGGCATGTAAAAGTTGTTTTGTGTTGATCTTCAGGGACTATTCTTATCTAATTGTAGCTAGAAAAGCCATCCATCAGTCATAACATCTCATACCCAACTATCATGTCTACAATGATATCTATATTTGCTAAAGGAAAATCATCCTTGGGACATGCCTTGTTAAGATCATGGAAGTCAGTGCATATATGGATGCCCCCAGAGTGTTTTCTTTTTGGTACTAGATTAGATATCCACTCAGTATAATCAATGGGTCTTATGAAGCTGACATCTATTAATTTCTTCAATTCAGCTTTGAGAAGGAGGGCAACTTGAGGATGCAATTTTTTCAACTTTTTCTTTACTAGTTTCACTCCTAGCTTTAGAGGTAAGTGATGAAGGACTAGTTTAGGATCTAATCTACACATACCCACATAAAACCATCCAATGTTGATCTGCCTCTCTAGAAAGAATAAAAAAAAAATCATCTTTTTCCTCTGGTGATAATGAGGCTGCAAAGTGTATGACCTTGGGGTTGTTACGAGTTCCTAGATTAATCTCTTTTGTCATTTCCACAAGTGACGTTTATCTTTCCTTCAATGGGGCTGTGTCCAATATTCCATCCTCGAGCACCTTAGAGAGGTTTTCACCCTTGGATACATCCTTTATTTTTACTTTTTCATGGTCTAATGGTGCCTTTCAGTTTTCACCAACAGACCTATTAGTGTCTTTTTTTGTTATTTTCTGAATTTTGTGATTGGAATATGGAGTTGACTCCCTAAAATATGCCATGAAATTTAGATCAATGGAAAATCTAGACTTGTGATCACCTTGTGGTAAATATTCATGGAGCTCAAAGAATTTTGTGATGACATCATCATTTTCAAATTGGTCAAATGTTGGTGGTCCTTGTTGGTCCCAATCAATAAGTTTAGGGAAAACTAGGGAAATTTCATTGTCAATGTTAGATAAGCTTTGGTCAAAGGCATATATATGGATATCTACTTCAGTGATATCACTGGGATCATGTTCAGAATTAGGTGGGCTTGGGTCCCAAAATGTTTTGATCCAAGTTGAAGAATTGGTTTGAGTTATAGGTGGATTTAAATGTTTAGCTTCCATAGGTAGGATATTGGGGTTAGAAAACATATGATTAAGACCAACGAAGGTATCAGGATCATCAATGTTGGATACAAATTGGGTGGTTTTAGGTTGGATGTTCTTAGATGCCTCATTATCATTTGAAGCATTCACATCCTTAGATGAGGATGACTCAGTATTAGGAAGACCCAAAACAAATGGTTTGAATCCATGTCCCAAGCTAAAAGGTCATCTTGATGCAATGATGGGTTGCACAATGTCTTGCTTTTGAGGTCCTAGGTCACTACATCCATCATATCCCTTTTTTTGCATTATAGTGAATCCATGTCCATACTTGTTAGGGGATATAGGAGTAAGTTATTTTTCTACTTTAGCCTTTTCAATCCATATAGAGGTATTTTCATAGACATGTTCTTCATTTAGTCCACCTCTAATAGTGAAAGCCATAGAAGGTTTCTTTTGAAATGTAAACTTAGGCTTATTTTGTATAAGTTGAGGTTTACCATATGACTTGAGAGATAAAGGAAGTTTCCCAATGTGAAAGGCATGTGACATGGAGTACTCATTGTAATCTTGGTCTTAGATTTTGAGCTTTCCTTTGAACGTGGTTGTGAGTGTGGAAGGATCAACATACTTGGAGGACTTGAGTGGATTTACTACATGGTTTGTCAAGACCTAGTATGCAGGGGTTCCTCTAAGATTGGCATAGAATTGGAAGGGATCTAGATCACCTAGAATGGTGACCTGTACATTATTATAAGAGAATTTTAAGCACTAGTGATATGTAGAAGGCATTTCTTTCATAGCATGGATCCATGGGTGGCCTAGTATCGTGTTGCAGTTCATTTCTAGATCTAGGACTTGGAATAAAGGGTTCTCAATAGCTAGACCAACTCTAATAGGTAAGATGATGACCCTAATAGAGATGTGTTCACCATTATCATAGGCTTTGATTGTGATCCTTTGAGAGGGATCCACATCATTTTTAGAATAACCCAAACCTTTGACTACTTTAAGTGTACAGATATTTAGCCCTGCTCCTCCATCTATCAAGATACATCTAACTTCAACATTGTGGACAAAGACTTCAAGGTGAAGGGGATCATTGTAGTTTGGTCTATCTTTAGGAATATTTTGAGGGGAAAAGGTGATATGTTGTGATGTAGATATTTTCCCCACCATGGCTTGGAACTGGGAAACATTGATGTTATATGGGACTACTGACTCTTTAAGGAATTTATCCAAGATCTTCTAATGTTGGGGAGATGCATGTAGTAGGTCCAATATGAATATTGCATAGGGGTCTTGCCGAGCTATTCAACAAGGCTATAATCAGATGAAGTAGGAGCAGTAGGTCTACTAGAGGGTGTAGGTCTAGTAGAAGTAGTAGGTCTAGATGGGGCTCCAAGAAAATTGATATTGGTACGACATGTAGTGATAGCACAAAAAGGGTTTTTAGCCTTTAAGGTGAATGTGGATATGTAGGAATCTAACTCATTGACATAGTTGATAGTGTAGTTATATCTAGTGCACATGTAATTCACATTACCTTGTAAGTTTGAGTTTGAGCTAGAGGGTTTCTCTTTGTCATGATTTCCCAAAGGATATTTGAAGATAGTGTGATTAGAGTTGGATGCTAGTAGTAATGGAATGACTATGATTACACCATCATCAATGAGGTCTTGTATTGCATGCTTTAGTTGGAAGCATGATGAAGTGTTAGGTCCTTTGGTGTGATGTTAATCACATTTTTTTTTGTCATCCCACTAAGAAGCTTTAGTCAGTGGCCCATCTTTAATTGGGGGTAACTATAGGAAGTTATTACTGAGTAATTTTTGAAGTGTAGTTTCAAGAGGTATCCTCAATGGTGTGAACTTTATATCTTTTTTTGTAGGATGTCTTTGAGGTGCATCCTGCATGGAAGTCTTAGTTTTCTATTGTTGGGATGGTGTTTGATTGGGATTTCATGAATTTGTAGGGTTTGCACCTTTCAAAGTTAGTTGAGGTTGTGTTGTGCTAATTGTACAAGCATCCAACATACCATCATTAGTCACATTCTTGTTTTTGGAGAAATTTTTTGCCTTGTCATTAGACAAATTGGTGTTTGTATTTTCCTTGTTCATCTTGAGGACTCCCTTATGGATAAGAGCATCTTCAATTCTAGCCCCTTTTTTCATTAGTTTAGACAAGGTGCTTGGACTTTTGATTTTAAGTTCATACATTAAGTCAGGGACTAAGTTTTCAATGCATATGTTAACTTGTTCTTCAGGAATGTCTAGTGAGCATTGATTGACCAAGCTTCTCTATCATAGTAAGAATGTGATGAATGGTTCTCCCATATTTTTTTTGGTTGAGCACAAATTAGAAAGCATCACATCATTTGTAATGTTAAAAGCAAAGTGGGAGATGAACTTGTCTACAAGTTTTGACCAAGATTTGATAGTACTAGGAAGTTTGGAGTACCATTTGAGTGTGGGCCAACCTAGAGAATGAGGGGAAAACCTCATAAGGTATGTGGTCTCATCATTGAGTTCAGTACAAGAGGCACAAAATTATTGAATGTGATCAATGGGGTTTCCTTTTCCTTGGTATTTTTCAAATTTTGGAGCCTCAAAGTTTTTTGGAAATGGAGGCATATATAGAATTTTATCAAATAGAAAAGGGTGCAGTTCCCTTTTTGTATATAGATCCTATTTCTTTTGGACTCCCAATGCCTCAACTTGTTTGGAAAGTTATTTGAATTGTTACAATAGCTCTTCATTAAGGTTTTTGCATGATAGCTTTCCCTTCAAGTCTTTTGTGCCTATGAGTAGACCATTTTCTGTAGCAAGAGCTATGTCTACTCGGTTTAGACATTTTTGTATCTAATGAGTTTGGTGGTGTGTCACTAGGTGATGGAGTTATGTTAGTACCTTGAAGACAAAAGGGTCCCCATTGTGACACATGTTGGAGTACTTGTTGTGGTATTTGATGTGGCACTTGTTGTGGTACCAACTATGATTGATGTACCATGTGTTGTTGTTGTGTCATTTGTTGTGGTTGTTGTTGGGATACCTCTATTGGTTGTATGTGAGATCACATATGTGATTTTTTTTGTAGAGGCATCTGTTGATAAATTTCTTCAAGTCACTAAGCTGATTGTGTCCTAGTCAGTGCTGGCATGATACCTAAGAATGCAAGTGCAGTGGGGGAAACCTAAATGGACTTTCTATCTCCTAAATGCACACCTAAACTACTAACTACACTCAAATATTACCAAGTCACCCTTGGTGCACTTAGGGCCCTGAAGATAAGTAGTTGGTAAGTATAAGGTATGCAATTGGTAAATAGAGGTGTCGGGGTGACTAAAATGCACAAAATGAATGAGATGAGTGATTTTGAGTATTTTCTAAGGTTTTCAGATGCTATGAAGGCTATGGAAGTGAAAATCAAGGTTTTAGAACCTAGAATGAAACCCCTAATTACCAAGTGCACTCTAAAACTACCAAATTTTCTCTGAAACTACCAACTACAAACCTGAAGTGTGCATTTGGTAAAACAAGTCAAAACTTGATACTTAGGATGTGGGTATGCAAGATATGAGTGTTTTTTGGATTTTTAGGTGTTTAAGGATGTTATGCAACCTAGGAAAATTCCAAATGAAGTAGGGCTTTGATATACAAGGTGAAAATGTCCTAGGGAAACTTATGGAAATGCAAATGCAAAGTGAACTTTTGGAGGTTGACTAGAGGAGATAAAAATGACCCCATAGTATGAAAAATGAATGTTAGGGTTGGATTTTGGACTTGGTAATGGTGCTAGAAGATAATGTATGCAAAGTGGACTATACAAGAGATGGTTTCCTAGGGTTGATAATGAAATTTGTGGTATGCAAAATGAGGATAGGTGATCGCGGAAGCAAGTTGGTTGATAGACAATTTGATAGGGTTTGGTAGTGGAAATGATGCTAGGATTTTGGAACAATGAAAAATGAGAGGATATACCACTAGGGTAAGTCAAAATGAAAATTAGGGAGAATAGAAATGTGATTATGCTAATGATAAGGGTTTATGCAAGGTTTTGAACTTAGGTGAAATCTTTGAAAGTATTTTGTCTAAGAGTTTAACCTTGTGAAGATAGACTTTGGATCTTGACCAAAGAGTGATAAAAGACAAAAAAATCAAATTAATAAAGATGATAAGGTCAAATCTATCAATACCTAGATATTTTTTGACAAAATAAAATGATAAGAAAAGAAAAAAGGGCTAGTCACGATCCATCATCCATCAACACTAGGAGATTCTCTAGGACTCATACTTTGTTCAGATTTTTGACTAAGTTCAAAGGTTTTTGGGTTCAAAATGATGTTTAGGGGGCTCAAAATAATGATGATCTTGATTATATATGCAATATGCAAATTTCTTAAGATGAAAAATGAGATTTTGGGTGTAAGATCTCATTTTGGATTAGATGCAGAATGAGGACCTATAGTGGCATCTAAATGTAGTTTTAGGGTCCCAAAATGTAGTTTGGAGGACCAAAATCATCATATAGGTGCCCAACTATGCTCTTATAGCATGAAGTGTGCTAAAATAGTACCAATTATGCCTATGGTGTAGTTGGGGCTCAAAAGTGCGCATTTGGTAGTTTCAGGGCAGAGACTGGGTTGAAAGGTTGTTGATTCTGAGCTAGGTGGTTGTCAAGTTGCTATGCCAGGAAGCTAGGATGCTAGGATTGATGTTATGATGGATTAGGAGATGTATAATGAAGATTATAATGCAGGGAATGGTGTGCTAATTGAAGACAAAGAAGATTATGGGATGCAGAATGCAAATCATGGCATGCTAATGCAAGGGAACCTATCTAGGTACCTATGAACACCTCTGAAGCCTCAAAATGTTGTCTAGAAGCCCAAACTAGGTTCTTAGAGTACCAACTATGCTCAAAAAATACCAAATATTCCTATGGTGTAGTTGGGGCCAATTTGGGTGCAATTGGTAGTTTCAGAGTGCAGTTGGGAAGCTAGGCTGAAACTAAGGCAATTTTAGGTGCTATGGTTTCTAGATTGTTGTCATAGTGACCTAGATAGTAGAGGATAGTACCAAGACTAGAATGAAAGTTCAAAATGATGTATAGGAAACCTAAAATTATTGATAAAGTGTTCAAGATGAGGGTTTTGTATGCAAAAATATAAGATGGACAATGCAAAGTGCAAATTTAGGGGTTGAAATGCAAAGAATGCAAGCTAAACCCTAATGAATGCAATATGAAAGATGATGAATACTAAGTGAGGACTAAAAGATGCAATACGAAGCCTATATGATGCAAGTATGAGAGCTAAACTAGGGTGAATACAAGTGGGTTTCATGCAAGGATAAAACTTATGTTATGCCAAGCACATTTAGGATCACAAGTTGCCCTATTTTCTAAGCCTTAAATGTATTGGAAAAATGTTTACAAAGTTTTGACTAGAGTTGCAACATTTTGATAGTGTTTGATGTTTTGACAAGGTTTAAATTTGAATGTTGGCTTTTATCTTGATTAATATTTTACACACACGCAAGACACATTAAGATAAGAATAGCTATTGTTAAAAGTGAACAAACACACCACAACCTAGGCTTTAGGACTGTACCCACTAAATTCCTACTTGAACTAAAGTTTTGTCATGCTTATCTAGAGTAGATAACCTAGGATCTTGGCACCATAGGCTCCTCCTTATAACACACTCACTCGTTGGGGCTACCAAGATTTGCTTCCCAATGGGCATGACTTCTGAAGGGATTGTTGTCTCTACTAAGGACCGTGAGAATGTAAGATGTCTTCACGGGGATGGGTGACCCCTTGAGCTAGTAGATAGAAAGGATTTTGGCCACTAAAATGAAATTTTTAGTAAGGTCATTCCATTCAGCAAGTGAATGATACACTTCCTCAGAAGGTCTCCCATCCCCAAGAACCAAGGTTTGATACACCACAAGGGTACTGGAGGAGAGCTATCACTCAACAATACCATCAACATAACTTTCACTGTAATCAAGTTTTATATAGCAACTATAATGTTGACCTAGCTTTTGGATCATTACCACTTTGAATTTGTCCCCTGGCATACCCAATATCGAGTATCTTGGTCCAAGGTAGGCTTCCTATAGAAGTCACATAGATTTCTCTTACACCCAAGATTCACAAATGGCGAGGGGAGAGGATACATCCATGTAACCCCTAGGATTTTGAACATTGTAGACACACCAAGTAGAAAAGGAAAAGTTCATTTTATGCACCAAATGAAGTGTTATCTAATCTAGGAAATCCACACACATAGTTTTGACAAACACATAGGGTCTTTGACAACATCCTCCAAAGAAACATTAGTAGTTTTTCAATGCTTATTTTTCATCCAATGATCATCACATGCTGCAAATAGACCATTAGTAACACAAAAATGTCCAATATATATCCTAGAGGCAAATGGAAACCTTAGATGTAGATTTTGAGTTATGTGTGTGTTTTATGTGAACCAAGTGCATTCTAATAGAGCAGATTGCACCCCAAAATGCCATAATGGCTCAAAATTCCCCCAAGTGCACTTAGACAGTACTAACTATGCCCATGGTGCACTTGGGGCTCTAAAGGGCACAATTGGTAGTTTTTGGGTGTAGTTGGGAGCTCAGGTGCAAACTATGGGGAATTGTGCCCTAATTAATACCCAAAAAACAAATTTTTGAACTCTACGCTCCCAAGTGCACTCAGATAGTGTAGAATATTCCCATGGTGTAGTTGGGACTCAATGGGGTTTAGTTGGTAGTTTCTTGGTGCATTTGGTAAGTAGGAATAGAAAATAAAGGTTATGGTGGCTCTTAGGGGTCCCAAGTGCACTCTGATAGAGTAGAATGCACCCTAGGATAACAAGCTATCAGAATGCATGAAACAAGAGCACACAAGCATGTTATTTGACCCCCTAATTAGACTAGATATGATAAAGGAGAGAAAATAAGGATTATACCCTTCTGAGTGAGCTCCTTCCTTACACCTACAAGCATAAACACAAGAAACCCAAGTTAGTTAAGCATGTTCACATCGGGCCCACCAATTGTAGGACTAGAAAATGGGATAATGTCTAACATACTATGAGAAAATCAAAAAATCAATAAATATATGTTAGCAACCTATAGTCTACCATGAAAGCCAAATAAAAAAAGGAAATCAAAAAAATATTAAAACTCCCTCTTTCATTTGTAGCTCTCATGTCCTTCTTTCTTCTCCATATGATGTAGCTCCAAATTGCCTATATTGCACACAATGTTGAAGAAAAAACATAAGATGGTGATAATATTGTGAGAATACTAGAAGATGTGATTTTAGTATGAGAGATGGAGGAAAACACTAAAAAATTAGGGACCAAAAATGAGAGAAAGAATGCTCATTTTATAATCAACACAAAGGATTAGAGCATTTGAATTGTCACCTTGGATATGAAACATGGCAAGAGATTCCTTGGATAATCCATGACACATATGATACAAGATGCCAAGTGTAGGATTGTATGATGCTCGGAAGTCAAACTTGGATAAAGATGGAAGAGAATCTATGGCACGTCATATGACACCTCAAACCCACTTAAAGCCAAGAATCTATGACAATGGAAGCCAAATATGCACATGCCAAATATGCACATGCATAATGAATAAGAATATATGGATTATGACATATTTTAGCCAAGTGTCAAAGGATAATCCATGAGGTGTCACACCCATGTGTCATGATGATGTCAATATTTTGTGGAATATTTGAATTAAAAATCCATTATTCCACAAAAATAGAAATTAGTGAAAATGGAATTAATGGAAGAAAATACGACTTAGGAAATTAAGAATTTCCATGGTTTTCATATGATGAACTAATTAATTAATAAAATATCAATTAATTTATAAGGTTAGTTAGGAAGAATAATTATTAATGACATAGGATTAAATTATGGGTTATTTAATCCTATAGGAAGAGTTAGTAGATGATTGGCCAAACTGATTAAATAAGGGTGATAGTATCCTCTAATAAAATGTGATGATAATGGAGATTAACTAGGATGATGATGATTAGACCAAAGCCATGGTCAAATTGATTGATTGATCAAAACTAATAACATGCCAAGGACACATGACATGAATTAAAGATGCATAACATTTAACTGACATTGTAAAATGCTACAGGATCGAGATTGGTTGATAGGGTTGATCATAATAACATTGACAGACACTGTCAATGCTATTAAATGGTTGGTAATGCCATGATTTGACAATGAGAGACTCAAAAATGTCAAAGATTGGATGACATGAATGATAGTTTGACCTAGCACTAAGAGCCATGACAGAACAAAGGATAGATTGATAAGATTTGATAGATTGATGGGTTTCCAAGGCACTGAAAGCCACAATAATGCCTAGGATTGGACAAGCAATGATAGATTTGGGATGTTTGACACATTCTAGGTTAATTAGGACTGATTTTGGGTGATTCTAGGTTGATTTGGGGTGATTTCGGGTTGATTTGATATGACTTTGAGTTGATATAAAATGATTTCAAAATGATATGAAATTGAGGCACCAAATTATATGAATGATGATAGAAACTATTAAGATATGATCAAGTTTTCCAAAAGATCAAAAATAGTGGATTGAGAAAATGAGATGAATTAGTATTGGTAGTTTGCAGACAAGTGGTAAAATGAGTTTTGAATGATTGTTAGCATCTAAATTTGATCCTAATTAGTGCTAGATGTTCAAAAGGCCTATTTGAGAAATCAAGTTTTTTAAAACAATTTTTTTGTTACTCAATCCCACTTTGAGGCCTGACTAATTGCACCAAACTGGTAAAGCATTAAGGGGATTATGTATATTCTAAGAGATAAAGATGATTATGACTTGACTGTATATATCACATGCACATAGTAGTTTTTGAGATTAGAAGATGTTTGAACTTACATGTTAGGAGAGATAAAGAATGAAGTGAAATGCTCAATTGATTTCTAAATCATCTAGCCTTTAGAGGAGCTCTACATCTAAACCATTGTATGAGAAATTTTTTTTCAATTTTTTGACATATGAGGAAAAGTCATTGGTTTTCAATTGAACTCTAGATTTACATGTAAAAGGAGATCTACGACCTATTTCTATGGTTATAAGGAATGGGGCTTTATGATTCATGTCAAAGGAAAGACAAGAGCCCATTTTGCAAATGCACTAAGAATATGGGGAGCCATGCCAAAATGATGGAGACCAAGCACATGAATAGGAGAAATTTTAAGTAGTAAGACTCTTAATTATCTCAACAAGTGCATATTTCCCATGTTTGAGAAAACTCTTGAAGAAAAGACCTTGGCTTTATTAAATAAAAACTTGCAGAAGGAGAAACCTATGGTTTTCATGCTATAATAGTGTGTAGAGGAGGGATTCTAACTATGGATGAGTTCACAGTTGGGCTGTCTTTGCTAGAGTTCTTTTTCCATGACTGTTTGCTGATTGAAGGAAGAGATGACCGTGAATTAGAGTGTGATATGTGAATAATAGGGGAGAACTATTCTTGAAGCCCAAATGAGAACATCACAAGAGTGAGAGTTTGAATTCTATGGTAGGGAGGGCAAAAAATATTGCAATAGTAGATTGCAAAAACCTTCTCACTCCAACTCCAAATCTAAATCATACCTCTTTTCCTCTACCTTGGCTCTCAACAAATTAGAGGCCATAAGCCTATACCAAAGGAGCTATCTATGTTGGAAGCAAGAAACCTCCACCAAAAAGTGAATCAATGCACAATGAAAGGCATCCACATGCAGAACAGGGGAAGCACTATATGTATGGAAGAAAGCTCCACCTACATCCATGGCAAAAGGAAACTAGTTAAGAAAACCACAATTTAGATGCCATGAATTAGGAGGAACAAAAATTTGATAGCTTGGAGGAAGCCAGTCAAAGAAGAGACATGAGGGAGAGGAATCACATGAGAGGAGCTATCAATGAAGAGGAGTAGAGAAGCCCCTCACAACAAGCAGGGCCATTATGGTGATGTAGTGAAGAGGAGCTATCCATGCACAAGGATGGAGGAGATGAGCGATAGTGGAGGAATGAAAAGTTTTGAAGTATATTTTCATGAACATTATCCCACATTCACCATGATACAAACTTTTCAAATCTTTAAATACAAGCCACTCACCATATGACTTCTCTTAAAAGACAAGCACTTTTAAAGTACAAGGCTCATGTTGGGGCCTATATGCCATGGATGATAGCTAAGAGTATAACAATCAATAATTTTGACCAAAAATTGTAGGCGAGTCAAAAGGGATGATGATGTCAGCACATGCCAGGTGATGCTTAATTGCACTTCCATTGCCTAAATCCAAATCCAAAGATAACTGTGTTGTGGCATCAAAAAACTTATTAACTGTTGGTCATGGCTTCACAGTCTTAAATTATAAGGTTAGATGTTAGCCCTTGATGATGCAAAAATGCCCATTTTGTAATTTCATACAGATTAACCATGGTTAGTCAAAAAGAGCTCCAAAGGTGTGAAACATAGTTGATCCCCCAATCATGTGGGTTAAGCCAGAGTTAGAGTTAAACCCTGCGATGCTGTGAGATGATGACATGTGGAAAGGATTAGTGAGGTGGCAATAGTGAGAGTGCAGAGCCAAGTAATAGCAGGCCACCATTGTGTGCCCAAGTGGTCAACCATGGGTTTACTCAGATGGAGAAAACGGAAAAAAAAAATTTGAAAAATTAATATTTTATTTACTTTTATGTCAAAATTTTCAATATGTAAGCTTTTGATGGAAAATTTTAATGTTTAAAGCATTTTTCTATAGTTTTGATTACATAAAAATAGGTTTTAAAGGACCCAAAACCTTTAACAAAGTATCAAAGAAGGACTAACAAAAGAGTTCAAAAAATAAAAGGCCTTAGAGAACAAATAGACAAACAAAAAAACATGAGGCCAAGTATAGCTATGTAGAAAAAGATAGCAAAAGGAAAGCAAAAGGACAACACCTAGATAGCTATAGAGTTTTCAATAGGTTCGCAGCTTAGTCTACCAGAATGTTCTTATTTTTTGCAGAAGCTTTCATTTCATCCACCTTTTTCATTTTCACTCCTTTATTCTTCTTGGAATTGGCCCTTGTGCACTTGCTCAGTCCCTAGTCCTCATTCACAATAGAGAAGTCAAGTCCTTTAGCCTGATTCATCTTGTTCAATAATGTATTGGAGTTATCAGCCATAGTCTTCAAAATTCTACAATTTTGGTTAGCCAATTGCTTGATCATTTTTTCCATATTACTAACTCTAGCATCTAAGCTCTCCATTCTTTTTTGAATATCTTTATTTTCCTATTCTAGGTTCTTATTTTGGTTTCAATTGATGGCACCCATTTCATTAAGTTTTTAACTTCTTCCACATTGATAATGACTTTAGATAGCCTATCAATATGTCGACCCTGTGTACGATCCCCCCTTGCCATCCTACTAAGCTACTTAAAATCCTTTGAAATCTCCTACATTTTCTATTTAAGAGTTCTAACATCCTTCAAAATTGACATTGGGTTACCCATGAAACCCTTTAGGTGTTGGAGTTGAGGAAAGCCAACTCCGAAGATGCCAAGATCACCTGCATGCGAAACCTGTCAAAGAGAAGCCATAGAAGGGGAAAAGCATGGAGCATGGGCAAAACCCTAAACGGACATGAGAGCCATCATAATGCAAACACAAGAAGAAATGTATTTACAATAAGAAATGATATGATGATCAATATTACAATGAGAGAGAGCCCGAATATAAAGAGCTCCAGGAAGCTTGTAGAACAAGCTGGAAGGAGGTAGAGGACAAAAATGACAACTCAGCACATATCCACAAAAAATGGAATATGCTAAAAAAGGAGAAAACTCCCGAGTTGCCAACAACTAACCACTACATGCATTAAATATAAAATATTAAATAAATGCATGACCTAAGTAAGCTTAAGTAATAGAATAAATAATTAAATATTAATTATTTACTCTAACACCCCCCCTTAAGTGCAACTTAGGGAAATGCCTTAAGCTCACAAAGCTAAGATGAAATGCATAATGGGTCCCGGCAACGAGGCCATTTTAGGTACCCAAGTACAATGCAAGAAGATGAAACCTCTGTAAGCAGGGAAAGAGAGAAAACCACATGGGAAAAACCCTCCCCTAAAAAGAGGTAAGAACCCAGTGAAGAACTGAAGAAGTCTCCAACTAGGGAAATTGTCCCCTAAAACAGGAACAAGGAATGATCATGATGAAGCAGCATCACTGAAGCATGAAGAGCCGCAAATCTGTCAAACTACTGATCTGAAGAAACCTCCATGGAAGAAGAAGGCACGAGCCGAGCATGTCTATATGGTAGATGATCCATCTCACCGAAATGCATAGGTAGCCAGCCACTGCAATCGCCTTGTATGTAGGATCAACCACTGAATACATAGTTCACACTATCGAACCATCGAACCATGGATGCATTAGAACACAGCATAACCCCCCCTAATGCAGACGGGGTGTGATGACAGGCAACTGAGAAGGTGAGCCAAAATCTCTTGCAACCGAACCAAGAACGAGGAGAGAGGAAAAGAAGTACAAACACTGATAAAGACATGGTCTAACTGACTCTGCATGGGGCTAATGTCATGGAAGGGACACTCACTTGACAAAGGGAGAATGCCTAAAACAACAAACAAATAATCCCCCCCATGGTGCTTTATGAAAATAGTGCAAGTACACCTGACTCAAAACAACGTTCATGACTCCCAGAAGACAAAAGTGACAGTTTATCTCAGTGCGAAAATAAAAATGCTTCAAAAAGATAGCTACAATGATCAGAACTGAAAAGGAGCTGAACCAAAAGAAAGTACAGCCGAAAATAAAGCAAACCATGCCAAGAAAATGATCCTTGGGCCTAAAACACTCAAAATATCCACCATAGAGCAAAAATGCCAAAAATATGATAGAAAGAGCAAAGGCCAAAAAAGAAGAAAAAAGACAACAGTTCTAAAAAGTACACAGAACCAGCTTTCCAGAAATATAAAGTTTTCCAAAAACTGACATGGGACGCAAAAGATATGCATGCCGGAGTCAAAAACAGGACTTCGGACTTTAACTGAAAAAACAAGCAATAAAAATGGATCAAAACTAAAAATACCTACACCAAAATCTCCGTCTTGGAACCAGCTTTCCGGCGCTTCTTTCGGATCGGAAAAATACCTCCGTATGCAAGAGTTATGGCCAAAAAACCACAAGTAGGTCCAGAACCAAATCAGGAGAGGTGCAAGCAAGGATGATGACATAGGGATGACGTCAGCAAGTCATGCGATAAAATTTGACGGCTTGGAGGCCGTCACCGCAAAAAAGAAGTGCCACGTGGCATTGCCACGTGGCAGTACGGACGATGACGTGGCAGGGGCCACGTGGCAATGTGCCATGTGGCACGCCTGCCACGTGTCACGCACAAACTGGTGCTGACTGTGCTGTAGAGTTGGCTAAGCGGCGCTGACGGGCGGAGGCGGCCGCAGGGGTGGCGAAACTAGCGGAGGTGGCCGCAGGGGCGGCGGAGGCGGAGGAGCCACCGGCGGAGGGCGGCGGACGGGCGGAGGCCGGGAGGAGGCCGGGCCGCGGCGGAGCGCGGGCAGCGCTGCCTGCTGCGGCCGCTGCGGGCGGCGCGGCGGCGGCGTTGCCGAAAACCCTTTTTTTTTAAAATTTTTTTTTGTGCTCTGCGTTCGTATGACCGTACGGCAGACTCCTAGAGGCCTCAAAAATTCGCCAAAATTGCCCTGTGTCCGAAATCAAAAATTTTTATATGAATCCTGACTGCAAACGGCCTTCCGGATCCAATGGTGATGTCCGTTTCGGCTGAAAGTGCTCCAAAAATTTTTGATCCCCTAATTTGAAGAAAAAATGCACAAACAAACTAGGGTTTGTGACTCCAAATCACGGCTTCAAAATTTCTTCAACGAAGCTGCAGCAGGAAGGCTCTGATACCATGTTACAGTTGAGGAAAGCCAACTCCGAAGATGCCAAGATCACCTGCATGCGAAACCTATCAAAGAGAAGCCATAGAAGGGGAAAAGCATGGAGCATGGGCAAAACCCTAAACGGACATGAGAGCCATCATAATGCAAACACAAGAAGAAATGTATTTACAATAAGAAATGATATGATGATCAATATTACAATGAGAGAGAGCCCAAATATAAAGAGCTCCAGGAAGCTTGTAGAACAAGCTGGAAGGAGGTAGAGGACAAAAATGACAACTCAGCACATATCCACAAAAAATGGAATATGCTAAAAAAGGAGAAAACTCCCGAGTTGTCAACAACTAACCACTACATGCATTAAATATAAAATATTAAATAAATGCATGACCTAAGTAAGCTTAAGTAATAGAATAAATAATTAAATATTAATTATTTACTCTAACACCCCCCCTTAAGTGCAACTTAGGGAAATGCCTTAAGCTCACAAAGCTAAGATGAAATGCATAATGGGTCCCGGCAACGAGGCCATTTTAGGTACCCAAGTACAATGCAAGAAGATGAAACCTCTGTAAGCAGGGAAAGAGAGAAAACCACATGGGAAAAACCCTCCCCTAAAAAGAGGTAAGAACCCAGTGAAGAACTGAAGAAGTCTCCAACTAGGGAAATTGTCCCCTAAAACAGGAACAAGGAATGATCATGATGAAGTAGCATCACTGAAGCATGAAGAGCCACAAATCTGTCAAACTACTGATCTGAAGAAACCTCCATGGAAGAAGAAGGCATGAGCCGAGCATGTCTATATGGTAGATGATCCATCTCACCGAAATGCATAGGTAGCCAGCCACTGCAATCGCCTTGTATGTAGGATCAACCACTGAATACATAGTTCACACTATCGAACCATCGAACCATGGATGCATTAGAACACAGCATAAGCCCCCCTTAATGCAGACGGGGTGTGATGACAGGCAACTGACAAGGTGAGCCAAAATCTCCTGCAACCGAACCAAGAACGAGGAGAGAGGAAAAGAAGTACAAACACTGATAAAGACACGGTCTAACTGACTCTGCATGGGGCTAATGTCGTGGAAGGGACACTCACTTGACAAAGGGAGAATGCCTAAAACAACAAACAAATAATCCCCCCCATGGTGCTTTATGAAAATAGTGCAAGTACACCTGACTCAAAACAACGTTCATGACTCCCAGAAGACAAAAGTGACAGTTTATCTCAGTGCGAAAATAAAAATGCTTCAAAAAGATAGCTACAATGATCAGAACTGAAAAGGAGCTGAACCAAAAGAAAGTACAACCAAAAATAAAGCAAACCATGCCAGGAAAATGATCCTTGGGCCTAAAACACTCAAAATATCCACCATAGAGAAAAAATGCCAAAACTATGATAGAAAGAGCAGAGGCCAAAAAAGAAAAAAAAAGACAACAGTTCTGAAAAGTACACAGAACCAGCTTTCCAGAAATATAAAGTTTTCCAAAAACTGACATGGGACGCAAAAGATATGCATGCCGGAGTCAAAAATAGGACTTCGGACTTTAACTGAAAAAACAAGCAATAAAAATGCATCAAAACCTAAAAATACCTACACCAAAATCTCCGTCTCGGAACCAGCTTTCCGGCGCTTCTTTCGGATCGGAAAAATACCTCCGTATGCAAGAGTTATGGCCAAAAAACCACAAGTAGGTCCAAAACCAAATCAGGAGAGGTGCAAGCAAGGATGATGACATAGGGATGACGTCAGCAAGTCATGCGATAAAATTTGACGGCTTGGAGGCCGTCACCACAAAAAAGAAGTGCCACGTGGCAGTACAGACGATGATGTGGCAGGGGCCACGTGGCAATGTGCCATGTTGCACGCCTGCCACGTGTCACGCACAAACTGGTGCTGACTGTGCTGCAAAGTTGGCTAAGCGGCGCTGACGGGCGGAGGCGGCCGCAGGGGCAGCGGAACCGGCGGAGGTGGCCGCAGGGGCAGCGGAGGCGGAGGAGCCACCGGCGGAGGGCGGCAGACGGGCGGAGGCCGGGAGGAGGCCGGGCCGCGGCGGAGCACGGGCGGCGCTGCCTGCTGCGGGCGGCACATGGGTGGCGCGGTGGCGGCGTTGCCGAAAACCCTTTTTTTAAAAAAAAATTTTTTGTGCTTTGCGTCCATACGACCGTACGGCAGACTCCTGGAGGCCTCAAAAATTCGCCAAAATTGCCCTGTGTCTGAAATCAAAATTTTTTATATGAATCCTGACTGCAAACGGCCTTCCGGATCCAATGGTGATGTCCATTTCGGCTGAAAGTGCTCCAAAAATTTTTGATCCCCTGATTTGAAGAAAAAATGCACAAACAAACTAGGGTTTGTGACTCCAAATCACGGCTTCAAAATTTCTTCAACGAAGCTGCAGCAGGAAGGCTCTGATACCATGTTACAGTTGAGGAAAGCCAACTCCGAAGACGCCAAGATCACCTGCATGCGAAACCTATCAAAGAGAAGCCATAGAAGGGGAAAAGCATGGAGCATGGGCAATACCCTAAACGGACATGAGAGCCATCATAATGCAAACACAAGAAGAAATGTATTTACAATAAGAAATGATATGATGATCAATATTACAATGAGAGAGAGCCCGAATATAAAGAGCTCCAGGAAGCTTGTAGAACAAGCTGGAAGGAGGTATAGGACAAAAATGACAACTCAGCACATATCCACAAAAAATGGAATATGCTAAAAAAGGAGAAAACTCCCGAGTTGTCAACAACTAACCACTACATGCATTAAATATAAAATATTAAATAAATGCATGACCTAAGTAAGCTTAAGTAATAGAATAAATAATTAAATATTAATTATTTACTCTAACATTAGGAACCCCTTCTCACCCTCTTCCCTATTATGTTCAAAATAGTGCTCCTACTCCCCTTGTTTGTTTTTATCCAATTCCATCTCCTTGGGAGAATTATTATCACCCTCATCCTGAGCTGATGCCATTATTCTTTTTTTTAAATCCTTTTGATTAAAGGTTCATCATCAAATGGGATAGAGACCCTATTCGCATTCTTACCCCTATTACTCGAGACCTTCCTTGCAATTCCTCTTCTAAAAGCCCTTTCTCATCTCCTCCTCATAGTCACTATCTTGATCCAACTCACTCCCCTTACCCTTCATTTTCTTCTTTGAAGCACTACCAAAATCCCCTTTCATTTTCTATTTTACATCCACCTCATCCACTTCATCCTCAGTATCCTCATCAAAGTCCTCCACTAAATCATTGTCCTCTATCTCATAATCAATCACTTTCTTACTCTACCTAGGCCTATCCACCTTTTTTAACTTTAAAAGGTTCATAATGAGAACCATTTACCCCTTATGGCATGCATGATCTCTGTCAGGGTCATTTTGAAAGGAAAGAATGAATTACTCAGAGATTATCTAAGATAAAAAGATAGATTTATCCTAATCCCATGCCTAAAATGATTGACTAACATGATATGGTGACCATAAATCTTAGCGAAGTGCACATCCAAAGTATGGTACTCAATAATCACAAACACAACAAATCTCCATGGGTATGAAATGGAAGCTAGGTTAAAGTAGGAATTACCTATTTTAACAAGTTTGTTTCATTCTTTGGCTGAATCAGAAAACTTGTTGACTGCCCTATCTGAGAGATTCCTATCCTAGTAAAAATCAATGCCCTCCATCTCCAATCTCATAGCTTTAGCTATGATATATTTAGACACCTCCATTCCTTGATTTCCCACTAGAACTGACCCATCTTTCCAAGTCTTAATGAATTGTCAGGTAATAACAAGGTTGTTTCCTTTTAATTTTTCTATAAAACCAGTAAAGTTAACTTGCTCAAGAATTTCCTAGATTTCCTTCTTCCTCCACTCATTACAACTGGCTAGTTCAATTCTTTTTTCCTTTCCTCCCATCTTCTTGTCTCCAAAATGAATTTCCTCTATTCTCATAAATAACCTCTACAACTTAATAACATAGTTGATATTGTAGCCAAGGAATAGAGTGACAAATAGGACCCACAATCTATGTGGTATTCAATGGTAATACACTGTTATTCTCATAATAGCCTACCACTTCCCAATTCTATCCATATAATAATTACTTTTTCCTGACATAGTCATTATTAATGAAGCACTTTTGCTTACTTCCAAATTTTTCATGTTCAATCATTAAGCTCCCCTCAATAGGTATTATATCATTATGGTTCCATATTACCTTTTCATCACTCTTGCATGCCACATTAGTTTCCCAATCAACAACTTGATTCATTTCTCTAAAATTATGAGTGACAACATAGATTTCAAAGCAATTGATAAGATCTATGGATTGACTATTAATAATATTGATATTCTAGAAAGAATTGGTAACTTTATTAAGGAAATTAATTATAATAAAGGAGTCACCCTCAAGCCATATCTTATTCAAATTCAAACTCTTTGCATAGATAAGACCATAGAGGGCAGCACTAGCCTCTGCAACATGGTTAGTTTGAATTCCAATAGGGATGGTCATTCCACCCATTCTATCCCCATTCGTATTCCTTATAATGATACCACAACCAACAATTCCTGGGTTTCCCTTTAAGGTCCCATCAAAATCTACCTTATACCAATCCATCAGGGGAAAATCCCATCTAGCTAGATCAATAAGGTTAGGACTAATTTGCATTAAATTGATACCATTTAGATTCCAATTCTGTATCACCAATTCTTCCCATTCATTTTGAGGTTGTTGACCTTTTTTACTAGATTTGATATTCTTAGTCACTGTATTCTTAATCTTACAGAAATCTTGATTTAGATTAGATTCAACACACCTAAACACCCTACCATTATGTTCCATCCAAATGCCCCAACAAAGGAATAGGAGAATAAAATCCCACAATCTCAAAACTAAGACATTATTAGAGGGTGGCTTCCAACCATTTGGAAAAATGTTGAATGGTAGGAGGGAACACCCAAGCAATATTTAGTAGACATAGACCCTTTCCCAAACCCTTTTAGAATAAGAGTAGTGCATAGCCATATGGTTAACCAACTCAGCATCATTCTTACAAAGGTAACACCTATTAAGAATGTTGAACCCTCTCTTCAATAAATTATTCGTAGTCAAAAAAAATTCTTGCAAAAGAATCAAAAAAATATGTTAACTTTGGCGGTCATAGCTTTAAACAATGCTTTAGCCCAATAAGGCTCGGGATATTCTTCAAAAACATTAGCATACATTGAGGACACTAGAAAAGAGCTCATTAGGATTATATTTCAATATTAGGGCATCCTCCTCATGGTTTAAAAAGATAGCATTTAGAATCTTTTTGAGATCAATCAAGCTTCTATCAATTCTCTTGAAATCTAGCCATTTATTCTCCTCCCAATAGTCTTCAACAAAAATTCTAAAGAGATTCTTACATTGCTCCATAAAACCATTCCATCTTTGATAAAAATTGAGAGGATGATCAAGAATCCAAATATCATCCCAAAAAAAATAGCCCTCCCATTTCCCACCTTCCATTTGACCCCTTTCTTCATAATCTTTTTATATTTTTGAGCATTTTTCCAAATCATAGAACCCCCTTGCACCAACTCATTATTAAGAAAGTTTTTAAGATCTTGGTTCTCTCTATTATACTTATTGGTCCAAATATCGCACCATTCACCTTCCTCTTTGTGCCATCTTCATAATAGCTTGGAAAGCAAAGAATCATTCATAGTGGTAATTCTTCTCAATCCAAGTCTACCTTTAATTAAAGGCATACAAACTTTCTCCCAAGCAATCAAGGGAAATGTTTTCTTTTTTTCCATACTTGTCCATAAGAAAAGCTTATGAATTTTTCAATTTCCAAGACAAACTTTCTAGGGATCCTAAAAACACTGAAAGCATATAGCAAAACATTCTATAAAATAGATTTGAGAAAAATAACCTTACCATCTTGACTAAGGAGGTAGCCTTTCCACCCTACAAATTTTGAATGAATTTTATCAATCAACAAACTCCAAAAGATCTTAAGTGGGTCCATACAAAGGGGTAATCCTAGATGAGAACTTGGTAAGGTGTCAATCTTGAAGCCAATAATCCTTTTAATTTAGTTCTGTCTAATATCATTCACATTGATAAAATATATCACTCTTTTGTTCTAGTTAATAATTTGACCCAAAGCTTTTCCATAATCCTCTAATGTGTTCTTTATGTTTCTATCATTTCTAACTAAATCTTCTCCCATAACTATAGAATCGTCCACAAATTGCTGATGCAAACAAATTAGCTCTTTGGAAGAGGGTTTTAGACCAACAAAATCTCCTACATTCACCATTTTTTCCACAAATCTTCCCAAACATTTAGCCATTAGAATGAAGAGGATAGTTGAAAGCAGATCCCCCTACCTTAAACCATGTGGTGCTTAGAAAAAAGGGCTTCTTGATCCATTCACAAGCACTAAGAAAGTAGTAGAAGGGACCAACACAAGGACTAGATCCCTAAATCTCTTGTTAAAACCAAAAGCTTCGAGTCCACTTTGTAGAAAAGCCCAGTCCACTCTATCATAAGCTTTGGATAGATCAAGTTTAAGGAGAAACCCTTCTTTCTTGGAAATAGGGAGAGAGCGAATATTTTCATACATCAAAATAATTGAATCCAAAATTTTCCTACTAGGAACAAAACTATTCTTCTGCCTGGATATCAAATTAGGGAGAAGAGAAAAAATTATAAGAATTGGCACTTTAGAAATAACTTTATAAAATGAATTACAAATATTGATTGGTCAAAATTGGTCCATACTATTAGCACCTATCTTCTTAGGAATTAAAGAAAGGAAGATACCATTTAATTCTCTAAGAATTTTCCTAGAACCAAGAAACTCTTGAACCCCAGTACAAACATCATCACCAATGATACCCCAAAAATTATGAAAAAAAAAGAAAGGAAACCCATCTAACCATGTTACCTTGTCTCCGTCAAAGGAGTAAACAAGCTTGTAAATTTCTTCATTAGACAGAATAGAAGTTAGAAATTTACTCTGATCCTTTGAAATATAGTTTGGGATGTAGTCCAGAAACATATTTTTCTTGTTCTTGTCCAAATTGGGATCACCTTGTAGTAAATTGCTAAGAAAATCCATGGCTTCCCTCTTAATAGTCTTTGCATCCTCCATTGAACCTCCATTAATATTGAGTCTATAAATTCTATTAGCCATCATATACATCAAACTGATCATGTGAAAGTACTTAATATTCCTGTCCCCTTCAAAAAAAAATTCTAGATCACTGCCTCCAAAACATTTCCTCCTTAGTTATAATATCATGAATCTCAATCAGTTTCACACTCTCTTCCTCCCTAGAGACAATCTCATATTGATTAACCTGAATACTAGCCTAAATATCGTTGACCTTCTCCAAGACCTTCTTTTTATTCTAAAAAATGTTCCCAAAAGTATCCTTATTCCATTTTTTAAATTTTTAAAACATTTTTCAACTTAGTAGTAACTTTGAACATGGTAGTACCCTCCACAAGAATGCTCCACCATTCCTTGATAAGATTTTCTAGTCCCAAATGGAGAGCCCACATTTTTCAAACCTAAATGGGTAATTATTCTAAAAGGTTAATAGATCAACCACAAGAAAAATGGGATATTGATCTAAACCAATACAAACTTGAGCTGTAAGAGAGCATTTATATTTTAAAATCCAATCACTGCTAATAAGTTCTCTATCCAGCCTGACTTGAATGAGGTCCTTTCCAATTCTTCTATTTTTCCAAGTATAATCAATCCCATGTATATCTATATCATGTACAAGATGATTATTAATAAAATCCATTAAATCCAATCTGTTATCCAAGTTAGTCTGAATTCCTCCCATCTTTTCAGTTTCTTTCACAGGAGTATTAAAATCCCCCATGATGATCCAATTCTCCTCCACAATTTTTTTTTTTTGATTGGTGAAATATTCCCAAAGATAATTTCTACCCCATTTAGAATTGGGATCATAGACATTAGTAAGCACCCAAGTAGAGCCATCCTCAGAATTGGTAAATCTGATGTTCATCATATTTCTATTCTGAGAGATAATTTTTTGATCAATACATTTATCATTCCAGTAAACCACCATACCACCTAAGGTCCCATTTGAATCATTCCCAATAATCTTGCCTCCCCTAAAAGCCAAGAGACCTTCTACCTTATCCTTCAACATTTTAGTTTCTTGAATTAGTAAAATATCTAGTTTGTTCTCCCTAATCATATTTTTCATAATATCTTGTTTGTGAGGATTGTTTAATCCTCTAATATTTCATAAGGTGAACTTCATTTCTTATGGAATTTTTTTTATTCTAAGATAGTTCTTTGACTACCATTTTCAATACTTTATTTAGTTTGAACAATTCTTCTCTGCACATTAGATGGTCTACCTATTGAAGAAGGAGATAAACCAACATCTCCAATATTAAAACTACTATGGTGTTCACAACACATGCCCCATTTCTTAGTAGGAATGGGGACCCCTTACTTTTTTTCAAAACTCTGAGACTCATAGTTCAAGAGTTTGTAGAAAATTGTTAGAGTTAAAGTCTTAGAGTCGTCAAAAATTTAAAAAACAAAAAAAATAGAAAATTTGAAAAATCTAAAAAAAAAAAAAAAATTTAAAAAACACAAAAACATTGAAAATTTTGAAAAACACAAAAGAAAAACAAAAATTCAAAAAAAATTCAAAGAAAAAATATTGTCATGTGCACATGCATGCGAATGCGAGCCACGCACTCACACAGTCACTTGGGTTGCAAGTGCGAGGGGTTATAACCCCCCCCCACACACTCAAATAGTTATCATTTTTGGTTTGTTGTATTGGAGGGTTTTTTGCACACATGCTAAGGTATTCACCCCACCCCCATGTTACCATTTTCATCACGCGGCACATTTTTTACTCAGCCCACAATGATGCTTCAGCCCATGGCAGTGCGCAACACCCATATTACCATTTTCATCACATGGTGCATTTTTTACTTATCCCACAACTATGCTTGGATCCCGCATTACTACTTTCATCATGCATCACATTTTTTACTCAACCTGTGGTGGCGCTCGGTGCTCACGTTACCATTTTCATTATGTGGTACTTTTTTTTGCTCAACCCATAGCAACACTTTGGCTTACGGTGGCACTTGACACTTGCATTTCCATTTTCTTAGTGCGGTATGATAGTGCTTTGGCCTATGGTGGTGCTTGGTGCTTGCATTACCATTTTCATTATGCAACACTTTTAACGTAGCCCATGGCATAAAACTTGTGCCACTCAACCCTAACTGGCCATGGCGCGCCTCATACCCATAGCATGCCTTTTGCTCACAGCATGTGACACGCACACCAATCAACCCCCTCAAACATTTTTATTTTATTTTATTTTTAATTGAATTAATTTTTGAGAAAAAATAAAGAATAATACTAATAAATAAATGATAATTTTTATTTTTTTAAATTAGAAATTAAAAACAAAGAAATAAACGAAATGCCCAAATTGGGTTTTTTTTCTTTTTTGCTTATTCAAATGTAGAGTTTTTCATTTTATCTTTTGGGCTAATAAGAATTTTTTTTATGATGTGTAGGTGATTAAATGGCATCAACATCCGAAGTAGCACCCAAACCTATAGTCTTCAAATTCCAAGGTGTACCTTTGAAATCAAGATTCCATGATGATTACGTGAAAATCTAAGATATAGACTTAGGGCACATGGATTTAGGAGATTGCCTAAGAATTTGCAACAAGCCAATAGAGAGATCAACCTTGGTATCTACATTGACTAGTTTTGGGTTGGTGAATGATGTATCACACCCCGTGTTAGTACAATCAGCTAAACTAATCATGGCCCTATCATGGCATTTCATTCCTAATGAAAGAGTAGTCAAGAGTGTCATGAGGGAGGTAGTTTTCGACCTACGACCCAACAAAATTAAAAGGGTATTCTATCTACCAAGAGTAGAAAAATTTATTAGGCTCTTATATAAAGTAGCTAAGAGATGGTACACATAGCATCAACAAGAGGCAATTGACATCATATAGTCTTCATACCTCATTGAGAAGTCTCCTTGGGGAAAGATAACAAGCAAGGTAGACATGACTCAGGGATACATGAAGGAGTACATTGGATACTCCACCATTCTTTTGAGAAGAGTCATGGGATTACTTGTAGTAGGCCACCTCAGTACCCTTATGGTCAGCTTCATTGAGACCATTAGATAGGTGAAGATACCACTAGACTGGACCACCACACTAAGTGAAAACTTATGTGAATAGTTGAGGATGGTGAAAGATAAGAAGAAGTTTTACATGACTTCTTACATGGTGTACCTACTTGTAATGAGGGTAACAAACTATCCCAGTTTGTACAGGAGAGGCAATATGCAAGACCCCAAAGCTTGGCCATATATACTCTACCCTCAGCTAGTGAAGAAGAAGCTCTCAAGGTAGAGAAAAGAGTATAGAATTGTGAATGATGCATTCATCTTTGCAATTATTTGATTCATTAAGGGAGACTATGGGAAGAGGTTATTTGATGAAGCCAAAGTATAAGTCACAACTCTTGGAGCCTACTTCATCCAATTCAAAATGTTCACCTATTTATGGGTAGCTAGTGCATCCATCAATCCTAAGAAGCTCCTAAGATACCCAAGTGACAAATCGTTACTGTTGGAGATCTCCTGGAAAATTTGGTTAGCCTATGAGAAGATATAGAGGCAACAAAGACCTTCTTGGGCATGGCCATTGGTCATTGGACCATATAAAGTAAAGAAAAAGCAAGACATTCCATCTTTTGAATGGAAGTGGGAGAACTATCCCCTTGAAAAATACAACTCTCCCTAACCATATTTTGACAATGTTGGGAAAGTGGAGAGTTTGGCAGGAAAAGACTTCCATCATGAGGATGCTATTGAGGATCATTCAATGAATGCCATAAATGACTACAATGTTTGCATTAGGGACTATTGTAAGATGACTTTTTATCTAGTAGAAAAGGCTCTCTAGTTGAACATCATAGAGGAGATAAAGCAATAGGATTCTAAGGATATACTAGACCCCCTATTCAATGTTGACAAAATTGGTGAAAGACCCATTATGAATGCTGAGGTTGATAGGGAGGAGGCCAGTCATATTAATTATCAAGTGAGGCATGTCATTAGAATGATAAAGGATTAGATCAAGAAGCCTTTTACACTTAATCCAATTCCTGACACAGTAATCTTCCACTCACATGCTTTCCTAAAAAGAGGTAGAGGAAGGAAAGTAACAATTCCTACCTTTGCAACTCAGTCTCCTATCGGGCTAGACACAATGTACTAGTTTGATTGCCTAGTTGGATATTATCACCCTCTAGAAAGGAAGAGAAAGATCAAAAGAAAGAGGACCTCTCCTTAGAGGATTCAGATAGAATAGGTGCCTCCCTAGTAGCAGGAGTAGAGTCCACAAGGGTCCCAAGATACTGGAGCTATCCAAGTCTAGGATGAACCATAGTTTCCTCCTATTGTGTCTAGCCAACCAAAAGAGGGAGAGATTTTGCAAGTCTCCATTCCTCTTGTGCAATATGAGCTAGCTTCTCCTTCTACCTCCAAGAAATAGAAGAAAAGAATTAAGATTTGGATAAGAAAGGGAAAAGGATTAGTAGAAGATTAGTGCCTAATCCATCTATTTCTAAAAGCATTTTGAAAGGAGACGAAGAGGAGGAGGAAGAAGAATTAGAAGAGGAAGAGGAACAAATTCCCCTACAAGGAAGAACTCAGCTAGCTAGAGCCACTGAGTTGTGAAGGAGAAAAAGTGCCATAGGTACCCCACTATCCACTCAAGCAGAACCCTTAAAACTCTCTTCTTTGGAAGATGAAGTACAATAGTGGGTGGATGAGTAGACTGAAGAGATTGATGATGTTCTCTCAAAGTCAGATTTTGATTTCATGTCTATCAGTATAGAGTTGACTAGGGATAAGATCAAGGACACCCCTACATGTCAACCTCAACAAGAAGATTGGATGCAAATGCCGCTAGATACATAGGATCCTAATCTTACTCCTTTATCTCCACTACGAGTTATAGTGGTAGAACAGGGCTCCATGACTCCTCCACCTTTGAGTTTAGAGGAAGAGCATGTTTAGAAAGAACCATCATCAGAGGAGAGACCAAAACAAATGGTGACAAGGGTAAAAGACAAACCTGTGTCACCTTTTATAAAGAAACGTGATATCAAAATGTGACAGTTCAACATTAGTGACAAAAAAAATGGCATTTGTGTTTAAAATATGAAGATGATGTAAACTGATGAAATGTGTAGAATTGGATGAATTTTATGCCTATAATTATTATAAATTTTTTGACTCATAATTTATTCATTTTATTTTATTTTGAAGTCCCTTTTTAACTGTAAAAAATATAGGGTGTAGTTCACATCAAACAAGTATACGCAAATCATCTTTTTTTATTTTTATTTGAAAATATCTTATAGATGACATGTATAGCTAGTGCACAAAAAAGAAATAATTATTTTTGATGTATATTTTCTTTGTTATAAGTACTAAACTTTGACCTTATCAAAATCCAATAGGTTTTTCCTCCCATCAAAACTTTCCTATCAAATCTATACCTTCTTGAAAAAAATTACATATTTGTGACGAGGATTCTCTCCTCTAGAGATAAATATAGTTTTTAAATTTTTTTGATATGATTTACTATTTTTTTTCCTTTTTTGAGGGAGCATCTTCTGAAATGTTAAAATATCAACTTATAATACTTTGAGATTATGACATATTATAAATAATCAAAACAATAAAAAATTTATATAATTATGATATTGAATCTGAGATCTATAAAAGGGTATTTTTAGTCTTTGAAAAAAATTGAGTTTTGATAGAGAAATAAGATTTGACCAAAATAGGTTTTAGTATCACAAACGGTGACATAGATTTGTGCTTTTACCCACCAGTGAAGTGTCAGAAGGAAAAATGGTGGAATATTCTCGACCACTTTCCCAAGAAACTAAGGTTTAGGCTATAGGGTCTACTGACAGTAAGGCTATAGAAGAAGATCCCTGCCAATAGGATACAATTCCTAGCAAGAGTGACAAAGGGAAAGAAGATGTAGAACATACTCCTTCATCACCAAGAGCCAAGTCCTCAATAGGATGTATCCCTAGATGGATATAAAAGCAGATAATGAGGAGTACTAAGCCTCAATTTCATTCTTCAAAAGAAGACATTTGTGATATTGCAAAGATCTTGAACAAACCTAAATCTCCATCACATGAGGCAGCACCATTGGTGTTTGTCACCACCATACAGAACCAAGATTTATTTGCACAAGTGCCTCTCCCGCCTGAAGGCATAGATGTGGAAGGCCTTAGCCTCAAAGATTATGAATTAAAGGAAGTTATGTTGGAAAGACCTACATAGGATTTAGCCTAACAAATGATGACTATGGGAGTCAAAGAGGTCCTCAAATACATGGAACAAGAGGAAAGTTGAGATCCTAAAGGGATATCTAGCTGAAGTCATTGGTCCTCTTGAGCCTGAGCACCTTGAGCATACTTTAAATACTATACTTAGAGAAGGGGGAGGTGTGCAAATTGACCCATTTTTGAAAGCTTGTTAGGAGTGGTGAGAAAGCTTTGAGGAGAAAGGTATTACAATCATCATGGTGAATTTGAAGTTACTACATGCTACATAGGACAACATCAATAAGATCATAGCAATTTTGAAGCAAGACTTCAGTATCATGGATGAGGTATGTGCCTAGAGTAAGGATTTGTAGACTTTACAAGCCATAAAGGGCCAAAGATACTGAGTTTTGCTTGATGTATATATCAAAGAATAATTAGACATGATTGATGACTAGATAGAGAAAATAGTAGATAGTAATAAAGTAATGGAGACATTACATGAGGAGATTCATTAGCTCAAGGACCAAGCTTGAGAGAAAATTTTGGAAGTAGAAAGACACTACAGTGATCCATGCTTGGATATCTTTGAAGATGAGGAACAAGAGAAGTTGTTATCCATAGAGATAGTAGTCGAGAATTTTAGGAGGATTTTTGTGGAGGTTGCTGATGATGAGGACATCTGAAAAGCCTTTAGGAAAAAAGAAGCCTTGTTAGAATTGTGTTGGCACTCAAAATTGTAGCCCAAATTTTGAATACCATTTAAAAAATCAAGCCCTTAAATGCTTTTAAATGAGATTGTACTTGGTTGTCAGTCTGAGGCCTAAGAGGTGTTTAATGTTTCTAACACCTTTCATTTAGTGCATCTATGTGTTCTATGAAGTTAAACTGACATTTCGAACCATTCTGCGAAGTCTCATTTTGAGCTAGTGTCAAAATTTACAATTCTGCCCAAGTGTCAAATAACGATCAGAGGCTCAGTTTGCATCTGAATATCTTTTACTCAGGACTGTTTCATGACTAGTCACTTTGGGGATGTTTAGTGTCCATAATAGACAACCTATGTTTCAATTTTAAGGTCATTTCAAATCCGTTTGACTAGGTTTTGCACCCCGCAAAGTTGGTCATTTACTATTTTGTGCATTTGACTAGTTGTTCACAATTCTGGGAAGCCTTGTTCGACCAATCATATCTTTGACCCAGTTGACCCAAATGAAATAATTCTTTTTGCATTGTGTTCTAGGGGTAAGACACTTCATATGTTCCAATTTTGAGATCATGTTGAATCAATTTGATCAATTTTCTAACATGATAAAAAAACACAGTTTATATTATCTTGTTACGGCTAAGGTATCCTGATTGATCCGTACCCTTGTTCGGCACATTATAACTTTGATCCTGTGATTGGTGAGCCTAAATGGATTATATCATTATGTTGTCTCCTAAAAATTCTTCAAGTATGCTAGTTCCCAAGTCATGAAAAATCCATTTGCATACTTTCTTATGTCTGTACATTTGCCAAAATTTACTTTTTGACACATTTCTTAGTTAAAATTTCCAAGTGTTTGTTTTTGAAAATTCGCCAAATGCGCCCTATGATTCGTCATGAGCCCAAAACATGGAATTATATTCTCTTCATGGCAAAGAACTTATATCCTAGTTTTCAAAACCCAAGTGATCAATAACCCAGTTTATAATGCTGAACCCGAGCCTAGTTTATGTTTTTTTACATTGTTTGCCTGCAATGTAATTTAAGTATGGATGTTCGGCAATTAAAATCTCTTGACTGGGAATCCATCATGGGCTGAAAATTTTCAGTATGGTAGAGCATGTAGGATTGAACACTCATGCCGATTCTCGTGGCTTGGTTACTTGATTGAATCAGTTTTTAAGGCTAGCTGGCAGGCCTCCTGACACAAATTTCACAGTGGTGCAGAAGTGATTTAAAATAAGTTTTAATGATGATTCGGTGCTCAAATTTGTTTTCAATCAAGTTGGAATGATCATTGGAATGTTTTGCAAGGTCATTTGTTCAAAAATGAAATTAAAAAATTTAGCCAGATCTGGCTAATTCTATCAATTGATAATGCATTGGGATTTTTAAAATGTTTAAAAGGAGAAGAGAAATTGTAATGTTTTAAAATCATTACAAAGAGGATTTTCATTGAGAACAACATAAAGGATCAACATGAAGACTTTTGCTTCAAAAAATTATTTTTAGAAGATCTCAAAGAACCTTCAAATCTAGAAGTGATTGAAATAGTCTTCTACTATTTGGTTTTAAATATAAATTCATTTTGAAATACATTGGCATTTATGCAAACCATTACATTTTAGAATTATACATTTCTTTCAAATTTCAATATCATATATTTATGATACAACGTAGATGGATTCTCAAATGTTATTTGTCTCAAATATTTATAAATTTGAAAAACAAGGAGACTTCAAACATCTATAGCATTCCATGGAGAGAGAGAGAGAGAGAGAGAGAGAGAGAGAGAGAGAGAGAGAGAGAGAGAGAGAGAGAGAGAGAGAGAGAGAGAGAACAGATTGGTGTCTCACGTTTTGGAGGGAGCAACCCACAGTAAAGAAAAATAGAGGCGTAGCTATTCAAGTTGCATTAACTGGTAGCTCACACATTAGATGAACAAGAATCACCCGTGATCATTAAGAATGAATGATTCACGTTTTTGTAGCTGACAGTGGAAACACAAAGAGAGAAGGGCCTCGTGCATTGAAGACAGAGCACCCCATTCGAGTCCACAGTTTGTGTGTGGAACAGAGCACACAAAGCATTAAATGAGGCATCCCACGCATGTAAGGAAAGAGAACAAGGAGCTCTCTGAAAATGGGAATCAGCGCATGAAATAAGCTGCAAATTTGGCATTCCACGCTAAGAAAAGAAAGCCGGCAGCAAGGATACAAGACTAGACACGTTGAAACAAACCCAGTGCTGACTCTCCACGTGTTTAAAGGCAAAGATGAGTCAGTTGCAAAGACAGATGTCTGCACTAACTAGAAGAAAGTCTCCACGCATTCAATATCAATGAAGCATCCGCATTTTCAGCAGAGAAAACGCCATTAATAGAGGAAACCAGTCAAAATGCTTTATCCCACATTGGGTGGGTGAGGAAATATTTTATAGTTTAAATACTAATGCACTCAAAAAGTTCAATGTCAATAAGGCAGTGGCTTTTGAAGCCAAGTGCATGTGTAGGTGGGTCCACCCGGCCAGTTAGGCGATGAAATAATAAATTTTAAATAAATACGCATAAAAAAGAGGATGACATCAGCAAGTTGCAGGCAACCGAAAAACTAAAAATCTGGCACCTCGCTACCTCGCTAGCTGAAAATTTCGAAAAAGTCTGGCTAGCAACAAAGCGAGGCTGCCAAAAAAATTTGAAAATCCGGCAAGAGTCCGAAAATTCGGCAAGAGTCAAAATGCAACATGGGTCCCACATGAAATTCCATCAGCGAATCGGATGGTGACAAGTGGCGGTGACAGAGTAACTAGATTATGATGTGGCAAGCAAATGTCAAGAGTGCACCAGATTGCGCCACGTGGCAGATCTGATGGTTCGCATTATCTCGCGAACCAAAGTTTCTCACTGGTTAAGCATGGCGAAGTAGTGAGGAGATGACACGTGGTGGATGATGTAGATCAGGTGTCCAATCATGGAGCGCCACGTAGCACTGGTCAAACATAGAGTTGACCACGGTTTCAAAAGGCAATGAAATTAAAGAATAAAAAATAATAATATTTTATTATTATTTTTATAAAACATGCATGTTCAGCCATCCAAGAGATATTTTTTCTAAAGTTTTGACTTTAGAATTTTAAAAAATTTTCAAATTTAAAGAAAAAAATCAAATGTGCAGACATGAGTTTCTAGCGAAGGGGACTATTTTTCAAATGAAGATTTCAGGCATTTCCCAGAGGCTAGATATGCCTTATCATATACCGTTGGAATCGTGAGAATCCAAATCTTCCATTTTTGAAGTCATTTTTTGCAGAGGTGCTTCCTAGTTTGAGCTATAACCAGAAATGTGAATTTTGGGGCTTCCTCAATGGAATGGGTAAAAAATTGAAAATCCAGTTAGGGGATCAGTAAAACTTGGTAAGAATTTAGTTGGAGTTCATGTTTCTCATATTCACTCAATTTAACCCAATTTTGCCAAACATTTCAATGGGTAAATCAGATATTGTGGTGACTCAGCAATGTTTCATCATTTCAACAAAGATATTGTGCAAATTAGTTGCAAATAATGATGAAACAAGATCATATCAGAATGGAGATGGAATAAAGAAGTAATTTAGTTACAGAGGATTGCATTTCAAATGGACACTTGTCACGTGAAGATTAGATCCAAGATTCTTTCCTTTGCTATATCTTTCTATCTTTCATTGTTTCAAGGGTTCCAGTCTTTGGAGAAAAACTAGTCACTACTGAGATACCAGATTTTGGATCCAGTTTTGATATGTTCTCATACTGTGATACCACATATTTCTTCAACAATTTCTCTCATGTGAACAGTAGTAGGAAGATAAATATAGATAGTTCAGATCTGTTAGGTTGTTTCATGTCTTTCATTTCATGCATATGATTGTATATTTTCAAGGAAATAATGCAAAGAGCAGCAGATAATTAAGTTTTAGTTGAATCTTGTCTCCATTCTCATTGAATTTCAATGTTTCATGATCTCTGAACAAAGAGTTTAGGTCGTAGTTATAGTCCCCTAAGACTGTATGTTGTTTCATTGTTGCTGATAGTTCAACGAATTGTGTAAATGCTTCATAGGAATCAACAGGGTAGCAGATTTATTGAGGAGGATATCAGGTAAGAACGAGATTTTAAACTGAACATAGATGTCTATTTACAAGTTAAATAGATAGATCTATATCTGAAGATACACACATGTCTCAAATATTCATATGTATGTTTGTGATCCATGAATTTGCCCAATGGACTAGGCACTGATCAGCTACAGTGTCATTACTTTCTCACTGCTACATATCTGAGGGTTGTTGAAATCAACATCGAAAATCAAACTCTTTTCCCCTTTCATGTTGAAGAGCTATCATATAATGCCCTCACTCAGTTTATGAATAATATAGGTTTGCACCTAGCTATTGTAGAATCTGTGTTGTTTCATAAGGCATTAGGAGATATTAGGGGTTTCAATCTGCTCATTAGATTCAGTGTATGCTTTGACAATTGGTACCATATAAGGAATCTATAGGTCCACCCGCCTAGGTTTTGTAGAGCCTGAAGAAGAAGAAGGGTCTAGCCTTATAGTTGGCCTGGTGTCTGAATGGATGTGTTGATAATGGGAGTTAGCTACCCCTTAGATGCATTTTGTTCTCATCAGGGTAATTGGAAACGGGTAACATTTTCAAACACCAACAAAATGGCGACTTTGCTGGGGAGTTGCATATAGAAAGAACCAAAATCTTTGCCATGAAACAAATTGGATATAGAAAATATAGAGCAAGATGTGTTCCCTTTTCCTTGCTAAAGTTTCATGTTCCCCAGTTAAGCTTTATTCATTATTAGCAGTATGTTGAGACTAGATGAAAATTGTGTTCTATGACTGTCATAGATCTATCTTCAATCAGTCCAGTTTGCAAATACTGTTGAGAAAGTTTCAGAGTCAAGAATTCATTTATAAAGTGTAAATTCTTTTCAAGATAATAATGATCTGCAAGTTCTCCTACATTGAAAGTCTGGTTTAGATTTGTCAAGTGACAAATTATGTTTTATTTCTCACATGAGTGAGTGGTGACTCTCAAATCTCTATACTAGTTGTTCCTGGTTGATTTCATTGTAAAAATTTTGAATGATTTTTAGTTGTGTGGGAAAATTTGAAACTCTTGGTAGTTTCTTGAAAGGAAGTTTTAAATTCTTGATAAGTTTTAAAGTGCTGTTTGAAATCTGCTGTTATAAAGAAATTGAAACATAAAAAATCAATCACAGTAGTGGTTATTTTATTCCTCTTGCAAAGAGGTGGTGACTCTACAAAGTTTGATTAGTGGTGTGAAGGAATTCCAGTCTTGCACTTGTGCCAAATTAGTAGATCAAAGTTCAGCATCAGCACTGGAGGTATTTTGATTTTCATGCTTCTTTTCATGGAAGTTAAGTGTTTAAAAAAGTTGCCTCTATTCAGTGATTTTCAGCACTAGAAAGAAGAGGTAGAAATTTTGTTTTATAATGGAGTCAGATCTCAGATCTGAGATTAGGTTGCCAAATTCTGAGAGTCTAAAAACTGTGAATAATAACATTGCTTTGTTGAATAGACTGATCTACATAAGGATTGTCAATATTATAAGAACTGAAGTAGGCAGTACTCAAGGTCTAAGTGTTGAACAATGTTATTTAAGGCTTAAGTCAGTAATCAATAAGATGCCTTTTCATTGTAGACCTGAGGAATCTTCACTACCTAGTGTTTTCCTTGATGTTCTAGTACCTGATTCAGTTAATTGGCCAGCACTTATAAGATTACAAAGAATTTTGCAAATTGAAAAATTCATTGAGGAGATGGAAGATGATGATTATAGATTTCATGAAATATCTCCTAATGATAATGAGTGTGCTAAAAGCCAAGGTAGTAATGAATACAATGAGTCCGTAGAGCAAGATAATCTATCTTTCGATTGTGAAGAGGTGGATTCAAATGTTAATGAATCAGGTAATAGCAATCAGCACAAAAAAGATGGATATAAAAGAGAAGATAAATTTTGTTACAGTACATATGAAGTTGAAGAAAGTTGTAACAACAATAGATCTAGTGATTGCCATGATAAGAAAGAATGTTGTAATAATGTTGATTTTTCATATTGTTACACTAAGGATCTTGCTGTTGTAAGTTCTTCATGTTATCCAGATGATAACCACAGCCAGGAGAAGATTTGTGAGGAAATCTTCTTGAGCTCCAATGAAATCTCAGAATTTTTGGCTCGTGAGTTTGAAAAGAACATAAGTATTTCTAAGGATCTTCATATTTTCTCTCATAATAATTTCTCATTCAGTCAAATCGATTCCCCAAAGTTTGATGTAGAAAAAGATCTAGAATCTGAAAAATCCTTATCAAATTTTGGAGATGTAGATGACAGTACCTCAAATGTCTTTGCACATGATAGTTTGTTGAATGCTGATTATGTTAGTGAAGGGAAGTTTAATGTTGTTTTAGATTCTTTCCATGCTGGTTATGCTACAATAAGTTTTGATATTTCATGTGATGAAGAGGAAAATAGTGAATATTGTCAATCAGATTATGGCTTTTCTTTATATGTTGATAAGTCTTGTGAAGATAAGTTCAAGGTGTATTCTGACTTTTAGATTGATGAAGAAGATGATAGTGGTCAACATAGTTTAGATCAGCACTTTCAGAATGAGTTTTCAATTTTGGTGACTAATCAGTTGTTTGAAGAATGTGAAGAGGTTTTAGCAAATGATAAATCTGACTTGATGAGTAACATGGTTGCAAGTAGGCAGAAATCATATTCTACATACTCTTCACACCCGGAGGCACAAGGTGAGTTACAAATTGATTCATGTAAATCGTTGAATGAAATAGAGTACCAAGCTTTTGCGTTTCTGGTTAAAGGAATCTATGACTCAATCAGTAGTGATCAGTTTCATTTTCAGTTTGATGTAAGTTATTATGATCACGCTGATTCATATTTTCATAGTGAGCAAGGTGTAGAAAGTTTGTCTTATTTTTATATGCACTATGAAGATGATGATAGCAGTTTTGTTTTGCCTAACGAAGTAATTGAAAGTGTTGATATGATGGGTGAAAAAAATAAGGACAAGAGTTTCAGTTTGCCTCAGGAAAATGTAAATGAAAATAAGGTGTATGACAGAGGTAAAGAGTTCTGAAACTTTTCGCTGGCTTGGGGCCATCCCTTATACATAGTAGAGTAGTTTCCCTGTTTTCAATAAAGCTGTTCGAGAAGAAGTTTTGATGTTCAGGTGTGTGGTATGCTTCTCCCAAAGATCTGAATCCTTGCCATGCCCGCAAGGGACATGCATCCCTAGATAGAGCCACTGTTGGCGCTCAAAATTGTAGCCCAAATTTTGAATACCATTGAAAAAATCAAGCCCTTAAATGCTTTTAAATGAGATTGTACTTGGTTGTCAGTCTGAGGCCTAAGAGGTGTTTAATGTTTCTAACACCTTTCATTTAGTGCATCTATGTGTTCTATGAAGTTAAACTTACATTTTGAACCATTCTGCGAAGTCCCATTTTGAGCTAGTGTCAAAATTTGCAATTCTGCCCAAGTGTCAAATAGCAATCAGAGGCCCAGTTTGCATCTAAATATTTTTTACTCAAGACTGTTTCATGACTAGTCACTTTGGGGATGTTTAGTGTCCATAATAGAGAACCTATTTTTCAATTTTCAAGTCATTTCGAATCTAATTGACTAGGTTTTGAACCATGCAAATTTGGTCATTTACTATTTTGTGCATTTGACTAGTTGTTCACAATTCTAGGAAGCCCTATTCGACCAATCATATCTTTGACCCAGTTGACCCAAATGAAATAATTCTTTTAGCATTATGTTCCAGGGGTAAGACACTTCATATGTTCCAATTTTGAGATCATGTTGAATCAATTTGATCAGTTTGCTAACATGATCAAAAACCACAGTTTATATTATCTTGTTACGGCTAAGGTATCCTGATTGATCGGTACCCTTGTTCGGCACATTATAACTTTGATCCTGTGATTGGTGAGCCTAAATGGATTATATCATTGTGTTGTCTCCTAAAAATCATTAAAGTATGCCAGTTCCCAAGTCATGAAAAATCCATTTGCATACTTTCTTATGTCCGTACATTTGCCAAAATTTACTTTTTGACACATTTCTCAGTTAAAATTTCCAAGTGCCTGTTTTCGGAAATTCGCCAAATGTTCCCTATGATTCGTCATGAGCCCAAAACATGGAATTATATTCTCTTCATGGAAAAGAACTTATATCCTAGTTTTCAAAACCCAAAGTGATCAATAACCCAGTTTATTATGCCGAACCCGAGCCCAGTTTATGTTTTTTGACATTGTTTGCCTACAGTGTAATTTAAGTATGGATGTTCGGCAATTAAAATCTCTTGACTGGGAATCCATCATGGGATGAAAATTTTTAGTATGGTAGAGCGTGTAGGATTAAACACTCATGCCGATTCTCATGGCTTGGTTACTTGATTGAATCAGTTTTTAAGGCCAACTGGCAGGCCTCCTGACACAAATTTCACAGTGGTGCGAAAGTGATTTAAAATAAGTTTTAATGATGATTCGGTGCTCAAGTTTGTTTTCAATCAAGTTGGAATGATCATTGGAATGTTTTGCAAGGTCAGTTGTTTGGAAATGAAATTAAAAAATTTAGCCGGACCTAGCTAATTCTATCAATTGATAATGCATTGGGATTTTAAAAATGTTTAAAATGAGAAGAGAAATTGTAATGTTTTAAAATCATTACAAAGAGGATTTTCATTGAGAACAACATAAAGGATCAACATGAAGACTTTTGCTTCAAAAAATTATTTTTTGAAGATCTCAAAGAAGAAACTTCAAATCTTGACATTAATAGCCTCGCCAGTGCTGCCTACAGAAGTGATTGAAATAGTCTTCTACTATTTGGTTTTAAATATAAATTCATTTTGAAATACATTGGCATTTATGCAAACCATTACATTTGAGAATTATACATTTCTTTCAAATTTCAATATCATATATTTATGATACAACGTAGATGGGTTCTCAAATGTTATTTGTCTCAAATATTTATAAATTTGAAAAACAAGGAGACTTCAAACATCTGTAGCATTCCGTGGAGAGAGAGAGAGAGAGAGAGAGAGAGAGAGAGAGAGAGAGAGAGAGAGAGAGAGAGAGAGAGAGAGAGAGAGAGAGAGAGAATAGATTGGTGTCTCACGTTTTGGAGGGAGCAACCCACAGTAAAGATAAATAGAAGCATAGCTATTCAAGTTGTATTAACTGGTAGCTCACACATTAGATGAACAGGAATCACCCGTGATCATTAAGAATGAATGATTCACATTTTTGTAGTAGATAGTGGAAACACAAAGAGAGAAGGGCCTCGTGCATTGAAGACAGAGCACCCCATTCGAGTCCACAATTTGTGTGTGGAACAGAGCACACAAAGCATTAAAGGAGGCATCCCATGAATGTAAGGAAAGAGAACAGGGAGCTCTCTGAAAATGGGAATCAACGCATGAAATAAGCTGCAAATTTGGCATTCCACGCTAAGAAAAGAAAGCCGACAACAAGGATACAAGACCAAACACATTGAAACAAACCCAGTGCTGACTCTCCACGTGTTTAAAGGCAAAGACAAGTCAGTTGCAAAGACAGAGATCTGCACTAACCAGAAGAAAGTCCCCACGCATTCAATATCAATGAAGCATCTGCATTTTCAGTAGAGAAAATGCCATTAACAGAGGAAACCAGTCAAAACACTTTATTCCACATTGGGTGGGTGAGGAAATATTTTATAGTTTAAATACTAATGCACTCAATAATTTCAATGTCAATAAGACAGTGGCTTTTGAAGCCAAGTGCATGTGTAGGTGGGTCTAGCCGGCCAGTTAGGTGATGACATAATAAATTTTAAATAAATACGCATAACAAAGAGGATGATGTCAGCAAGTTGTAGGCGACCGAAAAACTAAAAATTTGGCACCTCGTTACCTCGCTAGCAAAAAATTTCAAAAAAGTCCAACTAGCGACATAGCGAGGTTGCCGAAAAATTTAAAAAATTTGACAAGAGTCTGAAAATTCGGAAAGGGTCGGAATGCAACATGGGTCCCACGTGCAATTCCATCAACGAATCAGATGGTGACAAGTGGCAGTGACAGAGTAATTAGATTATGATGTGGCGAGCAAATGTCAAGAGTGCACCAGATTGCGCCATGTGGCAGATATGATGGTTCGCGTTATCTCGCTAACCGAAGTTGCTCAATGGTTAAGCATGGAAAAGTAGTGAGGAGATGACATGTGGCAGATGATGCAGATCAGGTGTCCAATCATGGAGCGCCAAGTGGCACTGGTCAAACATAGAGTTGACCACAGTTTCAAAAGGCAGTGAAATTAAAGAATAAAAAATAATAATAATTTATTATTATTTTTATAAAACATGCACGTTCAGTCATCCAAGAGATATTTTTTCTAAAGTTTTGACTTTAGAATTTTTTTAATTTTTCAAATTTAAAGAAAAAAATCAAATGTGCATACATGAGTTTCTAGCGAAGGGGACTATTTTTCAAACGAAGATTTCAGGCATTTTCTAGAGGCTAGATATGCCTTATCATATACCGTTGGAATCGTGAGAATCCAAATTTTCCATTTCTGAAGTCAATTTTTGAACAGGCACTTCCTAGTTTGAGCTATAACCAGAAATGTGAATTTTGGGGCTTCCTCAATGGAATGGGTAAAAAATTGAAAATCCAGTTAGGGGATCAGTAAAACTTGGTAAGAATGCAGTTGGAGTTCACGTTTCTCACATTCACTCAATTTAACCCAATTTTGCCAAACATTTCAATGGGTAAATTAGATATTGTGGTGACTCAGTAATGTTTCATCATTTCAATAGAGATATTGTGCAAATTAGTTGTAGGTAATGATGAAACAAGATCATATTAGAATGGAGATGGAAGAAAGAAGTTTTTCAGTTACAGAGGATTGCATTTCAAATGGACACTTGTCACCTAAAGATCAGATACGAGATTCTTTCCTTTGCTATATCTTTCTATCTTTCATTGTTTCAAGGGTTCCAGTCTTTGGAGAAAAACCAGTCACTACTGAGATACCAGATTTTGGATCCTATTTTGATATGTTCCCATACTGTGATACCACATATTTCTTCAGCAATTTCTCTCATGTGAATAGCAGTAGGAAAATAAATACAGATAGTTCAGATCTGTTAGGTTGTTTCATGTCTTTCATTTCATGCATATGATTGTATATTTTCAAGGAAATAATGCAAAGAGCATCAGATAATTAAGTTTTAGTTGAATCTTGTCTCCATTCTCATTGAATTTCAATGTTTCACGATCTCTGAACAAAGAGTTTAGGTCATAGTTGCAGTCCCCTAAGACTGTATGTTGTTTCATTGTTGCTGATAGTTCAAGAAATTGTGTAAATGCTTCATAGGAATCAACAGGGTTGCAAATTTATTGAGGAGGATATCAGGTAAGAATGAGATTTTAAACTAAACATAGATGTCTATTTACAAGTTAAATAGATAGATCTATATCTAAAGATACACACATGTCTCAAATATTCATATGTATGTTTTTGATCCATGAATTTTCCCAATGGACTAGGCACTGATCAGCTACAAGGTCATTACTTTCTCACTGCTGCATATCTGAGGGTTGTTGAAATGAATATCAAAAATCAAACGCTTTTCCCCTTTCATGTTGAAGAGCTATCATATAATGCCCTCACTCAGTTTATGAATAATATAGGTTTGCACCTAGCTATTGTAGAATCTGTGTTGTTTCATAAGCCATTAGGAGATATTAGGGGTTTCAATCTGCTCATTAGATTTAGTGTATGCTTTGACAACTGGTACCATATAAGGAATCTATAGGTCCACCCGCCTAGGTTTTGTAGAGCTTGAAGAAGAAGAAGGGTCTAGCCTTATAGTTGGCCTAGTGTCTGATTGGACGTGTTGATAATGGGAGTTAGCTTCCCCTTAGATTCATTTTGTTCTCATCAGGGTAATTGGAAATGGGTAACATTTTCAAACACCAACAAATTGGATACCAAACTTAAAGATTTTGCTAACACCTAGATTGAGGTAGACAATTATAAACAAAAGGTAAAAAAAAAGGATGAGGCTTTAGATCTTCCAGATGTAGCAAAGATTGCCGAGATGATAGAGAAATTCAAGGGAAAATTTCCAAACATAGCTTTGGGATGAAGAAGAACAAAACCTAGATGCCAAAATTTCAATTTTGACACTCTGTAAAATTTTGAGATTTTGACCCTGTTGAGGTCCGCATCTCCATAGCTCCATAGCACCATAGATGTGCTGGTCTAGAGGTACGCAATTTAGAGGTGTGCTGATAGTTAACTACTTGTTCTAAAAGTAGTGTTTTCCATGCATCGAGAACTCATTTTGACAGCAATTTAACTTTGACATATCCCTAATGAAGGACTAGCTTCTATTTTTGGCACCTCCAAATGCTCCTACTTTGACTGAAGGCTTCCTGCTACTTTCTCTCTCATGTTTTCTCTATTTTTGACATGTAAAGGGCTCATGCATCAAATTAATGAATAAAATATGGATGGAGTCCCTCTAAGCACCAGATTAATTGTTAGTCTATATATATTTACTTTGTTTTAATGTTTTAAAAGCATTTTATTGCATGAAGATATCTCTCACTCTCAACACAAATTGAGGAGATGATTTCTTATAAATACCCCACTGTAATGTGTAATGAGGGCCACCATTATTATGTAATAAAATTATGCTTTTGCTGCTTACATTTGAAGTGTAGTGATTCTTGCCTAAATGTGTCATTATTTTGTGAATTTTATTCATGAGATTGTGATTGAGCTAAAAGTTTATTATGTTGTTTCTGGTTGTGTGATCTTTTAGTTCTAGTATTTTCTATACATTTACAAATTTGGTTGATGTAATGAGCTTGAGAAGAGATCATCAAATTGTGTCTGCATAGCCTTTTGTCTCACATGAGCACACTTTCCATGGCCTTGTGATTTGATAAAAGGTGAAATATCATATGATTGTTAAAGTTTCTCATTGACGATAGCATCAGTGGATTCCAGGAAGTGTTGCTCTTATTTTCATTGGTTTCCTATCGATTTCTTCGAAAGCTTATCTCACAGTGTGTTGTTTTCTATAGCTTATGTCCATTTAGGATTTCAATTTCAAGTTATTTTAGTTTCATGTTATTTGCTTTCAGTTTTGTTAATTGTTTTGCTAACCCCTTGTTAGAATAGGAACTCATTTTAGTTGCACTATTGGAATTGCATTCATTGAAAAAACTAAAAAACTAAAAATATTGTTCTTTTGTGTGTGATTTAGAGACAAAAAATAGATTTACTTCATTCTGAGATCATAATCAGACCAACAAAGGCCTCCTCATAAACAATCACATTTATCTTCAACTGAGTGGATTTTGGTATGTCGTAAGACAAATACTAAACCTTGGAGTTGATCCCAAAAAGATTATCTTTTCAAGAGAGAAATTGTGCAATGGATTCCTACCATTGAACTTATGTAAAATGACTACCCAACAGAAGTGGTGCTAGAAGGAGGGCCATTTTAGACTGCTGGAAAGGAAGAAAATTTGTCGAAGTTTTGGAAATTTTACACTTCTACAATAATTTGTGCTTCACAAAAGTTCAAAAAATTTCTTGAGTTTTTGATAAATTTAGGTCCATAGCTCTGCAATATCATAGGTATGTAGGTCTGTAGGTCTGCAACTATGTAGGTCCACAGAACTACAACTTCACAAGTGCGCACATGCACAAAACTCTATGGCATGCAAAATTCAGAGAGGTGAGAAAGTGTACTTCTATAGAGGTGCACTTTTTCTAGAATTGATGCAAACTGGAGTATATTGATCCAAAATCTCCATTTCAGCAAGGATTAAGGTATATTCCAAGTGCACATGAGTTTCTTGAGCTTATCCAATTCTGCAAATCACGTAGTGACAAGGGAACATCCAAAGTTCAACCACTTCCATTTGAACTTTCATCATCTTCGTCAACTCCACCTCCACTCCAAGCACCTGGTGGACCACCACATATTCCAATAGCTACTCCTCAACAACCACCATTGGGTCTACCAAACCCTCCAATGGCATGTTTTGCAAACATTGTAGATTCACCAATAAACTTGAGAGGTGCACTCTATGACCTCCCTAAGAATCCTAAGAAGTTTTGCCCCAGATTCATCTATGGTGATACTCGACCTGCTAAAGATCATGCCAAGGGATTCAAATAAATTTTTAATTGCAAGCAAGTTGCTAATAAGGATGTGGTTCTTTTTTTATTTCCCTACTCTTTGGGAGAAATTGCCTTCAATTGATACATTAATTTGCCACACAGATGCATTGGAGAATGGGACACATTCAAAAAATTATTCTTGGAACAATTCAAAACATTTATCAACCTAGCTGTGATACATTGACAATTCATATCAATCAAAAGGGACCTAGGTGAGATAGTTTCCTGCTTCAATCATTGCTTTCATATGGCCTACTGCAAGTTGGAAATGCCATACACTATACTAGTCAAAGCCGCTATTCAGATTTATCTAAATGCTATGGACCATCTTACTAAAAAAAATTTAAGAAGACTTCCTACAAAAAATATTGACACATTGGATAAAGTATTCATAGAGGCAATCACATTTATTAAGCAAGCCAATCGTAATGGAGGAGGAATGATGCTTCCAACACAAACAGTCACTATTATGCCAACATACCTAGTGGGAGCACTCACGGTGCCTAGCCAATTCATACCTATAAATCTAGTTCCATTACAGTAGGCACCTACTCCACAAAATCAAGTGATAACATATCTAGGGTATGAGCCTCAAAAATAGCTTTCTTTGAATAGAAGGCCACAGTTCCTATGGAAATAAACAATAACCTCATTTCAAAAGTTGGTCAAATGAAGAAGACTATGTGATAGTTGAACATTGAATTGACACATCTTAGATTGTCACAAGGACAAAATAACAACTTCCAAAGAAATAATGCTAGCCCCTACAACAACAATTTTGGTCAGAATTACAATAGGAACTTCAACGAGAATAATAACAACAACAATATAGGAAACAACAACAAAGGAAACAACTTCAATAATCTTGATCACAACAATGGCTTCCAAAGATAGAACCAACAATGGAGTACTCATTTGAATAATGGAAGCATTCCTGTGGATAACAACAACACCAACATTATGTATGATGATAGCCAAAATGCACTTAACAATGATGGTTCCTACTATAATGGAAATTAGGAGACAAATCAAAATTCACAGGTAAATGACAATCCTCCTCTAGTACAATTCAATGCTATGCTATTGGAATCATATGATTCTACAAAGAATACACAAGTGGACAACCAACAAGTGAGGAATTTTCATTCCCATTTAGTTAGGAACTTGATATTCAACATGATGAGATGGTTTCTTTTCATAATGACAATCAAAATATGTATAATTTGAGAAATAGAAAGAAACCTTTAATGGATGAGATTCCTTCAGGTTTATAACCAACTCCACCTAATCCAAGAGCAAGTAACAATTTTCCACTGATAAGACCAGTGTATGGAGGACAATAAAATCAAAATCAAATGAACTTACCAACAACACTGAAGAATCCCGCTTGGTCCACTGAAAAGTACAATGTGGTAGAAGACTCAAAAAGAACTAAAGCTAATATGTCCATGTTCAACATGCTACAAAATTTTCCACAACAACAAGAAACTCTTATGAAGACATTGGATCATACAAGTTTTCCCACAATACAAATATTGTTCCTCAAAAGATAGCATCTCAACAAGTGAATGTTGCAGAAGCAATGCCCAATATGTTCAAAGGCAAAATTGAGGTACCCCCATTTTTTCTTAGCATGAAGATATATGGGAAGAATCTTCACAACTACCTCATTGATTCAAGAGCTTCATGTAACATAATGCCATTATTAATAGCTTAAAGGCTAGGATTTAGTCCTCAACCCTCTAATCAAGTGGTGATACAGTTGGATAAAACAAAGGTAAAAGTCATTGGTGTACTAAAAGGTGTGTAGATAAAATTGATAATTGACCCTTAGATTCAAGATGTTATTGACATACATGTGGTTGATATCCCTGAAACATCTAGGTTTCTTCTATGTAGAGAATGGATGAAATGTTTGAGAGGATGGTTTTCTACAGACTTCACTCAATTTTTGTTGCCATGGAAAGGATTGAACAATCAAATCAAGATAGATGCTAAGTCCAAATTGAAAACAACGATCATAGATTACAATGCCCCAAATGAGATAGCATTCTTACAATTAGATTTGGGTTCATACAAAGTGATGGCATTGAATATGGTTCCAAATAGTACATCTCAAGATTAGAATGAAGAACCTAAGGTTTCAATACCCAAAAGTGAAACTTTGACAAAGTTTATAGATAATATGGTGACTAATTTACAATGTTTAGGAGAGGAAGTTGATCCCAACATCCTCCTCCTTCCAGGATTCTGTCAGTTACACAAAATTAGTCACTCTAAATTTGAATCTACATCACATCAAGAAGTAGTAGCAAAGGTATTGATCCACATGGTGGAAAAAAAGGATAAAAAACCCTCAACTAATAAACTCATAGAAAGCCAAAATTCAGTGGACTCATCCAACCTTGTTGAAAAGATTGAAGAGGAAATTGAAGATTTAAATGTGTCATATAGTGATACCTCTTCAGATGGGGGGTTTTTCTTTTCCACCTCCAGGGATGATTAAAATCAAAAGAAGAAGATGATATGTGAAAGGTAAGGGTTGGACTTCAGTAGTTGTTCATCCTGAACCTAAAGTTGAGGAAATCAAAGAACTAATAGGGGAAATTCAAGTTAAACAAGATAAACACATACTTCCTCTATCTATAGATTATGAAGGGGAATCATCAAATCCTACACAAGGAAAGTTACAATGGACCCCTAAGAAATATTCATTCAAGGCTCAAGTGAAAGAGAAGTTAAGGATGAATAAGCATAAAGTCAAAAAACTCAAGGAAAATGCAATTTGGGCACTCTGTTTCAATGTTTCCAAGTGAAAAATGGGGGCCAATGTAGGTATAGAGTTGGTCAACCCAAAGGGTAGGTCTTTCTATGTTGCATATTGATTATAGTTTAGATCTACTAACAATGTTGCAAAATATGATCCATTAATTTGAGGACTTCTCTTTGCACTAGAGAAAGGAGTCACAACTCTCAAAATTGAAGGAAATTCTGAATTGATTATATAACAAGTAAAATCCATATACTCTTGCAATGATAAAAGATTACTTACTTATAGAAAAATGGTATGGGATATATTGGATGACTTCAAATCTTTAAACATCAAATCCATTCCAAGAAGAAAAAACATGGTAGCAGATGCTCTTGCCATCTTAGCAAGTGCTTTACAACCAGTTGAAAGAACCAAGTTGAAAATATTTTCAATAGAATTGGTTTCTATTCCATCCATTCCTGATAATATCACAAAATCTTAGGTCTTTCAAAATGATCAACATATACTTGAGTTTATCATGTGCAGTCACCATTTTCAGGGACAAGAAATTGATGATACACTGGATGACAAACTTTAAGATGATGGGCTTAAAGATGAAGATGGAATTCTTAATTTGAAAACTAACACTATTCCAAAAGGAATGGTTGAACTAGAACACATCTTTGATCATGTTGAATCAGCACTCAATAGAAGGGTAACCCAAGAAAAGGGAATCAAAGAATGTGACTCATACAATTTAGTTATTGATGAAGAACCAAGAATGGTATAGATAGGAAAAGTGTACAACTCACAAGAAAGGGAGGACATGCTCAAATTACTCACTAAGTATAAAGATTGTCATGTGAATATCAAGATTTAATTGTGTGATTTTGAGTCAAACTAATTGACCCATGTTTCATGAGTAGTGATTCAAAATGAATCCATCTCTCATGAGAATAAATGGAACACTTAGCACTCATTGGATCTAGGTGATGCTCATAGGGGTGAAGCACCGAGACTTCCCGGGAGGTCACCCATCCCAGTACTACTCCATCCTAAGCGCGCTTAACTACAAAGTTTCCTCCATAGTTAAACCCAAAGCTTGCAACCCCATTTGTAAAACCTTCACTAAGTGTTGTGCCTTATGAACCATTCATTAGAAAGCCCCTTAAGCTCATCAATTGATAAGTAGGACATAATTTCCACAACAAGTCAAATTGTGATGTGAATATCAGGATTTAACTGTGTGATTTTGAGTCAAACTCATTGACCCATGTTTCATGAGTAGTGATTCAACATGAATCCATCTCTCATGAGAATAAATTGAATACTTAGCACTCATTGGATCTAGGTGATGCTCACAGGGGTGAAGCACCGGGACTTCGCGGGAGATCACCCATCTCAGTACTACTCCAGCCTGAGTGCGCTTAACTACAGAGTTTCCTCCATAGTTAAACCCAAAGCTTGCAACCCCATTTGCAAAACCTTCACCAAGTGTTGTGCCTTATGAACCATTCATTAGAAAGCCCCTTAAGCTCATCAATTGATAAGTAGGACATAATTTCCACAACAAGTCAAATTGTGATGTGAATATCAGGATTTAACTGTGTGATTTTGAGTCAAACTCATTGACCCATGTTTCATGAGTAGTGATTCAACATGAATCCATCTCTCATGAGAATAAATGGAACACTTAGCACTCATTGGATCTAGGTGATGCTCACAGGGGTGAAGCACTGGGACTTCCCGAGAGGTCACCCATCCCAGTACTACTCCAACCTGAGTGCGCTTAACTACAGAGTTTCCTCCATAGTTAAACCCAAAGCTTGCAACCCCATTTGCAACTCCATAGTCAAAGTAATGAGTTTGACTCAAAATCACATAGTTAAATCCTGATATTCACATCACAATTTGACTTGCTGTGGAAATTATCTCCTACTTAAGTATAAAGATGTCATTTCTTGGAGCTATGAATAATTAAAGACTTATGATCCTAAGATTATCACACATGACATCTTGCTTAAACCCAATGCCAACACATTCTAACAAAGATAGTGATCAATAATTCCTATCATTGAACCACCAATCATGAAAGAAGTGAAGAAGCTACTCGATGCTAAGATCATATTTCCTATCTATCATTCCACAGGGGTGGCCAATTTGGTTTTTGAGTGGAAGATGATTGGAGAGATTCATCTTTGTGTTGACTTTCATAACTTGAATATAGCATCTTAGAAAGCCAACTATCCTCTTCCCTCACTTGATGAGGTCCTACAAATTGTAAATGGTTCAAAAATGATGTATTTCCAAGATGGATATTCAGGATATAATTAGGTGATGATCGATGAAGAAGATAGGCTAAAAATGGACTTCATAGAAAAGTGGGGAACTTTTTCCTATAGAAGAATTCCTTTTAGACTAATTAACACGAGAGCTACATTTCAATGAGCAATGGATGAAGCTTTCAAAGGATTGATTAATAGATGTATAGTCATCAACATGGATGACTTGACTAAATTTTCAAAAGATTTAAGTACCCAAATTACTGATCTAAGATAGGTATTCAATAGATGCCATAAATATGGCATATCTCTCAATCTAAAGAAGTGTTCATTTGACATTACGAAAGGAAAGCTCCTAGGACATGTTATTTCTGAGGCTAGAATCTCCATTGATCTAGATAGAGTCAAATCCATTATGAAGTTAGCACCTCCACATAGTCAGAAGGAATTGAAATCTTTCTTAGGAAAGATAAACTTTGTGCAAAAATTCATAAGTCAATTCACAGAGATAGTTCATACTCTTAATGATTTACTCAAAAAGGGGACTAAGACAAAATGGGTTCTAGAGATAAAGAAGTCATTTGAAGATATCAAGGTTATCATTCTACGACCCCAATTTTGGTGAGTCTAGATTATGAGTTACCTTTTAAGATCTATTCCTTTTCTTTTGAACATTCTTGTGCAGGGATCCTAACATAGAAAAAGGAAAAGGAAGATGAAATTCCAATTGCTTTTATGAGTTGTCCTTTGAAGAATGCAGAGTTGAATTATTCAAACCTTGATAAATAATCCTTTGTGTTAATCAAGGTAGTAAAGAAGTTCTATCACTACATACTAAGAAGTAAGGTATATGAAATAATAACTGATCTAGCAGTAAAGATTCTTTTAATGTAGAATGAAGTTGGTGAAAGGAGAGGAAAGTGGATGGAGATACTTCAAGAATTTGATCTCAAAATTCAATCCATGAGATTAGTCAAAGGTCAAGTGTTGTTAAAGAAGATAGCTGATAACCAGGATGGAAATGAAAAGGAATTCAAGTTTGACGATGAAATGGATAAGGATAATCAGAAGAAGATGGTTGTATCACAAGTTGACATTAATCAGGCAATAGTGATGGATGTTTGGTATCAAGACATTGTTTATTATCTCCTAAAAGACCAATGTCCCAAATGGATGAATAGTTTACAACATAGGGGACTTAAAATGAAGTTTGAATCCTACATGTTACATGACAACAAGTTGTACAAGAGAAACTATGAAGGGATTTATCTAAAGTTCTTAGGCCATGAGGAAGCAAAAGAAGTCTTGGAACACTTTCATGATAAGTATGGTATAGGGCATGATTTGGCAAAAGAAATGTCCCACATGATTCTAAGATCTAGTTATTTTTGGCCCTCAATATTCAAAGACACTTTCAAGCATATGCGCTCTTGTCATATCTGTCAAACTAGTGCCAATAGAGAAAGGAATTTGGTAATGCCCTTACAACTTGTGTATGAGATATGCCCTTTCACAAAGTGGGTATTGGATTTCATTGGTCTAGTCAACCCACCATCATCAACTAGACATGCATTTATTCTCATAGTTACATATTACTACACCAGATGGATGGAAGTAGAAACATTTAGAAATTGCATTGCTAAGGTGGTGATAGACTTTTTGGAAGAACATATTGTTACCAGGTTTGAAATCCCATTCGACCTTGTGTGTCATAACAAGTCTACTTTTGCATATGCATTCTTGACCCAATGGGCATTTGAAAATAAAGTCATTATCAAGTTTTATTCAAATTACTACCCATAAGGAAACTGGGTAGTGGAATCTACAAACAAGAACTTGATCACAATGATAAGATGATTATTGAAAGAGAACCCTAGGGATTGGCATATGCAACTCAAATATGCTTTATGGATAGATTGAGTGAGAGTCAAAAAATGCTTTGGGAACTTCTCCCTACTTGCTCATTTAGAGACAAGAACCATTATTCCCACATAATCTTAGAATTCCCATTTTGAAGTTCATGACTGGGTATGTTGAAGATGCTAAGAAAGTACAAATCAGATTGATGAATCTTTTAGAGATGGACAAGAAATGCACAATAGCATTAGAGCACATGGCTAAACATCAAGTTGTTGTAAAAGGATAGTTCAACAAGAGAGCCACAATCAAATCATTTAGGATTTCCAACCTTGTTCTACTCTGGGATAAGGAAAAAGAAAAGCCAGGCATCCATACCAAGTTTCAATGCTTGTGGATAGGCCCTTATCAAATCACAAAAATTCTTGGAGAAAACACTTTTAGGATTAGTTCCTTACGGGGGGGATTTCTTCCCTTGCCCATAAATGGGTAGTTTCTAAAGCATTATTTTGAAGCCTAAAAGACACAAAAAAAATTAGTTAGATTCTATTTCCACATTTAGCTTAGATTTGCATTCCTACAAGTGTGTTTATTTCCACAAGTGTGTTTGCTTTCATGTTGAGTGTTTGCTTTCAGTCATGTGTTTCCTTTCAAAGTTCTGTTAGTCCTAGGGGGTAAGGTGTATTTGAGATTTTCCCTTAAGATTTCACCAACCACTCTTTGGTTCTAATTTTTGGAAGAGTTATTTCTTTCTCAAAACATTTGGATGATTGTGTGTCTCACACCTATCAAGCAATCAATATTTCTTGTGGAAATAGGGGATTCTCAGTCTAGAAATTAAAAACCTAGACCAACAAGTTCTCAACAATTTGAAAATTTAAATATTTGATTGTTATAGGTGCTATCAAGTTGAAGTCAAATATGATGAGAGATTATCCACACTTCAACTGGTTTAAATAGGAGGGGTCTCCTCGAAAGGTTGCTAAGATCATTATTTGGCATGAGAGTTTCTAAAAATTTCTAAAAGAGGAATGCAAGGGATGTTTGCAAGAGATAAAATCCAAGAAATGACACTAATGTCCTGACTACACAGTCTAAGCATACTCTGGATACACAAAAAAAAAGAGAGAGAAAAAAAAGAAAAAGAAATAAAATATTGTGTTAATACTAAAAGATTCTAAAGATTTAAAATGGAAAATGATATGTTCTCAAAATGAAGTATCTTGTATTCAAAGTATTGCTTCATCAAAAGTAGCATTCTAAACAACATGGAGAAATTATTCAAATCGCTAGGAAATTAAAAGAACATGGTATCTTGCCAAAAGCCTTTGAACTGATTCTCTCATCTGGTCAATATTAATTGATGAAAAGCCTTCATGGAGATTTTGAATGAATGAGTTGCGAGGAGTGGAAGATTGTGTTGAGTTGTTAGAGAACTCTAATAAATAGCATTCTAATGCATTAAAAGGAATCAATACACAATGCACACACTAAGTTTGAAGGTTTTGAATTCTGAGATCTTGATTATAAAGTCATCCAAAAGACGCTCAAGATGTTCAAAGTTTGGTTGGTGTTTGACACACATTGGAAGAATGTTTGCTGATGAAGAAATGTGTTCGTCATTTTTTCCTTTTTTGGAGCTATTTTTTGTGGTGTCCACAACACATGCCCCATTCCTCACTAGGAATGGGGACCCCCTACTTTCTTTTCAAAACTCCCAAACTCATAGTTCGAGAGTTAGGAGAAAATTGTTAAAGTCTTAGTATCGTCAAAAATTTAAAAATCACAAAACATTAGAAAATTTGAAAAATACAAAAAAAAATTAAAATTTAAAAAATAAAAAAAATAAAAAATTTGAAAAGCACAAAAAAAAATTCAATAATTATAAAAAAATTTCAAAAAAGAGTAATAATATTGTCGCGCGCACGCTCATGCAAGTGTGAGCCGTGCACTCGCACAACTGTGCAGGCTACGAGCGTGGGGGGTTATAAACCCCCCCGCCCACACACACACACACACACTCAAGTAGTTATTATTTTTTGTTTTTTCTATTGGAGGGTTTTCCATGCATGTGCTAAGGTATTCATACCCCTACATTAGCATTTTCATTGTGCGATACATTTTTTACTCAACCCACGGCCCCGATCAGTGCCTATGTTACCATTTTCATCATGTAGTACATTTTTTACTAAACCTTCGATGGCACTCAACACATACATTACCATTTTCATCATGCAACACATTTTTTACTCAGTCCACGATGGCGCTTTGGCTTGCGGTGGTGTTTCAGCTTGCGATGGTGCTCGACATCCACGTTACCATTTTTATCGCACAGTGAGGTAGCGCTTGGTGCCCACATTACCATTTTCATTATGTGATGCTTTTAACTTAGCCTATAGCATAAAACCTATGCCACTCAACCCTAACTAGCCATGGCGTGCCTCGCGCTCGTGGTGTGCCTTTTTGCCCACGGTGTGCGACGCACGCACCCATCAACCCCCTCACACATTTTTTAAATTTTTATTTTTAATTGAATTAATATTTGAAACAAAAATTTAAAAATAATAATAAAACAAAAAAATAATAAAAAACAAATGATAAAAAAAAATTTTAAATTTTAAAATTAAAAAAAAAGAAATAAATGAAATGCCCAAATTGGGCCTTTTTTTCTTTTTGCTTATTTAAATGTAGAGTTTTTCATTTTATCTTTTGGGCTAATAAGAATTTTTTTATGAAAGGTAGGTGATTAAATGGCATCCACGTCTCGAGTATCACCTAAACTTGTAGTCTTCAAATTTCAAGGTTTACCTTCAAGATTGAGATTCCATGATGACTACGCAAAAATATGAGATACTAACTTACGCTTAGCACATGAATTTAGGAAATTTCCTAAGAATCTAAAACAAGCCAGTAGAGAGATGAGCCTTGGTATCTGCATTGATCCATTCCAGGTTGGTGATCATTGTGTCACACCTTGTGTTAGTACAATCAGCTAAACTAATCATGGCCCTGTCACAAAATTTCATTTCAGATGAAAGAGTAGTCAAGAGTTTCACTAGGGAGTGGTTTTGGACCTACAACCTAAAAACATTGAAAGGGTCTTCCATCTTCTGAGAGAAGACCAATTTATTAGGCTCTTGTATGAAATAATTGAGAGATGGTATAGGGAGCATTAGCAAGAGGCAATTGACATCATACAGTCTTCATACCTCATTGAGAAGCCTCCTCAAGGAAAGATAACAGGCAAAGTGGACATGACTCAAGGATACATGAAGGAGGAAATTGTATACACTAATTTAATGAAAACAAAAGCATTCACACATTAAACCACCATAACATATAAGAGAGACTAAGATAAGTCCTCAATTGAGAATATGAGCCATTAAGAGGTTCTCTCAATGAATGCCTTTCTTGTTTTGGGGATAAGTCTATTTGCTTAAATTTGATATGTGTGCTCAAATGCCCAAGATGGCTTCAATGGATGGAGATGGGTAATGGGAAATTGGTAGCTTTGTGAGCTCTCAATTTGGCATTATAAGGGTATGGGTATGGATTTGGCTCTCAAAATAGCATTATGACTTTACTAAAAGGATTTGTGTTGAAATGGCTTGGGAGGGGATTCAATTTATAGGCCAACGGGTAGGGGGATGGATGGCTTAGATGCAAGGAGAGATGAAAGCTTAAGGAGGGCTAGGATGCACTCAAAGGAGAGCACATGGATTGTGCTTGTTTAGCACCAATGGCAAGGTGACACTTGTCACAAGGAGGATGAGTGTAAGAGGATAGGATAAGGGGTTGGTTAAAGGCTTGATGAGGGAGGTTGTTTATGTAAGAGGGATGTAAGAGACATGAGTGGGATTTTAAGAGCATTTAAGAGTTTGTAGGCTTCATCAAGTTTGTGGTTGGGATATTTTGAGGGGAGACTTTGGTTTGGTTTAGGAAAGTCTTAAACTTGTTTAGGGAATGTGACAACATTAGGGGGTGGATTAGGCTTGGGTTTAGGATTAGATTAGGGATGTTAGAGATGTGCAAGTGGATGGCATTAATGAGGTTGGGTGAGTTAGAGGCTAAGCTTGGTTAGTATGGGTGGATGGGGTAGATTAGGCTAAATGGAGGATTAGGGATAAGTTAGGGGCTTTTAGATTTGAGGAATTTATTTATCAAATAGATTTATTTAATAAATAGGGATTTCAGAATTAGATAGTTGAATAGGATTTAATTGATAAATGATAGGTTATTTGATTTATCAATTAGGACTATAGATGATTAATTAAATTAATCATCTAGGGGATGGCAAAGGATTAATTAAATAAGAATTTAATTAATGATGCCTTTAGAGATGGCTAAATTAGATTACCAAAGTGGTGTAATCAAATTTAGGTGTCTACATTATGCCCCTCTTTGACATAGTGTTGAGACAACACTATTTCAAAGAAGTTCGAATGGAGATGACACGAGGAAGATGTTTTTAGCAACAAGGTTGCCTCACTCTTGGATAAGAAGAGGAGAGACTAGACTTAGATGATGCCCCCTCAATAAGGTGGTAGGGAGAGAAATGAGGCTTGAAGACTTCATGAAAAGTACAAGAAATCGAGACGAGCTAAGACACAGGTTGGTAAAGAGAAGGGGTTGAATTAGCTCAAACTCTCACTACGGGAGAATGATACAGAGAAATTAGATGCACAAGCTTAAGACTTTCCAAGATTTGGGGGGGGGGGGGGGGGGGATGAAGGAGCAAAGCACTATAAAAAAGGAATCCAAGATAGGGAGATGGATGATGAGATGATAAAGCTGATGCAACAGGATTTCAAAGAGTCAGATTGACAGAAAATGGGTTTCGAAGATCCCTAGGACTAGGATTGTGGGTCTCGAAAGATGAGGCTTGGTGGATCCCTATGACTAGGATTGAGGATCCCTAAAGCTAAAGGTGAGGAGTGATTCAAAGAGATATTGATGCATAAGCTGGGGGAGGAGTGATAGATGTTGGAGATGGATGGGGGATAATGGAGATGAAGGGAATCCATTGAAGCTTTTTCTTGAGTGGGGGGATACTTCAAAGAGAAGTACCACCATGTAGTTGAGCACTAGATTTTCTATAGGACTTTTGGTTAATTGCCAAGGTTACCAAGAACATCAAGGCTTTTTCACCAACCATCTAGAGGACTAATGAACTGACTCAAAACAAACACACAAGGATTGCCCCAGCATCACACATGAATCTCAGAAGAATCAGAGTAGAACAGACACTGGATAACCCACAAGTAGAAAAAAAAAAAAAAGACAAAAAAAAGACCTGATCAAGACCTTACGCTCAGATTGCCCCATTCAGGGCATACCATGATATGGAAGATCATGGCAACCTTGAGAAGGGAACAACAAGATTGTTTGGAAAAGATACTTCAAGACCCAAAAGGGAAGATTCCAAATCAAAAGAAAGTAAAAATCCAAAAGAGATCTATTTGCCAATGAGATGGGTGTGATGAGGTACTAATGGACCAAGATCAAACATGAGGAAAGCTATATCCTACAAGGATCTATTGAAGAGCACCTAAGCTGATGGATTTGGATGAGTGATGCATCTGGAAAGCTAAACTAAGAAGGATAACACTTTGGTGACAGGAGATCTAGCTAAAGGATGCATTGGAATAGCTAACCAAGGGTTGTGTGATGTGTGCAAGATGTTGATCAGGGAGGAACTGACATGAAAGCTAGATAGATACAATGGTACTAAGCTAAAGAGGATGTACAAGCTGATAGACCAAAGTATGTTACATATGGGCAAGTTTGTTCATGTTTTGGTTTTATGATATGGAAATGTTTGTGAAGGGTGAGATGTCTATAATAGTTGATAGGTGGATAGGTAGATGGTTTGGGAAAAGCTTAAGTGAAAATGTGGTTCTTTGTGTGCATGTGATAGGATACAAGCTAGGATACAAGATTATTTCCAAGCTAGAATATGGTACAAGCTTTGGACAAGATTCGGATATACAAGGTATGGTACAAGAATTACAAGGTATAATACAAGCTTTGGTACAGGATTTAAAGGGTATAATACAAGCTTTGGTACAAGATTTACAAGTTGAGGTACACGATTTACAAGTTGTACAGGAGGTATTTACAAGATTCATTAGATTTTGGATATTTGGTTGGAACACCAAGGGAACAAGTAGGTGTTTTATGGGATGGTGAATGGATGGATGAGGGATAGGATAGTGATAGATAATGGATTAGTCTTAGTACACGAGGTGCCTGAATTACTAGGTTTTCACCAAGATACCTATCCAAGGCACTTGAATTGCCAAGTTTTCACTATTGGATGCTTATTTCTCTTTACTATTTTTTTGTATTTTTCAAAAGCTGGGTATACCAAGGATCTTCAAGCATAGAACTTCTTGAGATGAATGATGTTAGTAGGATCATTCAAGAGTTCTCCTTCTGGTGTAGATAGTTGATAGGCTCTAAAGCTAAAGGATGCAGTGACAACATAAGGACCAAGCCATGTAGGTTCAAACTTGCCCTTCTTTTCTCGATCTACTTGGACTTTCATATTTTCTTTGAGGACCATGTCACTTAGCTGAAAGTGTCATTGAAGCACCTTCTTGTTGAAATTCCTTTTGAGATGAGTTTGATAGACTGTGAGATGATCATAAGCTTGTTGTCACTTCTCGTCTAAGAGATCTAGCTGGGTGAGGCAAGCTACTCTGTATTCTTCATCTGATATTTTCCCTCGCAAAGATATGTGCAATGAGGGAAGTTCAACCTCTATGGGTAGTACCGCTTTGGTACCATAGACCAAGGAGTATGGAGTTGTTCCTGTGAATGTATGGAAGAAGGTTTGATAGGCCCATAGGGTTGGATTTATTTGTAGGTGCCAATCGCGGCTAGAATCATTGACAGCTTTCTTTAGGATTTTGAGGATGGTTTTGTTAGTTGCCTCTGCCTAGCCATTACCTTGTGGGAAATATGGGCTAGAAAAGTGGTGATGGATGTGGAGGAGGTACATAATTTTTCCATGTTGAGATTTTCAAAGTTACCTCTATGGTCAGTGAAGATGGTGGATGGGATGCTGAAGCGACAAACAATGTGGTACAAGATGAACTTGGAGACTTGAACTCCTATAGCTGTGACTAGGGGGACTACTTCCAGCCACTTAGTGAAATAGTTTGTAGCTGTTATTATCCATTTATGTCCATTAGATGAGAGGGGTGTGATAGTTCCAACTAGATCAAGGCCCCCAACAGGCGAAAGGCCAAGGTGGTGCAATAGGCTGTAGATCCTGTGCTGGAGTGTGCACAAGATTTGTGTGCTGTTGACATGGGAGAGACTTTCTGACAAAGTCACAGGAGTCTTCTTCAATGGTAGGCCAATAGTAGCCTACTCTAAGGATTTTTTGTGCTAGGACAATACCACTCGTGTGGGCACTGCAAAGTCTGGAGTGTACTTCTTTTAACACCATCGCAACCTTGTTTTGGTCTAAACATCAAGAGAGAGTATCATGATAACCCCGACGATATAGGGCATTGGCTATGATAACATAGTGAGATGATTTTTGAATGAGGTTCTGGCATTGGGTGCATGTGAGGTGAGGGGATATGATACCATCATTAAGGTAAGCATGAATCTCATGGTACCAAGGGGATTGGGGACCAACCAAGATACAAACACAGTTTGAATCCTCATTCACATAGGTGGGTGTGAGGAGCTGCTCGACTAAAAATTCATATTGTGTAGCTACTTGGGGAATTTCCAAGAGCGAGCTGATAGTAGCTATAGCGTCTGCTGCTTTGTTCTACATTCGAGGCACTTGTGTAAACTAAAGCTTTGTAAAATGCTGAGTTAGCTGATCAACTAGCTCTTTGTAGGGTAATAGCTTTTCATCTTTGGTTTGATATTTATTTATGACTTGCTTGATGATGAGCTGAGAATCACCAAATATTTGTAACTCAGTGATTTTCCATTTTGTAGCTATCTTTAATCCTGCTACAAGAGCTTCATATTCTGCTATATTGTTGGCGCTAGGGAATTGTAGCTTGAAGGATTTTGGAATGTAATCTCTCTAAGGTGTAACCAACAATATTCCTGCCCCTGATCCATGAGATGTGTATGAGCCATCAAAACAAAGTTTCCATGGGGGCTATTCTTCAATTAGGTAGATATGCTCATCTAGAAATTTTGTGATCAAAGGATATGTATCTACTAGAGGTGCATCAGCAAGATGATTTGCTATAGCTTCCCCTTTGATTGCCTTTATGTCCACATACTAGATGTCAAATTTGCTAAGGAGCATAACCCATTTTTCCAAACAGCCTATAAGTGCTATTCTAGAGAGCATATACTTGAGAGGGTTGATCTTGGAGACTAGTTGGATGGTATGACTTAGCATGTAGTGGCAAAGCTTTTGAGTTGAGAAAATGACTACCAAACAAGCTTTTTCCATAGGAGTATAATTGAGTTCATAACCAACTAGGGTTCTACTGATGTAGTAGATGGCTCTTTCTCTACTGTAGTCATTGATCTGTGCTAGAAGTGCCCCTAGAGCAGTAGGCATTGCTAATATGTACAAGATCAAGAGACGACTAGGAACTGGTGGAACCAAGATAAGGGGATTGATGAGATACTACTTGAGTTGATTGAAGCTACATTGAAATAAAGGATCCCACTTGAATTTTTCATCCCTCTTTAGTAAATGTGCAAATGGTGTATACTTATTTGCAAGCTGGGAGATGAAGCGTCAGATGGATTGAAGCTTTCCCTAAAGAGAGTGAAGTTGTCATAGTGTCTTGAGAGGATGCATGTATAAGATAGCCTTGACCTTCTTGGGATTGATCTCTATACCTCGTTTAGAAACTATAAAGCCTGGAAGCTTGCCAGATGTGACCCCAAAGACACACTTCTTGGGATTCAACATGAGATGATATTTGGCTAACCTATTAAAGACTTTCTCCAGGTCAGCAAGATGATCCATGAAGGTATGAGATTTGACCAAGATATCATCCATATAATCCTCCAAAATGTTATGGATGAGATCATGAAAAATGGCTGTCATAGCTCTTTGATAGGTAGCCCCTACATTCTTTAGGCCAAAAGGTATCATGTTGTAGCAAAAGGTTCCCCAAGGGGTAGTGAATGTTGTCTTATGCTGATCCTCTTCTGCAATCTTGATTTGATTATACTTGAAAAATCCATCCATGAGGGACAAAATTTTATGTCCAACTGTAAGATCTACAATCATATCTATGTTGGGCAAGGGAAAATCATCTTTTGGACAAGCTTTGTTAAGATCTCTGAAATTAGTGCAGATTCTGATGTCACCGAAAGGTTTAGTGATGGGGGCCATGTTGGAGATCCACTTTGAATAGTCTATAGGTCGAATAACCTTAGCAGCTAACATTCTTTCTAATTTAGCTTTGACTAGTAATGCCACCTTGGGGTGCATTTTCCTAAGCTTTTGTCTGACGAGCTTAATATTTGGATCAACTGCAAGATGATGAACTACAAGCTTTGGATCAAGTCTTGGCATGTCCTAATATGACCATGCAAATCAGCCAATGTTTTCTCTTAAGACCTCAAAGAGGAGGTCAGTTTGGTCTTGTGATAGGGATGCAGTAATGTGAACAAGTCTGGGGATCTCTAAAGAACTGATGTTGACTTCTCTAGTATCCTCAATTAGAATAGAAGACACCTTTGGTCAATTATCTTGAGGAGGCAATGCTAAATCTTCATGTTCTGCCTGTGACTCTAGATTTTCTTGCTGAGGGGTTCTCTTTGCTGCCTTGGCTAGTCTTGAATTCACTTTAGTTCCAGTTTTGGGTGTATCAAAACTAGGTTGGGGATTTTCTCCAAAATACCCCTTGGGATCTAGCTTATAGATATAGGCAGAATCTAGCTTTGTTTTCTTGTGAGGAGTTTTGGCTCCGATGAATCTTAGAAGTGCTTCCTCTAATGTGAACTCATTAATGTGTATGATGCTTGGTTGGTCCCAATCTATGAGTTATGGATGGGTGAGTGGTAGGTCAATGAAATGGATGGATAGTTCTTGGAGAACAGAGTCTCTGAGAAAGATTTGGTTTGGGATATTGTCGTAGGCTCTCTTTTCAACTTCCTCAGGAATGTCTTCAATTTTGACAAGGTCATGGTGAATGTTCAAAAAAGCATGACCGTCTATATTGGTGCCCCCAGTAGTGGGTATGCCAAAGCCAAGACCTGACTTCGTTTCCCACTTGTGTGCTTCGATGGGGCACTAGATGCCTCTTTCTTCTAGTCCTAGACCACCACCTTGATAGTTCCATTTTTCAGTAGCGAGCTTATGTTCTTGGGGATACTTTTGGATAAAGTGATCAAGGTGTGCTTGATTTCTTGGAGGTGCATCCTTATGTAACCAATTGTTGATGTCTAGAGTGAGCTCCTCATGAAGAGGGATTTTTGAGGATACAAAAGTTGTTGGGCCAAACTGTTTGTATCAATGAGGTGGAATCTCCTTAGCTTTGTGATATGTCAGTCATCCATGGGCATGTGGATCAAGTGGGAGTTCCCTGATAGAAAATGCATCTGAAAAACTATACTCTCCATAGCCTTTGTTATTGATCTTTTTGGTAGATAGGGTGGAGGTGAGGATGGTTTCTAGGTCATTACAAGTGTGGGATGAACTGGCGATGGCTGTGCTGACATCAATTCTAGGGCAATGGTTTGTATATGAAGCTTCAATCACATTGCAATAAGCAAAGGGTTCTAGATCAGCATGGATGGTTACCTCAGTGTCCTGATGCAGAAATTTGATGCACTGATGGTAAGTGGATGGAACGGCTTTCATGGCATGAATCCATGGGTGACTGAGGAGGATGTTAAATGGTAGGTTTAGATCAATAACATGGCAGAGTGTTTCTTGGATGACTGGCCCAACCTTGGTTGGCAGCAAAATAGTTCCTTCTGTTGTTCTTTCCAAGTTGTCATAAGCTTTGATGGTGATAACCTCACTGATGATATCTGCCTTAGTATACCTAGCTTGTTTTATGAATTTTAGGGTGCAAATATTCAAGGCTGATCCATTATCTATCATTACTCTTTTTATGGCAAAATTGGATACCGTGATGGCTATGCGAAGCGAAAGGGTGTGATCTGGCTTGACCACGAGTATGTTGATGTGTTTGAAAGATAGGGCACATGAGGATGAAAGGTGTCCAACAAGATTACAAAAATCAGTAGCATTGATATCTGAAGGGACACGAGATTATATGAGAGCACTGTCAAGGATGTCTTTGTACACAGGACTAGTGCAAAGAAGGTCTAAAATGGAGATTTGGGCTGGCATGTTCCCAAGGTGTTCCAAGATATTGTATCGGCTTTTTGATGGAGCTGATGGTGCTAATGAAACTGGTGGGCCTGTGATGTTAAATCGTGCTCTTCAAGTGCTGACTACACACTCATTGTCTAGTCCTCGAATATTGATAACATTGACAGAAGGCTCTTACTCGGATATACAACCTATAAAGCTACCATAGTCTATATAGGATGAAGTGTGGTCATTGTTCTTCCCATGCTATTATTTTGGCTGGCGGTTGTTGGTGTTGTTATTTTTGTTTTGGATAGGTTCTTTTCCAAGATTTTGGTTATTGTGAGGAGGAAATGCATTTTGATAGATCTGCAAGCCTACATTGGGAGAGGTTTGTGCTCCAACTATGATTTCTTTCTGATCAATGAGGTCCTGCACATAATCTTTCAGTTTCATGCATCTGAGGGTGGTGTGACCTTTTACCCTATAAAATTTGTAGTACTCATTCTCTTTGTACCATACAGCTTTGGATTGGCTTGGATCAATTTGCTGGGTAGGAGGAAATTTGATGAGGTTTTCCTTAGTCAATTTTTCAAAAATGACATCCAATGGCTCACCAAGGGGTGTATAGTTTCTAGGTGCAGGTTGGAACTTAGGCTTTGGTCCTATAGTGACATTGATGGTGTTAGCTTGATTGCTAGACCCTTGAAAGTTGGGTCCTAGATTATGGCTTTGATAGCTTTGGTGATTCTATTGTTGGTAGTTGATAGCTTGTTGGTTGTTTGGTTGATACGGTGGGTTGGGCTGATTTTGGGAAGGCCCAACAATATTCACATGTCTTGTATCAGTAACCCCATCTATTGCAACATGCTTGTTTTTGTTCCAATACCTAGACTTGTCATTGGAATGTGATTGATTTTGGTTAGCCTCCTTGTAAATTGTGACCACAACATCTTTAATGAGTCCTTGCTCAAGGATCATTCCTTTCTCTTTGATATCTTTATAGGTCTGCAAATAGTTCATGGTCATGTGGTAAGCTAAGCTGGGATGGGCATTATCAATAAACATTCTCACCACATGGTGCTCTGGCAAGGTGCAGGATATGTGAGTGGTAAGGGTTTGCCATCTTTGTAGGTATTTAGGAAGGCTTTCTGCAACTTTTTGCTTAGTGTGGACAAGGTCAGCTATTGATAACTCTGTTTCAACAAGATGGGCATATTGGGCTACAAATGCCTCGAACAATTCAACAAAGTTTTTAATTGTGCCATATGGGATTCTATAAAACCATTCAAGAGATGGCCAGGCCAAGCTTTTGGGGAAGAGGCATAAGAGAAAGATGTCACTGTATGCCACTTCTTGGCAGTGCATGTAAAATTCTTTGATGTGGGTGATTGGGTCTCCTTTTCCTCTAAATTTGTCAAATTTAGGTATCTCAAAATGCTTAGGGAATGGAGTCATAGTAATGGCTCTATCAAATGGATAAGGACACACAGCCTCAAACTTGAATGTCTATGGATCATTCCCTTCTTGGATGGCTTTCAGAGCTATCTTCATTTGTTCCCATTCTGAATTGATAGGTGATGGTTGGGGTGCCCCCAATGTAGGAGTGCCTTGAGGTAGGTATGCGCTAGATGGGGCCACTGAATATGGATGGCTATGAGAGATTTGTTGATAGGGATTGTACATTGTTTAGGCAGCTACATGGTGGATGACGGGTTGCTAAGGTGGAGGTGACACATATTGTTGCATGTGCTATGAGGCTTGTTTTTAATATGGGATTTGAGTTTGGGACTAAGGAACATAAGCTGGCTATGGGGTAAATGGATTGCTTTGTGGAGGTAAGGTATAAGATTTTTGTGAAGCTTAGAGAAAGGATCGGGGAGCTTGTGGAACATGACTTTGGATTTGAGGAGTTTGACCAAAATATGTGTGTTGCACCCCCATTTGGGATGGTATCTACAAATAATTGGTGGTTGGCCGGGGTGGTGGATCACCTCCTAGAAGTGGCATTGAAAAGTAGTTGGTAATAGGAGGTAATGGATTAGTTGGTGGTGGAGGTGGCGGGAATTGAAAGCTTGGGAATGGAACTGATTGGGTTTGATAGCTTGGTGGCTGGATTTGAAAGCTTGGTAGAGTGGTGGTAGGAGCTTGGATCACTTGAGAGCTTGGCAGAACATTGGTGGTAGCTTGTGGGGTTTGATAACTTTGTGGAGTGAGGATAGTAGCTTGTGGATTTGTGGCTAATGGCAGTGAGCTCCAAGGACCTAATGGAAATGATGGAATTGTGCTTTGGGCTGTGGTGAACAAGCTATGGGTGATGAAAGGTTGATTACTTGGCCCCATAGGTGGCATTCCTGTTGTATATTACTGAGGTTGGCCAAAGATGCTAGCACTAATTTGAGAGATGGGTGGATTTGGAAGGCTGGGTTGGAGAGTAGTAGTAGCAATAGTGAAGGGAGTGAATGGTGAGGTGTTTTGGGCAAAGATAGTTTGGAGTGGAGAGGTATGAACCAAGGATGGAGTGGTGGTGGCTGGGTTGGCTTGCGAAATGGAGATTTCAACTCAGGTGGAGGATGGTATGTTTGGGTATGTTGGATCAAAAGGATTGGGTTGAGGCTCTTCTTTTGGCACACATTGAGGATAATTTGAATCATAAGAGCCTATGGGTGGTGGCAGCTGCCCAAACAATGGGTGAGATGGATCTGATAATGGAGGAGGTCTTTCAAAGTCGAAGGCTCCTATATTGTCCCTTTGAAAGTTAGCCATGATTGTTTCTTTGTTCTTGTCTATAATGGCATTCACCAATACTGCATTTCTTTGTTGGTTCATGAAAGCTTCAATGTTAGTAGGTGATGGTATAGCATTCTCTGGGCTAGAGGATGGTTGAGTTCTCAAGGGGAGCAATGCTATTTGATCCAAATGATAGGGCTCCATTGTTTCCTTCTTCTTCTTGGATAAGCGAGTGATGGGTGGCATGAAAATGCTCCTATGGATGAGATGCAACAATGCTGGTGGATGCAAAAGGGGGGGTGGGGCGGGGGGGGGGGGGCTTTTCTATGCAAATGATCTCCTGGGTTAAGGCAAAGATATATGACAAACCTAAGGAGGATTTGGGTTAGGGATCCTAACTTCAAAGATATGTTGCCAAAGTATGAAAGGTCTGCTTTCCTATGTGCAAGCTTGGTGGTGATTGTGTCAACTTAAGGATAGACTGATGATCCTTTAGGAAGAACATGAGATTGACCACTTGTGGATCCCAACTTTTAGCTCAAGGTGATGAGGGATAACAAGTGACAAAGCTAGATTACCCTAGACAAAGCTCTATCAAAGGTATAACCTTGGTGAGATTGGTGGTTTGAAAGATGGTAGGAAAAGCAAGTTTTGGCAATGTGACAACAATTTTGAAGGCTTGGATGCAAATTTTTTTTTTTATTACTGGCGAGATGGTTTGGTTCTAAATGAGATGGATGAGCTAAAATGCTTAAGGGGAGGACTAAATATGGCTGGTTTTCCTACAAAGATGACTCTAAAGTGAAGCTTATGCAAGAAGATGTGGAGAAACAAGGGGTTCTAGTCATAGAAATCACGCTTAGTTGGTAAGGCATAAGCAGGGTTAACTCCTGGATGTTGGCTAAATTTGATAGTGCGATCTAACCAGGCTTCTTGAAGGGCTTCATCGATAGCTTTGCCTTCTGCTTTGTGGAGTTTGGAAATTTGAAGGCTTGGTGTTATTTCCTTTCTCTTGGCCAAAATTTCTTGGTATACCTGAGATGGCTTGAGTTTTACTTTGTGAAACTTCTGTTTGGGTTTGGGTTGTTCTGACATAAATTCTTGAATCTGCTTGGCTTTGGAGAGATTTTGGTTGTTTTACTTCAACTTGTTCAACTCTAAAATAGGCAATGACTACACTAAGTGTTCCCTAAGCTAGGATTGACCAAGTTTGGCAAACATTCATTTTAACGAGTAAAAAAAATAAGCAATAAATAGGAACAACCAGATAGAAGTTTGTGATTCTCAAAATTTGATACTTACGCCAAGGAGTGTGTATGTTCTACAAATGTTTCGATCAGTCACTTCAAACACATTAACATCTTAGATAGTTGTCTGCAAGTCTGATAGTTGGTTTAGCCAGGGAGTCCTCGATATACCCAAGGTACGTGAGGCCCAAATCCATAGATGAAACCAAAAAGATGTCACACAGCCAAGATGAGCAGTAACCCACTTCTCCTCTTTCACTTCTCAAGGGTATAAAGTTCCTTGAGGCTTAGCCTGAGTGAAAAAATCTTGATCCTAAAAACTTAAACAAGATTTTAGATCCTAATCTTATGCACCCAAGATGGCCTCAAAAGATAACAAGGGGAGAGAAAACTTGGATGATCTTGGGCTAAAAGACATAATTCTTTTCCAACTGACGCTTAAGTTTTTCAATCTAGACTTTGCAAACACTCATGTTTAAGATGCAAATGTTCAATTCCAACTTGAAATGCACCAAAAAAAGTAAAATCGATCGAAGAATGCAAGCAAGAAGAAGAGTTAGGGTCAACAAAAAGCAAACTCATGCACTCGAAGGCCCTCCACGTCAAGTTTTGATTGATTTTCTTTAAGGCATTCAAGATTGAGTGTGAGTTTTTTTTTAAGCTCAAAACAAAGATGTGTGAAATTTTATTTCAAGCGCATGCCCAGAGGCCCTCCATGTCAAGATTTGTTCAAATTTTAATGCCCAAATGAAGTGTTAGCGAGATTAATGTGCATTCAAGGAATTTTCTAAGTTAGAAAAACTAATAAAAACACAAGTAAGTGAAGTTTAATCTTTGTGGAGCACTTAACACCCTCTTAGGTGGACCCTTCCCCATAGATGGCATTGAGATTGCAACCAATGGTTAAATTGATGGGTGATTAAAGAGGGCGAGTCCAACTACAAACTCACTTAGAGCATCTTTATTTGGTTTTTATAATTTAGGAAGTTTCTAGAATGTAGATTCTTTTTATGCTCAAAAATTGAAGAGTGAGATATTGTATTGATTCATTGATCCTTTGCATTCAAGATTGAGTTTGTTTGTTTTAAGCATGTATTCCTAGAAAGGTTGATTTTAATCCATGGCATTCAAGATTATGTTTGAAAAACATTCATTCAAAGGAAAAATATGATTAGTTTTGTTTGCTCCAACCTACAATGTAACAAAAAGCAATTTGATTAGTCACTCAAAATATTTCATAATGAAAGCTTAACTATGGAAGAAAAAAAATTAATTCTTTTTGTTCTTTTTGATATGCGTAAAAATGCTTGGAATGGTCTATATCCTATGAAACCACTAAAAGTCAAATTAGAATAAAAACCTACAGAAAAAAAGTTAGAATAAAAAGATGCACTAGAAAATGTCATAAATTCGAACCAATCACTTAGCATAGCAAACCTGCGAGTCTAAGCAGCGATCTTGCTAGAGTTTTCTTCATGGGGATGCATTCCTACAGGTTGACCAAGCTGCGGGAATGCCAAAAAAAAACTGGTAAAAAATAAAAAAATAAAAACCAGGGAGCTCATTTTGAACAGAGCAATCTCGCTGGTTGACGATCTTACAACATTCCCGCAATGCGAGAATGACAGTCCCATGAATGATAAGGTTTTACAATTTTTAAACAACAATTTTAGAAACATGTGCATTCTCACAAGTGGGAATGACAATCCCACAGGAAGGAGGAGCGTTCCTGCAAGCGGGAATGACAATCCCGCAGGTAGGAGGAGCGTTCCCGCGAATGAGAATGATGGTCCCACTGAGATATTGGCCAGTGGGGATGCAGAGAAGATTTTAAGGCATTTGGCTGCTATCTGGTATTAAACTGCAAACTCAATGTCACAGGTTCACATTCCTGCCAATGAAATAGCAGTGTTCTCGCATCGTGGGATCGCATTCCTGGAGTCGCGGGGATACAATAAAAATTTTGACTAGGTCAAAACCACTTATATGGCCAGGAGCGTGATTTTGAAGGAGGAGCCTGCGTACCTACAAAAATATCAGCAAACCTTTTGCAAGAACACACAAGCAAACCATGTTAGACTTGGTTAGTTTGTCATAACAAAAAAAAAAAACTAAAACATGATTAGATAGACCCAAATGTGAGGTCCCACCGGGTGTGCCAAAATGTATACACTAATCTAATATGCTAAGAACACTAATTTAATAAAAACAAAAGCATTCACACATTAAACCACCATAACATATAAGAGAGACTAAGATAAGCCCTTAATTGAGAATATGAACCATTAAGAGGTTCTCTCAATGAATGCCTTTCTTGTTTTGGGGATGAGTCTATTTGCTTAGATTTGATATGTGTGCTCAAATGCTCAAGATGCTTCAATGGATGGAGATGGGTAATGGAAAATTGGTAGCTTTGTGAGCTCTCAATTTGGCATTATAAGGGTATGGGTATGGATTTGGCTCTCAAAATAGCATTATGACTTTACTGAAAGGATTTGTGTTGAAATGGCTTGGTAGGGGATTCAATTTATAGGCCAATAGGTAAAGGGATGGATGGCTTAGATGCAAGGAGATATGAAAGCTTCAGGAGGGCTAGGATGCACTCAAAGGAGAGCACATGGATTGTGCCTTTTTAGCACCAATGGGAAGGTGACACTTGTCACAAGGAGGATGAGTGTGAGAGGATAGGATAAGGGTTTGGTTAAAGGCTTGATGAGGGAGGTTGAGTATGTAAGAGGGACGTAAGAGTCATGAGTGGGAGAGGCATAAGAGTCATGAGTGGGCTTTTAAGAGCATTTAAGGGTTTGTGGGCTTCATCAAGTTTGTGGTTGGGATATTTTGAGGGGAGACTTTGGTTTGGTTTAGGAAAGTCTTAAACTTGTTTAGGGAATGTGACAACATCAAGGGGCATATTAGGCTTGGGTTTAGGATTAGATTAGGAATGTTAGAGATGTGCAAGTGGATGACATTAATGAGGTTGGGTGAGTTAGAGGCTAGGCTTGGTTAGTATGGGTGAATGGGGTGGATTAGGCTAAATGGAGGATTAGGGATAAGTTAGGGGCTTTTAGATTTGAAGGATTTATTTATCAAATAGATTTATTTAATAAATGGGGATTTTAGAATTAGATAGGAGAATAGGAGTTAATTGATAAATGATAGGTTATTTGATTTATCAATTAGGACTATAGATGATTAATTAAATTAATCAGCTAGGGGATGGCAAAGGATTAATTAAATAAGAATTTAATTAATGATGCCTTTAGAGATGGGTAAATTAGATTACCAAAGCAGTGTAATCAAATTTAGGTGTCTACAAAAATTAGATACTCCATCATTCTTTTGAGTGAAGTCATGGACTTACCTAGAGTAGGCCACCTCAGTACATTTATGGTCAACTTCATCAAGACCATCAGATAGGAAAAGATACCACTAGACTCGACCACCACACTAAGTGAAAACTTGTGTGAACAATTGACGATGGTAAAAGAAAAGAAGAAGTTTTACATGACTTCTTACATGGTGTACCTACTTGCAGTGAGGGTGACAAACTATCCCGATTTGTATAGGAGAGGTAGTATACAGGACCCCAATGTCTTGCCATATATAGTCTACCCTCAACTAGTGAAGAAGAAGCTCTTAAGGCCGAGCAAAGAGTATAGAATCATGAATGCTACATTCATCTTTGTGATTATTTGATTCATTGATGGAGACTATGGGAAGAGGTTATCTAATGAAGCCAAAGCACAAGTCACATCTCTTGGAATCTACTTCATCTAGTTCAAAATGTTCACCTATTTACGGGTAGCTAGTGCATCCATCAATCCTAAGAAGCTCCCGAGATAGCCAAGTGACAAACTGTTACTATTGGAGATCTCTCAAAAAATTAAGTCAGCCTATGAGAAGATAAAAATTCAATGAAGAGCTTGTTGGGCATGGCCATTGGTCATTGGACCATATCATGTGAAGCAGAAGCAAGACATTTCATCTTTTGAAGGGGAGTGGGAAAACTATCCCCTTGAAGAATACAACTCTCCCTGACCATATTTTTACAATGTTGGGAAAGTGGAGATTTTGGCAAGAAAATAATTCCACCATGAGGATACTATTGAGGATCATTGGATGAATGCCAAAAATAACTACAATGTCTTCATTAGGGACTATTATAGGATGACTTTGTATCTAGCAAAAAAGGCTCTCTAGTTGAACATCCCAGAGGAGATAAAGTAATAGGATTCTAAGGAGTTACTAGACCCCTTGTTCAATGCTGAAAAAATTGATGAAAGACCCATTATGAATGCTGAGGTAGATAAGGAGGAGGCCGATGATATTAATCATCAAGCAAGGCATGTCATCAAAATGAAAAAAGATTGGATCAAGAAACATTTTCCACTTGATCCAATTCCTCACATAGTAATCTTCCACACACATGCTCACCAAAAAAGAGGTAGAGGAAGGAAAGTAACAATTCCTACCTTCATAGCTTAGTCTCCTATTAGGCCAGAAATAGTGTACTAGCTTGATTGCCCAATTGAATATTATCACCCTCCTGAAAGGAAGGGAAAGAACAAAATAAAGAGCACCTCTTCTTAGAGGATTGAAATAGAATAGGTGACTCTCTAGTAGTAGTAATAGAGTCCATAAGGGTCCCAGGATACTAGAGCTACCCAATTCTAAGTTGAACCATAGTTGCCTCCCATTGTGTCTAGCCAACTAGAAGAGAGAGAGATTCTACAAGTCTCCATTCTGCATATGCAAGATGAGCTAGCTTCTCCTTCTAACTCCAAGAAACACAAGAAAATAATTAAGATTCACATGAAGAAAAGGAAAAGGATTAGTAGAAGGTTAGTGCCTAATCCATCTATTCTTGAAAGAATTCTGGAAGGAGATGAAGAGGAGGAAGAAGAAGAATTAGAAGAGGAAGAGGAACAAGTTCCCCTATAAGGAAGAACTTAGCTAGCTAGATCCATAGAGTTGCAAAGGAGAAAAAGTGCCACAGGTACCCCACCATCCACTCAAGCAAAACCCTTAGAACTCTCTTCTTTGGAAGATGAAGTACAATAGTGGGTGGATGAGTAGAGTGAAGAGAGTGATGATGTTTTCTCAATGTCAAATTTTTATTTCATACCTATTGGTATAGAGTTTATCAAGGATAAGATTAGGGACGCCCCTATAGGTGAACCTCAACAAGAAGACTTGACACAAATGCCACTAGATACACAGGGTCCTAATCTTACTCTTTTATCTCCACCACAAGTTATAGTGGTAGAACAGGGCTTAGTGACCCCTCCACCTTAGAGTTTAGAGGAAGAGCATGTTCAAAAAGAATCATCATTAAAGGAGAGAATAGAACAAATAGCAACTAGTGAAGTGTCAGAAGGAAAAATGGTGGAATATTCTCAACCACTATCCCAAGACACTAAGGTTTAGGCTATAGGGTCTACTAAGACTAAGGCTATAGAAGAAGGGCCCTCCCAAAAGGATACAACTCCCAGTAGGAGCGACAAAGGAAAGGAAGTTGCAGAACATACTCCTTCATCATCAAGATCCAAGTCCTAAATAGGATGCATTCTTAGATGGATCAAAAATGAGATAATGAGGAGTACTAAGCCTCAATTTCATGTTTCAGAAGAAGACATTTGTGATATTGTAGAGATCTTGAACAAACTTGAGTCTCTATCACATAAGGCAGCACCATTGGCATTTGTCACCACCATATAGAACTAGGACTTTTTGGCACAAGTAGCTCTCCCTCTTGAAGGCATAGATGCAAAAGACCTTAACCTCAAAGATTATGAATTAAATGATGTTATGTTGGGAAGACCTACACAAGATTTAGCCCAAAAAATGATGACTATGGGAGTTAAAGAGGTCCTCAAATACATGGAACAAGAGGAGATTGAACTCCATACACTTTGAAGGCAAGTTGAGATTCTAAAGGGATATCTAGCTGAAGTCATTGGTCCTCTTGATCCTAAGCACCCTGATCATACTTTAAACACTATACTTAGAGAAGGAGGAGGTATGCAACTTGACCCATTTTTGAAAGCTTCTCAGGAGTGGCGAGAAAGCTTTGAGGAGAAAGGTGTTACAATCATCACAAGGAATTTGAAGTTACTACATGTTATGTAGGAAAATGTGAATAATATCATAGAAATTTTGAAGTGGAACTTCAGTATCATGGATGAGGTACATGCTTGAATTAAGGATTTGTAGACTTTACAAGCCATAAAGGGCCAAAGATACTAGGTTTTGATTGATGTAGATGTAGATATTAGAGAAGAATTAGAGATGATTGATGACTAGATAGAGAAAATAGTAGATAACAATAAAGTAATGGAGACATTGCATGAGAAGATTCATTGGCTCAAGGACCAGGCCTAATAGTGAATTTTGGAAGCCAAAAGACACTATAGTGATGCATGCTTAGATATTTTTGAAGATGTGGAATGAGAGAAGTTGTTTCCTATAGAGATAGTAGTGGAGAATTTTAGGGGGATTTTTTTGGAGGTTGCTAATGATGAGGACATCCAAAAAGCCTTTAGGATAGAAGAAGCCTTGTTAGAATTGGATACCAAACTCGAGGATTTTGTTGACACATGGATTGAGGTAGAGAATTATAGATAGAAGGTAAAAGACAAGTATAAGGCTTTAGATCTTCCAGATGCGGGTAAGATTTCCAAGATGATAGAAAAATTCAAGGGAAAACATCCAAACATAGCTTTGGGATGAAGAAGAACAAAACCTAGATGCCAGAATTTCAATTTTGACACTTAGTAAAATTTTGAAATTTTGACCCTGTCAAGGTTCGCAGCTTCACAACATTGTAGGTGCATAGGTCAATAGGTATGCAGGTCCATAGCTCTACAATTTAGAGTTTCACTAATAGTTAACTCTTGTTCCAAAAATAGCACTTTCTATGCAATAGGAATGCATTCTAGATGACAGTTTAACTTCGACACACACCTAGTGAAGGACCAACTTCTATTTTTGGCACATCCAGATGCTCCTACTTTGACTAAAGGCTTACTCCTAATTTATCTCTCATGTTTTCTTTATTTTTTACATGTAAAGGGCTCATGCATCCAATTAATGAATAAAATATGGATGGAGTCCATCTAAGCACCAGATTAATTGCTAGTCTGTATATATTTAGTTTTTTTTAATGTTTTAAAAGCATTTCATTGCATGAAGATATCTCTCACTCTTAACACAAATTGAGGAGAAGATTTATTCTAAATACCCCATTGTAATATGTAATGAGGTCTACCATTATTATACAATAAAATTATGCTTTTGGTGCTCACATTTGGAGTGTAGTGATTCTTGCCTAAATGTGTCATTGTTTTGTAAATTTTATTCAGGAGATTGTGATTGAGCCAAAGATTTATTGCATTGTTTCTAGTTGTGCGATCTTTTAGTTTTGGTGTTTGCTATAGATTTATGAATTTCGCTGATGTAACAAGCTTGAGAAGAGATCATCAAATTGTGTCTGCTTAGCCTTTTGTCTCACATGAGCACAATTTCTGTGGCCTTGCAATTTAATGAAAGGTGAAATATCATACAATTGTTAAAGTTTCTCACCTACAATTGCATCAGTGGATTCTAGGAAGAACTTCTCTTGTTTTCATTGGTTTCCTACCAATATCTTTAAATTTTTAACTCGCAACATGTTTTTCTTGTAGCTTATGTCCATTTAGGATTTCAATTTCAAGTTATTTTAGTTTCATGTCATTTGCTTTCAAATTTTTATTTTTTTTTCTAACCCCTTGTTAGAATAGGAACTCATTTTAGTTGCACTATTAGAATTACATTGGTTGAGAAAACCAAAAAACCAAAAATATTTTTCTTTTGTTTTTATTTTGGACAGCAAATAGATTTTCTTCATTCTGAGGTCATAATCGAAAAAGCAAAGGCCTCTTCATGAACAATCACATTTATCTTTAATAGAGAAAATTTTGGTATGTCGCAAGACAAATACTAAACCTTGGAGTTGATCCCAAAAAGATTAGCTTTCCAAGGGAGGAATTACACAATGGATTCCTGCCATTGACCTTGTTTAAAATGATTGCCCAACAAAAACCTTTAACTGATGGTGTTGCAGGTGGACAACAATCCCTAGCCTTGCTAGTCTTCATTTCACCTTTTTTACTACATTTTTCTAAAGGTGTCCTAGGGATATCTCCTTTCTTATTGCTCCTAGTTTTAACAACAACATTCTCTTTATTCTTTATGGAGGATACACCATCAATTTTCTTCTTAGATTTATAGGTTCTATTACCCCCAAATTGAATCGAGTCTGCACCAAGGTTCTCCTCTACCCTTGTAACACTTTAAAGATTTTTTGAACTTCCTCCTATTATAATTGATTTCTATGGCTATAACATATTCCAAGGGTTCAGTTGGACATTGATCTACCTTACTCATGGAGAAAGAAATAGGTTCCTCAAATGAATCAAAAACATCTTCAATAATGTTATCATTCTAGATCACCCTACTATCTTCTTCATCCACATTATTGGGACAAATCTTACCTCCTCCATGAGTGAGACCAATATCCCCACTACTATGGATCTCTGTACTATCTTATTCATCGCCATTATTGGGACAAATCACACGTCCTCCATGAGCCAGACCAATATCCCCACTACTATGATCTAGTGGAATCCTAACCTGATTATCCCCTTTAGCATTCATCAATGGTTGAGAATCTTGTTCATCAACCATTGGTGACCCCTTTATGAACCACAAACCACCTAGGAACTCCTTACCTCACCCCTACTAATCTCATCTCCATTTTGATCATTCAATCCTTTTTACACCCAAAATTTTTAAAACTTTTTGGGTGCTCAAGAGTAAAAGCACAAATCTGTGTCACCGTTTAGGATACCAAAACCTATTTTGGTCAAATCTCATTTCTCTATCAAAACTCTTTTTTTTTTTCAAAAACTAAAAATAATTTTTTATAGATCTTAGAATCAATATCATCATTATATAAATTTTTGAGTTTGTTTTTTTAGTTATAATATGTTATAATCTCAAAATATTAGAAGTCGATATTTCAACATTTCAGAAGATGCTCCCTCAAAAAAGGAAAAAAATAGTAAATCATATCAAAAAAATTTAAAAATCATATTTATGTCTAGAGGAAAGAATCCTCTTCATGAATATGTAATTTTTTTTCAAGAAGGTATAGATTTGATAGGGAATTTTTGATGGGAGGAAAAAACCGTTGGATTCTAATAAGGTCAAACTTGAGTACTTATAACAAAGAAAATATACATAAAAAAAAATTATATCTTTTTTGTTTCCCTAGCTATACATGTCATCTATAAGATATTTTCAAATCAGAAAAAGAAAAAAAAGACGATTTGCATATACTTGTTTGACAGGAACTACACCCTATATTTTTTATGGTTAAAATGGACTTCAAAATAAAATAAAATGAATAAATTCTTACTTTAAAAAATTATAATAATTATAGGCATAAAATTTATCCAATTCTACACATTTCATCAGTTTACATCATCTTTATATTCTAAACACAAGTACCATTTTTTTGGTCATTAATGTTGAACTATTGCATTTTTATATCCCATTTCTTTATAAAAGGTGACACAGGTTTGTGCTTTTACCCTCAATTCAAAGATGAACATTTTTTAGCCCAATGTCCAAATTTTTTGCAATGGAAACAAGCAAAGGAGATAGTCTCATACTCAATATTCTACTTCCATATACCAAGTTTGGATTTGAGCAAAATAAATTCTAGCATTTCTATACCTTGAAAAACACCTACATAGATTCTAGCATAGGTCATTATTCTCCTCAAAAATGTGATTGGATCCATAAAGAGGATCTCACCAAAGGTACCATCAATACCTTGAAACACATCCTCCATCCAAAACTCTAGTGGTAACCCTATCAATATAATCCAAACTGAATCTTGAATTCTAGATTCATCTAGAGAATACAAGTTTGGAGCCCAGTTCTATAGAATCAAACACTAGTAAATTTGGACCCAATTTTTGACAAATTTTGGTCAAAATTTCAACACAGGTTTGTTGCTTTTTTTCTTGTCAAAATTTTGAACAAAATGTAGGTTCATCAAAAATTTGACGAGTAGATTATTTGAAATGTTTTTATTTTTGACCAAAACAAAAACATTTTGACAAATGTATTTGTCAAAAAGTTGACCAACTTGCAATTTGGGCAAAATTTTAATGAGAAAAATAGTGACAAACCTAGGTCAAAATTTTGACCGAAATTGGTCAAAAATTGGGTCCAAATTTACTAGTGTAAGTATGTTTACCCACAACATAGGGACCATTTGCAGAGGATCTCATGTTTATCTTCTTCATAAGAAAAACTAAATTATAGGCATCCTTTAGCCATTGTAGCAATGTCCACCTAGCCTTTTAAAGCTCACTTCCTTCAAAAAAAAGGCCCTGACTACCTTAATGTTGGGCCTGGCACCTAAAAACCTTCCTACCAAGGTCAAATCCATCCTAGAAATATTGTTATCAATGATTTGACCCAAGATTTCTAGTGTAAATATACCCTTATCCTTTCAAGAAATATTCTTGACCGGCAGAAAGGCAAACTTGCTAGCCAGTTTGATACCAAATAGACTAGTCCCATTTTTTTGGTGAAACAACAGCCTACCTGGGACCCCCCCCAATCCTCCATAGTCCTGCCACCATCATGATCATTCCCCTTTGTAGTATTGTCCCCTGCTTACTCTACTTGCACTCTTGATCTATTCAAATCTGTCTTGTTCCCCTCCAAAATTTTGAATCCATTTTTCCTGCCCACCACACCTCCACTGCTCCCACTCCCACTTGCCAATTTAGATCTGTAACATTTTTCTATAGTTTCAACTATATTTGAGTTAAAAAAATTCAATTTTAGGCTCTAATTATGAACTAAGGACCTGATCTTCAAATGCATATGGAGGGACCATTTTTATCAAAAAGTGTAGTGCAATATACCATTGTAATCAACAAAAGATGATCTTTCTAAATATGGGATCAAAATTTACACAAGTATTTACTAGTATAAGATATAAGTGATTTTGTGTTTTCTAGGGCATTCTCAATAGAATGGCAAGAATTCCTGATTAAGATGTAAAATCAGTTGGAAAGTAGTCATTGGGGTTTATTGTTATCAAATTCAGAGAAAAGGAATTCTAAAAGCATTATTTTCCCTCTAGAGGTCATTTGATAGGTGTATTTGCCCTTACTTTTATATCAGATCTAGCATTTAAATAAAAATATTTCATAGGCATTCTTCAATGAAAATATTTGATTTGTTGTTATAGAGAGAGTAGAGAGATGTTTTGCATCTATAGAAAGAGGTTTTTCAAGTGGACAAATCATAGCATCTAATTAAATCCAGGATTTCTTCTTTTCTATTTAGTCTCTTGTTTTTTCTTTCTCTAAGGTTGGCTATTGTTGGTCTATTATGCCACAAGGTTAGATCCAAAACTATACTTCTAACATTCTTCAACATTTCTCATTGTAATGAACAACAAGCAATAGAATATAGATAGTTCAAATCTATTAGGTAGTTTTATGTTTCAATTTCATGCATCCTTTATGTATTTTGTTTCAAGGAAATGAATACAAGTGCAATAGCAAGTTAATCTTCTATCTGAATTTTCTCTCCTATTCATGTTGTTTGTGATCTTTTGTGATATATGTACAAGGTGCATATTGTCCAATTTCTATCTATTTTAGATTGTATATGTTAATATTGTTTTCTTATGATTCAAGGCATCATGTAAATTCTTATTTTATCATCATAGGGTTATAGATCTCATGAAGGGAAAGCTCAAGTATAAGATTCAAAAAGATGCAAATGTCTAATTCATAACGTGAATGGATAGATTAGGAAGTCCTGATGTATGAGATATATCAGTAATTTTTAGGGATGCGTGTTAGGGGTTTGTGAAATTTTCCAATAGATAAAGCACTGATCAACTATAGGATCAAAGTGTTATGTTGTTTATGCCTTGGTTGTGCTGATATTCAACATCATTAATCAAAATATTTTCTCTTTCATGTTGAAGAGTTGAAAAGTATTGCCCTTACTTAGCTTGTGGATTTCATAGAATTTGGAATTTTCTAGTACATATCTTTGTTATTGAATGAGCATAGGAGAAATAATGGTTTAAACTACTTTTTTAGATTCAAGTGTATGCTTTGAACACTAGTACCATATAAATGAATCTAAGGTACACCTGCCTAGGTTTTGCATAGCCCAAAGAAGAAGAAGGGTCTAGCCTTATAGTTGGCCTTGTGTTTGAAAGGGTATGTTGTAGATAAGAAGTAGCTACCCATGGATGTAATCTATTCTCATTGGGATATTTGAAATAGTGACATTTCAAAACACCAACAAAATGGTGACTCTACTGGGGAGTCTATTAAAGAAATTCATTGATAAAAGTGTTAGAATCTCTAGTATAAATTGCATTTTTAGAATTTGTGTGATAGAAAAACCTTGAGAATCTAAAAGAGATTCAATAAAGTAGGAATAATTTGCTACAGTAGCAAGATCATGAAGTTTTTCCCATTTCTTTTCTGAAGATTCATGTCTCCTAGTAATGTTATATCCATTTGTAGTACTAGCTTTGAGGTCAAGTACAAATTGTATGGTTACTAAGAGAGTTCATCTTCAATCAATTCAATCAAATTTTTTTTCAAAGTTTTTTTGTAAAATGAGAGTCAAGAATGAACACAAGTTTGTGTTTTCTTTTTCAAGTTTGTAAATCTACATGAGTGGTTTGATGATTTGCATTTCTCCTACAATGAAAGGTCTAGTTCAGATTTGTCAAGTGACAAATTACATTTTATTTTTCACATGTGTGAGTGGAGATTCTAAATCTCTATACCAGTTTATTTCTAGTTGATTTCATTGCAATATTTTTAAAAACTTTTAAGTTGTATGGGAAGGTCTGAAGCTTTTGGTAGTGTCTTGAAAAAGAAGTGTAAATTCTTGATAAGTTTTAAAGTGTTGTTGCATCTTCTATTATGAGAAATAAAAGTATTAAAAAGCAAATCATGACAATGATTTCTTTATCCTCTTTCAAGTAGGTAGTGGCTCTACAAAGTTTTATCAATGGTGTGAAGGATTTTCAGTATGCACCCATCTTAAATCAACAAATTGAAATTTAGCATCAGCACTTGAGGTATTTTTTATTTTCATGTTTCTCTTTCATGGAAGTCAAGAGTTAAAAATGGTTGCCTCTACTTAGTGATTTTCAACACTAGGATAAAGAGGTAGAAAGTTTTGTTTTAGAATGGAATTAGATCTTAGATATGAAATTATTTTACCAAGTTATGAAAGTGTAGTTGAAGATATTGTAGAAATAAGAAAAGAACTCCAAAATTAGATTGACATATTTATAAGAAATATGGTAGGAAGTGTTCAAAGTCTAAGAGATGATCAAACTTATATAAATTTCAAATCAGCACTCATGGAGTTGCATGTGTCTTTAAGACCTAAGGAATCCTCTTGGCCTATTGCTTTCCTAGATGCCTTTGTTCCTAATTCAATTAATTGGCCATCACATTTGAGAGTTCAAAATATTTTTCATGATGATAGTATTTTCAAGAAATTTGATAGTGATTTAAATAGAAAATGTGAATGTGCTAAAAGTAATAGTGACTCTAGTGAATCCATATATAATGACAATGTGTCTTGTGATTATGAAGAGATGGATTCTAGATCTATTGAATTAGATGATTTTAGTCAGCAAGATGAAGATGTTTATGTGACTAAAAATGAATTGTGTGATATTATGCATGAGAGTGTGGAAATTTCTAATAGTAGCACAGATAATTCTTCTTTTGATGAAAATGAAAATGATATACCTAGTGAAGAGGTATTTCATGAAGCAGATATAACATGTCATAATAATGATTCAAGTTTTTCAAATTATTATACTAATGGTACCACTGCCATAAGTTTTTTAGAATAGTTAGATTATGATCAGAGCCATAGAGAATAGACTTGTGATGAAGTCATGTTCAGTGTTGATAAAATTTTAGAATTGCTAGCTCATGATCTTGAAAGATACACAAATGTTTCTTCAAATCCTCACATTATCCCTTGTTATATTTTTTCTTAAGACAAAGTTTTTGATTAGATAAATATGTTTTACAGGGATCCTAAAACTCAAGAGTTAAAACATAACAGGCTGAAAATGAGTGTTAGAAGCCCAGCCACAAAAGTAACAAGTCTAAAGGCTGATAATAAGCACTAGGCCCAGCCAAATAAACAAAGGCCAAAGAAAAGGCCAAACAGAGAAGACAAGACAAACAAAATAGTAAAAAGCCAGCCAAAAAGGAAAAAGGCAGGAACTAATCCTCGATCTTTCTTTCTAGCTCTTGCATGACCTGGGCAGCCTCCTAGGCCATCTGGTTCTCCTCAACCTCCTACTAGTGAGTCTTGTGTTCTTCTTGGTCTAGAGTAGAAAAAGTGATACCAATGGTATTATCATCATCAGATCTGGCTTTACCCCTATCTTTTCTATCCACATCCCCTACATGCCTCTATCTTTAAGCCAATCAATTAAAGATAAAATTTTGTTATTAATCAAGTTGAGTAGTGAGATTGTCTAGCTCGACAGATTGTGATTGTAATTTTCAAAGTTGTGAATCCTCCTTTCCACTAGGCTATACCTATCATCACAATCTATCCCTTTCTCTAGGCCCTTTAGATTCTTGGCTTCTTCCATTTGACCCACCTTCTCCTTAACCTCCTGCAGCTCATGTAAAAGCCACTTGATTGACTTGTAATTGTCTACCATGTTGTTGCGGGCATTGTTCAAGAGGTTCATTCAAGATTCCCTGGCATTATCAAAGATTTCCATAATTGCAAGGTTAGTGAGCTCTTAAAGATGCGGTTCCTCTTGGCTGTCCACTAGGATCTGGGGGTTCATCACTTCTCTAAAAATACCCATTTTCAAAGTCCTCACATTAAAATTTCTCTAGGATTTCCTCCTATCTTTGGCCAGCACCTACCCCCCTCAACTCCAAAACTATCCTTTATCTCCTCTTCTGGGTGGGCTTGGGGATGGATAGGGGAGAGAGGGAGTGGAGAAGAGTTTGGGTCCTACTACAACCTCTTATCCTCGGTGCCTAGCCTCTTGCATTTCTTTCCAGCCTGGGTTTCCTTTTTTTCTTGCTGCCTCTCCTTTTCCTCATCTTCAGACTCCATAGCCTCCTCTTCATCACAGTTGTCCTGCTCCTCATTCCCAAGATTCTTCTCACCATGATCTCTAGGGCTTTTTCTTCTAGGGGTAATGAGGGAGGGAAACTTCTTTACATTAGGTGTTTCTTTTTTACTAGAGAAAGTAAGCCCCCCTTCCTTAGAACTAATGCTCTGTATATCATCTGAGTCTGAGGAGTAGCTAGAGCTTTCAATTTCCTCATTCCTAGCCTATGAAGGGATGTTAATTATTTTCTAAGCCTTGAAGTGCTCATAGATGAGCAATAATAGCCCCTCATGCAAAGCAAGGTTAGCAGAGGGTTTCTTTTCGAAGCTTGACACCGCCTTGTTCATAGAGTTCAACAAATAGAAAGGGAAAGAAACTTTTTTATCATGCCAAAAATGATTCAAAAGAATGAAATGGTGGGTGCAAACATGATCAAACCTAGGGTCAAACATAATGTACTCAATGATAGCACACAGAACATACCTCCAAATCTTCATTATAGAATTTGGATCATAAAACATATCACTCTTTTTCAAGGCATTTAGCTCCTTAGAGTTGTTGGCAAAGTCCTTCACTACTTTGGCCGAAAGCTTTTTGTCCCTAAAGAACTTAAAACCCACCATTGAAATCTTAGTAACAACCAAAATCACCTCCTCTATTATCAGAAAAGCTATCCCATTAACCTTAACTATACCATCCTTCCATGAATTGACCATGTTGTTAACCACATTTTGGTCATAACCATGCAACTTCATGATATACCTTGAAATCTTGCCCTAAACTAGCTTCTCCCACACTTCCTCCCTGCTTCTCCATTTCTCCATTTTTCTCACCTATTCTTTTTTGCACCTTTCACCCACCATATCAGCACTTTTCTCTCCCACAATTCTCATAAGCATAGCCCTCTCAAACCTCACCACCTGATAGGGTTCTCTATGTTTTAGAGAGAGACTAAAGAAATAAGCCTTTTCATTGCTTAGGTTACAAATGCAAAAAACAACCCATAAAGTGTGTTGAATAAACTATGATAATTCCCACTTTTTGCATTTACCAATACAACCTTTAAGAGTCGTACCCTTTCCCCATAAGCCTTTCCTATTCATAATTGTAGATTGATCTCCTCCATACTCCCTTGGATTTTATCTAGCTCAATTAGGCTCTTAACATCCACCAAAAAACTCTTTCCCAGTTGCCAGGTCAATTTTTGGTTAGATTGGACACCTTTATTTGCGAACCAATCTGCCACCGAGTTTGCTTCCCAAAAAATTTGAGTGACATGGACTCTATCAAATTTGGCAAGAGTCTCACGTGTCTCATCAATAAGATTTCCCCAAGATTTAATTTTAAATTTGATATAAAATTAAAATATTTTTTGTTAATTTTTTGAGGTGTATGTGATAATAGATCAAATACCAATACACATGAAAACTTTTTTTACAAGGAGAATACCATTAGGGAGAAGTTTCATATTTTTTAAGATTCTTGTCATGATGACAATGCTGAAGTTGTTTTTAATTGGCCATGTGACAAAGAAGCAAGGACTAGAATTGATAAATCTAATTCTAAATTTTCATTATGTGCAGATGATAAATTTGATAGGTTCAAAGTTCATTCTGATGAGTTGTTTTATGAAGATTATGATCAACATGTTTTATGTCAGCACTTTCATGATAGCTTTATAGACATGGTGACTAATCATTTTTTTGAGAGTGAAGGAGTTTCAACAACTGGTAAATCTAATTGGATGAGTATCAAGACTACAAATGGGGTAAAGAGATCGGATTTGAAATGTTTTTCGCACTTGATTATACAAGGTGAGTTGCAAAATTTTGCTACATGCAACCATTTGATTAAAGAAGAGTATGAAGCCTTTGTATTTCCAGTTGATAGCATGCATGCATAATTTATTCATGATGACTTTCAGTTTGAGAATAGTTTATATGAGCATACTAATTCATTTTGTTGAATTTTTGTGGTCTGATGGGACTCAAAATCACCTTCCCGATTTGAGTTCTACTCCAACCTTTTGAGCCCTTAAAGTGCATTTAATGCATGTGTACCCAACTATCATTTTTAGGCCTAAGATGTGTTTAATGTTTCTAACACCTTGCATTCAACATATGTATGTGTCTTGTATTTCTAAATTTCCATTCCAAATCATTTCGTGAAGTTTCATTTCAAGCAATGTTCAAATTTACATTTTACCTAAATGTCAAATAGTGACAAGAAGCCTAGTTTGTATGTGAATATCTTGTGCCTAGTAATGTTTCATGACTCTCTTCTTTTTGAATATTTATTATGCATATCAAAGAACCTATGCTTTAGATTTCAAGTCATTTTGACATATTTTGACTAGGTGAGATCAAATGGACTATATTGTTATCTTCTAATCTAAAAATTATTTAAGTGCGCCAATTTACAAGTTTTGAAAAATTTGTCTGCACACTTTTCCAGGTTCATTCTATTTACTAAAATTTCTTTTTGTCTTGTGTTCCCAATTTTGCAAATCCAAGTACCTTACTTTGACCATTTCCCAAATTTTCCTAGTTATTTTTCATGAGCCCAAATCACAAATTTATATTCTCCTCATGACAATGAACCAATGCACCAATTTTAATGCCCTCAAGTGTTAGTTTAACCTATTTTCAAAGCCAAAACTGAACACATTTTATTAATTTCTAACATGTTTGCTTGCAGGTAGTTCTGAGAAGGAAACTTTGACAGTCAATATCTTTTGACCCCAAAGTTTTCATAAGATTAGATTCAATAGGATAAAAGAATGTGCAGTAGAGAGTCAACATCTTAGATCATATGGCCTAGTTACCTATTTTAATTAGCTTTTAAGGAAAATCAAATGACCTCTTGGCATGATATTGCTAGTTTGTAGAGAAGTGGTAAAATGAATTTTGAATGATCTTCGGTGTCTAAATTTGATCCCAATCAGTGCTAGATGTTCAAAAGGCCTTTTTAAGAGGTTAGGTTTTTTAAAATGGATTTTTTTTTAGCCAAGCCCACTTTGTGGCTTGACTAATTGCACTAGACTGGTAAAGCATTGAGGGGATTATGTATATTCTAAGAGATCAAGATGATTATGACTTGACTACATATCTCAAATGCATATATCAGCTTTTGAGATTAGATGATGTTTGAAATTATATGTTGGGAGAGATAACAAATGAAGTGAAATGCTTAATTGATTTCTAGGTCATCTAGCCTTTAGAGATGCTCCACATCTAAACCAATTTATGGGAAAAAGTTTTCTAGTTTTTTGACATATGAGGAAAGGTCATTAATTTTCAATTGAACTCTATATTTACATGCAAAAGGTAATCTACCACTTATTTTTATGGTTATAAGGAATGTAGCTTTATGATTCATGCTAGAGGAAAGATAGAAACCCCCTCTACAAATGATGGAGACTAAGCATGTAAATAAGAGGAGTTTTAAGTAGTAAGTCTCTTAATAATATCAACAAGCACATATTTCCCATGTTTGTGAAGCCTCCTAAAGAAAATAATTTGGATTTATTAAAGAAAAACTTGTGGAAGGAGAAACTTGTGGTATCCATACTATAATGGTGTGTAGAGGAGGCATTTTGACTATGGAGGAGCTTGCAATTGGGGTGTCTTTGCTAGAGTTATTTTTCCATGATTATTTTTTGATTGGAGGAAGACATGACTACAAATTAGAGTATGAGATGTGAATAATAGGGGGAAAATATTATTGAAACCCATGTGAGAAGATTGTGGGAGTGAGATTTTAAATTCCATGGTAGGGAGAGCATCAAATATTGTAATAGAAAATTGCAACAACATTCTCAACTCCCACTCCAAGTCTAGATCATACCTCATTCACTCCACCTTGGGTCTCAATGACTTAGAGGCCATAAGCCTATGCCAGAGGAGTAGTCTACATTGGAAGCAAGAAACCTACACTAGCAAGTGAATCACTGCACAATGAAGGGCATCCATGTGTAGAATAGGGGAAGCGCTATATGTATGGAAGAAAGCTCCACTTGTATTCATGGAAAAAGGAAGCTAGTTAAGATAACCATAATGGAGACATGATGAATGAGGAGGAACAACAATTAAATGGCTTGGAGGAAGCTAGTCAAAGAAAAGACATGAGGGAGAGGAATGAGAGGAGTTATCAACAAAGAGGAGTAGAGCAACCTGATGCAAGAAGAAGGGCCCCACAATGATGCAGTGAAGAGGAGTTGTCAACGCATGAGGATGGAGGAGATGAGAGATGGTGGAAGAATGTAGAGTTTTTAATCTTCATGAACATTATCCCACATTCACCGTGATACAAAATTTTCAAATCTTTAAATTCCAAGTCTCTCACCTTATAATTTTTCATAAAAGACAAGCACTTTTAAAGAGAAAATCTCATGGTGGGGCCTGCATGCCATGAATGATAGCTAGGGGTGAAGAAATCAATAATTTTGACTAAAAACTATAGGTGAGTGAAAAGGATTGATGACATTAACACATGCCAGGTGGCACCTAATCACATGTCCATGGCCTAAACTATGCAATTTGGAGATAACCACATGGTGGTGCCAAAAATAAATTCAACCATCAGTCATGTCTTTGTAGCATTAAATGATAAGGTTAGATGTTATCCCTTGGTGTGAAAATTCCTATTTCATTTTTTTGTATGACTTAGCCATGGTTAGCTAGAAAGATTTGCAAAGTCGTGAAACATAGTTGATTTCTCAGTCATGCAAGTTAAGTCAGAGTTAGAGTTAAAGCATATGACACTGCAAGGTGACGACACATAGTAAGGGTTAGTAAGGTGGAAAAAGTGACAATGTGGAGCCACCCAATAGCTGGCTACCATATGGTGCCTAGGTGGTCAACAGGAGTTGACCCAGATGGAGAAAAGGTGGAAAAATATGAAATTGAAAAATTGATATTTTATTGATTTTTATGTCAAATATTTCAATGTGCAGGCTTTTGATGAAAAATTTAAATGTTTTAAGCATTTTTTTATAGTTTCAGGTAAAGTTTAATTTATTTTTTTCAATTTTATGCTCTACTTATGAACTAGGGACCTGATTTTTAAATGCATGATGGAGGGGCAATTTTATCAAAAATGTGCAGTGCAATATACCATTGGAATTAGAAAAAGATGAACTTTCTGAACATGGGATTATAATTTGCACAAGTATTTACAAGTACTGGACATAAGATATTTTTTCTTTTCTAAGGCATTCTTAGTAGAATGGGCAAAATTCATGATTAAGTTGTAAAATCAGTTGGAAAGCAGTCATTGTGGTTTATTGTTATCAGATTTAAAGAAAAATGTTTCTGAAAGCATTACTTTTCCTCTAGATGTCATTTGATAGGTGTTTTTTTTCCCTTTCTTTGATATTAGATCTGGTATTCAAATTAGTTAGAGATTCCATCATTGTGGAGAAATTTTTTAAGGCATTCTTCAACAGCAAAGAAAAGATCTAATTTGTAGTTATATATATATATATATATATATATATATATATATATATATATATATATATATATATATATATATATATATATATATATATATATATATATATATATATATATATATATATATATAGAGAGAGAGAGAGAGAGAGAGAGAGAGAGAGAGAGATGTTTTGCATTTGCAGAAGGAGGTTCTCCAAGTGGACAAATGTTAGCATCTAATTTGATTTGGGATTCATTCCTTCCTATTTAGTCTATTCTTTTCTCTTTCTCTAGGGTTGGTTGCATTTGGTCTATGGTGCCACAAGGTTGGATCTAGAACTATATTTCCGCCATTCTTCAATATTTTTCATTGTAATGAATAACAAGTAATAGAATATAGATAGTTCAGATCTATTAGACAGTTTTATGTTTCAATTTCATGCATCCTTTATGTATTTTATTTCAAGTAAATGAATAAAAGTATAGCAACAAGTTAATCTTCTATCTAAATTGTGTCTCCTATTCATATTGTTTGTGATCTTCTATGATATATGTACAAGGTACATATTGTCTAGTTGCTATCTATTTTAGATCGTATATGCTGATATTGTTTGCTTATGATTCAAGGAGTCAAGTAAATGTTTAGTTTATCATCATAGGATTGCAAATCTCATGAAGGGATAGGTTGAGTATGAGATTTAGAAAGATGTAGATGTCTAATTCACAAGGTGAATGGATAGATTGAGAAGTCCTGATGTATGAGATATATCAGTGATTTTTAAGGATGTGTGTTAGGAGTTTGTGGAATCGTCCAATAGATAAGGCACTAATCAGCTATAGGATCAAAGTGTTATGTTGTTAATGTTTTGGTTGTGTTGATATTCAACATCGTTAATCAAAATATTTTCCCTTTCATGTTGAAGAGCTAAAAAGTATTGCCCTTACTCAACTTGTGGCTTTCATAGAATTTGCAATTTTCTATTGCTTATCTTTCTTATTGCATGAGTAAAGGATAAATAAGGATTTTATCTACTTTGTTAGATTCAAGTTTATTCTTTGAACATTGGTACCATATAAATGAATCTGAGGTACAGTTGCCTAGGTTTTGCAAAGCCTAGAGAAGAAAAAGGGTCTAGCCTTATAGTTTGCCTAGTGTCTGAAAAGGTATGTTATAGATGGGAAGTAGCTGCCCCTAGCTATTTTTTGTTCTCATTGGGATATTTGAAATAGTGAAGTGTCAAAACGCCAACATGGTCCATCCTTAATCTTAGATAAGATAAGAGTACATACTCTTCTAAAAGCCCTCATCCAACAATTTGTAGAGTCCATGTTTATTTTTGTTAGTGATTTTAATGTTCTTTTGTTCTCTAATGATATGATTGGTGGAATCTCTCCCCCCATGTGCACCACATATGACTTTAATAACTTCCTTAATGATACTATACTTTTGATATCCCTCCTCATAATGGTTCTTTCACTTGGATGAATAGAAGGTTAGGGTTTTTGAGAATTCCAATAAGGTTGGACATGCTTTTATGCTCCCATAGTTGGAAACTATAAAATTATGACATTCAATTTGAAATTCAAACATTTTCTAATTCTAATAACTTCTCTATTCATTTGAATATCTTGGATTCCAATACAACCCTTTCCCATCACTTTGGAACTTATTTCAAACTTGAGAGCATGTGGTATAGACATGCTCAATTTTATTCCCTTCTATAACATTGATGTGTCACATCATCTTTTTAGTTGAAAGCACAAATGTTTTAGTTTTCTAAGAAAATGCAATATATCAAAGGGCTTATAAAGATATGGAATGTGACTATTTAAAAAAATATTTTTGAATAAATAGATTTGGTCTAGGAAGAACTCATTGTTATAAATCAACATATCTTTCAATATGGTCTTTGATCCTTTTGTATTTGAGCAAAAGAAAAAGCTACAAGACGATTGGTAAAATCTTTGCATGGGGAAAGAAGTGTAGCAGAGCAAAATTTTATGAAAACTACAATTACAACAAGGTGATTAGAACACAAAAAAATTCATATGTCAGCTAAACAAAAAAAAATCACAAATAAAATTTTATTAATCAAATGTTCATTTGGTAATTTTATTTCAAATATCTAGGGTATTGAGGGTGAGGCAGTTATTATTTTTATAAATCTCAATTCCCCTCCTAATGTGGATCAAACTTCAAATGACTTTATAGTTGAACTATTATCTTCCATCCCCCCATTAATAACTCTATAGAACATTAAGGAACTTATGGCCCCATTCACTTTGATGGAAGTTTGTAAAGTTACTTTTTCCATTCTCTCAAATAAAGCTCCTATTCCTAATGGTTTTACAATCATTTTCTTTCAAAAAATTTCAGATATAATATGTTTTGACTTACTTGCAATTTTAGAGGAGCCATAGGTTAATATCTCTATCCTCAAGAATTTTATTACAACAAATATTGCATTCATTCGTAAAATTAATCAGCCAATTTTTTTTTCAAAATTTAGGCCTATTTCTTTGTGTAACACAATATAAAAAATCATTATAAAGAAAATATATGTATGTTTGCAATATCTTATTCCAAAGATTGTCTTTGCTAATTAAGGGGGTTTTGTTATTGGTTGGGAAACCACTGAAGGAGATCTTATTTCCCATGAAACTTTACATTCTACTAATACTCATGATATTCCATCTTTTTTGATCAAGTTTGATATGATCAAATCTTATGATAGGCTAAACTAGTTATTCCTACTACATTTCCTTCACAAATTTGGATTCTCGCATAAGTGGTCTAGTGGATCAAGGATTGCATCTCAGATATTTAACTTCTTAGTTCTCATTAATGATATATTTACTAGTTTTTTTTTCTCTTCAACTCAATAGGCTAGGAAAGAGAACCCATTGTTCCTCTTCTTATTTATCATCATGGTTTACTCCTTTAGTAGAATAATAAATCATAGGAATGAAAATTTTTAGTGGATGGAGGTTCATATTATTGGCACCTTAATATGCATCTCTGATTCTCCATTTACATATGACACTTTTCTTTTTGGTAAGGTATCCATTCATGAAGCTAAAGAGATCAAAAGAGTGCTAGACCTTTATTCAAATGTCTTTGGTCAAAGTATTCATGTGCAAAAGTAAAACAAAACATTCAATATCCCTTGGATGAATTCAGGAATGACTTTAAGAAACCCCCTTTTGAAAAAATCTATAAAATCATGATGAATCCAATATTATTTTAGTGGCAAAAAATTAATTTGAATTGGCAATTTTTTTCAAAATTAGAAAATGTTTAATTTTATTGGTGATTTTTTTCCTGTCATATGATAATTTTGTAAAGTGATGGTGAATCTTTAATTATTTCAAAAAATTGTGACCAAAAGTAAAAGTAAATATATATAGAAACCATAAATGTGTATCATCCAAGATACAATAGCTCTATTTAATGACCATTATATGATCCTAAATCAATGGTCTAAATCCTATTTCAGGCTAAAAATTTAAAGTACAACAATTTTTAGAGAAATTTTTCAAAATAATGACACTTTTCCACTATATAATCTCGGGCTAAATATTAGAAGGATAAAAATTTCCTAAGAAAGTCTTTGGAATAGAGACACTTGTCAAATATATGTACTTTACTTATAACCCAACTTAAAGTTTTACCATAGATTGGTGAATGTGACCATTAATTAAGACATGCCTCAAAAATTGTAAGCAAAAATATTTAATTCACCATGTGGAAAGATTAGATTTCATTGGCAAAGTCATCCTCAAAATAAAAATAATTATGTATCATTATTGGTGATTAGTTTGAGCATGCAACCCAGTTTTCATAAATTGTGGGTGATGTCGCCACCCAAAAAGTGTTAAAAAAATCACCAAATCTAGGCCCCCTGATGAGTGAGATTATCCATTTGGAAAATATTTTCCACTAAAATAAACCCTAGATGAAATTCCTTCTACCTACCTTGGTGCCCCATTCTTTATGGATGCTAATAATCCTAGCTATTAGAAATTAGTTGTTGAAAGAATAATAAATAGTATTGCATCTTTTAAGGTTTGATGGTTATCATTATCTAGTTGAATTATCCTTATTTAGACAATCATATTTGATATACCTAATTGTTATATCTTTATTTTGCACGATGATCCAAAAATGGTTTTTCAAAAAATTGAGAAACTTATTAGATAATTTTTATTGTCTACAAATTTGAGGGGGAAAAAATCATTTAGTATCACTTTATGATATGACTTCTACTTATGGTCCTGGTGGTGTTGGTTTGCACAATGTTTCTAATAGGAATAGGGGTTTTGGTGGGAAAATAATAAGATGAATGTACTCTAAGAAACATAAAAAATAGTACATACTATTGTAAGAAAAAATGGGTAATACTACATCTAAAACATTTGCATATGAGATTTCTTGAGTCTTCAAGGGATATCAATACCTCATATGTGTCATGGGAAGTTGATAGTAAAGATGGTGTTAAGTTTTGGGCTCATTCATGGATTGTATTTCCACCTTTAACCTCTAATATGGAACTTAGGTATGTAATTTTCATCACCATTAATTGTTGGTTGATTATAAATCTATAGTTGATATATGTTTAGGTAACATGATATGTAAATATTTTTTTCATCTTCCTATCCTTCCAAATGAGGGTACATATTTGAATCAACTCCTTGCTAGTATAATTGTTTTTATCTCAAAGGGTTCTAATATACCATTTTGGGCACTACCCAAGGATGGTAAATATTTAATGAAATATAGCTACATGGTAATTCAACACAATCAAACCATTATGATTAAATGTTGAGCTTTTTCTTTTTGTTTGAATAATATTATCTTACTTAAGGCTAGTTGTTTCTCTTGACTGAAATCAATAAAATTAATCTTAACAAGAGATATATTGGAAAGGTGGAACATTAGAAATGCATTCCCATGTGTTCTATGCAATGATGAGGTTTGAATAGTTTATCATATTCTTCTAAACTATCCTTTTTCTCAATCATGTTGCCCCTTAATTTTATAGATGATATATCTTTTAATGCACCCCCCAAATAATTTATGGGATTTGTTTCAATCTTGGCCTATTCTATTTTTAAATATTTGCATGAATTTGGAAGTGTATTCCAACTCAATTAATATAGCCCATTTTGTGGGAAAGAAATATAAAAATATTTCAAGAATCCCTCTCTCCTTTATCCTGAATCTTGGAAACGTTGGAAAGATTAGTTGCTAAGATCACTAATGCTTATATTAAAAACTAAAGAGGTAACCAAATGTTTACACATTGGGACAAGTTTCTTTGTAATCAATGGAAGGGGTTTGTTTTTTCTTCCTTTCTTGGACCTCTATGTTCATCCATGGTTACCAAAGTAATAGAAAATATCAAATAAAAGCCACCTTGTCCCAGTCAGGTCAAGATGAATTCTGATGGTGCTTCTAAAGGAATTTTGGGTAAGTATGGAATTGGTATTGTTATTAGAGATCAGCATGGTTCAATTTTAGCAATCAAATTGCCTTCTATTCCATGTGGTACTAAAAATATGGGAAAATATTTAGATCTACTCAATGGATTAATTTTAGCTAGAACATTGAGAGTTTTGAGGCTACATATTGAAGGAGACTTGACTATCATTATTAACATTTGTATCAATATAAAAAAATAAAATTAGTCTATTAAATATATTTAAAACCAAATATGGAAATAATTAGATTCATTTTATCAATCTTATATTACTCATACTTATAGAGAAGGTAACTTACTAGCTATGTTTTGTCCAACTTGGGTGCTGACAGAGTTGTTATTGATTCATAAATGTCATTAGTTGATCTCTCTACATTTCTAAATATTATTCAAATAATTGAAAAATTAAAAAATGGATGCTCTTTAATTAGTCATATTTTTAATTCTAGTGATACATATTATAGCTTTTGATGGGTAGTCATGGACATGGGTTTTTTAACCATAGGTAAACATGGATCTTTTAGTCACATAGGACTATGGCTCTAGCTATTATCATACAACATCTGTTGTGTATTGATCTTTTGAATTTAGTTCTTACAATCTTAATATGGCTCTGGCAAAATTATATTTTGGAAGCTCTAGTATACAAATCATACTTTAGTTTAAATAACTTTGTAAATAAGTTTCTTGAGCTTAGCCATTAATTGTACCTTCTACCTATGGAATGTGCAATCATTTCTTCTAATCATTTCTCTTCAATTCATTTGGTTTAAACTACATCAACATGGTAGTTAGTATTTAAATTGATATTTGCTAAGGATCTCAATGGAAATCACAATGGGTCATTCCAAAATAAGTTCAAGTGTCTTCATCAACGAATGTCACTATTTGAAAAGATCAATAGAAATCACACTTCATTTTTTCCCATGCTCATTTGTTATTTTGTCCATTATGATGTATGAGACATGATATAGGATATAGGTGGGTTAACTTTTTATGCTACTATAAAGAATTTCTAAACTTCAAAGCATTGCATCATTTTGGAGATTTTATATTCCTATAACTATTTTGTAATACTTTTTGGAAATGAATGGAGGTTTTCTTTCCAGTTCTTTCCTCCTAGAGTCCTTGGAACTAATTATTATTAATACAAATATTATGCTTTAACAATACACACACACATATATACGTATATATATTTATATATTTATGTCTATACACATGTATACATATATACACAAATGTACACACACACACACACACACACACACACACACACACACACACACACACACACACACACACACACACACACACACACACACACACACACACACACACACACACACACACACACACACACACATATATATACACATACATACATACATCTATGTATATACAAACATATATGTATATGTGTGTGTGTGTCTTTATGTATATACATATATAGATATAGGTATATTAATAATTAGTCTAAGACTATATGTTAGAATAATACATGTTTTATTATTATAGTAACTATCTATATTAGTCTTTTTGGAATGGTATTTTGGACAAATTCAACAGGAAGATGGCTGGTTGGAAAGGGGTCTCTCTTAGTCAAATCTTCTCTTCAAAATCTTCCAATCTACGCCCTGAGCCTCTTTGGAATTCCGAGGAAAATAGCTGAGAGAATGGAGAAAATCCAGAGAGACTTCCTTTGGAATGGTAATGAAGGGAAGAAAAGATATCCTCTTGTTGCTTGGGAGAAGGTTTGCCTCCCTATGAGGTACGGAGGTCTGGGCATTAGAAAGATCACTCACCTCAATAAGGCTCTACTAGCTAAACAAATATGGCGGATCTTCAGTAGCACCGGTGAATGGAGGGACACCCTGGTAAACAAGTACCTTAGAAGACCCACTCTTCTTTTCACCCTTTTTAATGAAGATATCCCAAAAGGATCGAACATTTGGAATGGGATCATGAAAGCCAAGGACCTGGCTAAGGCCAGGATATCATGGAAATTGGGAAATGGGAAGGACATCCAGTTTTGGTCGGATAGATGGCTTTCCCAAGATCCACTTATCAATAACCCTGTTTTTGAGAGATGGATGCAAGCTTGTACTGATCAAATTGGGTCCAAAGTTTGTGATTATTGGAATGGTCAGGAATGGAGTGACCTATCCCTCATCTCTGAGGACTTGACTCCTATAATGTTTATGCTCAATTCCATGATTCCTATCAATTTGGGGGATGAGCTGGTCTGGAGGGATAATCCCAATGGAAGATACTCTGTTGCCTCAGGCTATAATTCCCTTTGGAGCTTAAAAGAGAAGGCCCCTTGGGCAGAGGCTTGGATTCTGGGTCTCACTCCAAAGATCAACATTTTTTACTGGCTGGCTCTTTAGAACAAAATCCTTACTCATGACAATCTCATGAAGCGAGGACATGTTATGCCCAGTAGATGTCCCTTGTGTAAGAATCAGGCTGAGACTAGAAATCACATTTTCATCTTATGTGACTATGCCAGGGAGGTGTGGAATGTCATCACACATGATAATGAAACCCTCTGGTGCAAACCGGATAATCTCATGGATTTTTTCCATCAGTGGAAAGGTCTTTGTAAGATTGCTGGTCGGCAGGATCACTCGGACTAGATTTTACCCCATTTTTGCTGGGGAATTTGGAAGGAAAGGAATAATAGAATATTTAGAGACAGAGAGGAGCCGGCTATAATCCGTGGTAGGAAGGTCTCGAAGAATATAAAGGAAAATCTCCAAGTGCTAAAGGAGGAAGAAGAAGAAGAAGGGGACAGAAAGATAGCTAAAGAAAAAGACAGGAATCTCAAAAGGCAAGATGTTAGCTGGCTTCTCCCCCCAGATGGTTGGTCAAAAGCCAACTTTGATGGGGCTTCTAAGGGTAACCCAGGCCCTTCAGGGTGCGGTGGAATCATAAGAAATAGCTATGGGGAGGGAATAGCTGCCTTTGCTTCCCCGCTGGGAATCCAGACTATTCATCTGGCTAAAGCAAGAGCTGCGAGTAAGGTGGTCAAGTTGGCTTTTGAAGCTGTGATTACTAAACTCTAGCTTGAGGGGGACTCCAAAAACATTATTAATACCATTAATGGTATTTCCCCTCCCTCGTGGACGATTGCGAACATAATTTCTGAGACTTGTGCCACTCTCACAAAGTTCGATAAGGTCCACATCACTCATGTTTACAGAGAGGCAAACCCAATCGCTGATTGGTTTGCTAATAAAGGGGTTAACACCACCAAAAATCTGTCCTGGCATGCCAAAAAAGATTTTCCGACGGAGGCAAAGTTGCTCATCGACCAAGATAAAATCTTGGGAAGGACAGCTCAAATCCAATGCAATTATGGATAATAAAGATTGCTTAATAAATGGTAAGTGCCATTATTGGCATCGTGATTTGCACCAGCAAAAGGGGTTTCCTCTAACTTTTTGACACGTTCGAAAGGACGATACCATTATTTTCAGAAAGGGGTATACTCACGGGTATCATAAAAGAAACATCACCATTTTTTTGAATGCAAATAACTTGCACAGATTAGAGTTCATGAGAATTGTGGAAGTTGATCAAGTAAACATGACGGGTGAGAGGAGCAGAAAGGAGCCAGTGGGGGAAGTTCAGAAGTGGAAGAACAAGGCCAAAGTTTGGAGAGAGCTGGAAAAGGGTGGGGTTACTAATTTCTTCGAGAAACTTCATGGCTCGGATCCTGAGATCACTAACAGCATGGTGAATTCATGGAATAATGGTAAGGTTAAGGTGAACGGGGTCTACTTTCAAATTACTGAGGATGTGGTTGCTGAAGTCACGGGGATTCCGATGGAGGGGCATAAATTCTTCAGAGACAAGAAGATGTCTTCTAATGCAATCAAGGATTTTGTGAAAAACACTGAAGAGCTGAACAAGCTGGGCAAGAAAGAGACATTTTTTGTAACGGATACTATAAAGAAGCTCTGGAGGTATGTTCTCTACGCTGTCATTGAATATATAACCCTAGACCCCAGGTTTGATAGGGTTAGGACTCACCATTTTGTGATTCTGAATCATTTTCGCCATGGTAGTAAGATCTCCTTCCCGTATTATCTTTTTAACTCGATGAACAAGGCCATTTCTAGTTTTAAAAAGAAAGCTACCGTCAACCTGGCTCTGCATGAGGGTCTTCTGCTTCTGATTCATGAGCATTTCCATGCTCAAACCATTAGAAAAAACCCTATCCAGGGGGCCGATGTTGACAAGAGCAGCTCCAGTTTTTCCTCAGATTACGACGATGTCGAGAGCATCAACTTTGATGAGGTTTTTGAGCATTCAGGTAAGAAGACTAAAAGCCATAAGAAGGATTACCCCTCTATCAAATTACCCAGCAGAAAGAGCCCTAGAGGTCATACCCCAACTAAAACTGGCTCTGCTGAGGTGGAGGAGGAAATGGATACTGATGATTCTGACAAGGTTTCGAAGGAGGAGCTGGATGAGGAGAAACTGAGAAAAAGACAGAAGAGGGAGGGAGAGAGCATGGAGCGCTCCAGTAGTCAGGGAAAGGATTCTCTGCCCATTCCCCTCTCCCCTATACATCCTCAGCCTCCTTTGGAGGAAAATGATAACTCTGGACAGATTGAGGGGGAAGTGCAAGTTAATAACAGAAGGAAGGCTTGGAAGAACTTCAATGTGAGAACGACCACTATGGGAATCTACAGAGAGGCGATGAACCCCCAACTCCTGGTGGACGACCTCGAGAAGCCTAGACTCAATGAGCTAATTGACCCGGCTATGGTGGCTATTTCTGATAATGCAAGAGAAACGGGCATGAATCTGTTGAACAATGCCCGCAATAGTATGATCGACAACTTTAGATCAATTAAATGGCTTTTCCATGAGCTTGAGGATGTCAGAGATAGGGTTTCCCAAATGGAAAAAATCAAGAGCAAGACAGGTGTAGAAAGCCAAGGTGATCGGAACAGCTGGGAGACTCTGATGGAGAGGAGAGTAAAAAATATTGAGAACTACAATCACAACCTGGCAAGTCAAATGATCTCCCTCCTCACTTCGATCAATGACAACATCCTCTCTCTCTTGGAAAATCTCAAAGACAGGAACCAGATGGAGGAAGATGATAAACAAAATAGAGACAAAGATAGGCTGGATGTGGATAAAGCCAAGGATAGCACTATGGAGCAGGATTTGACGAACGCCCAGGATCATAAGGCAGAAGAGCAACAATAGTGTGCCGAAGCTGCCCAGACCATGCTCGAGATGGAGAAGTAGTCTGCTAGGTTGGGTCTCTGTCCTTTGGTTTTTGTTTCTCCTGGCTTTGGCTTTTTGTCTGGTCTCTGTTTTTCTGGTTGGTTCTCTGGCCTTTTTTGTGGGCAGTTATTTTGGGCTGGGCCTTTGGGCTTATTTTCAGCCGTAAGGATTATGTTTTGGCTGGGCATTTTTTCGCTTATTTTCAGCCTTTCTTGTTGTTAAACTTATGGGTTTCAGGACCCCTTAAAACCTGTTTACCTTATCAAAAACTATCTATATTAGTCTAGTAGAGTAGATATTAGAATCCTCAAGTGGCCCTAGACAATTGATTTGACAATCTAGGAAGTAGAGCTTTGTTAAATGTGGTCCAACCATATTCTCAACAAGTCTAAATTATATGTATATGTGATTGATTATATATTGAATAAATCAAAAAATCAAAAAATCATAATGGAAACTTGTAATATTTTATAATTTCTGTAATCAATTTCTAAACAATTATTTTACTAGCTATGAACTATTCATCATTCTATATCAATTCACTTAATTTCTAGATGAATAGTTTTGTATAACCCCACACAAGTAACCTTATGTTCATATCCTAGTATTTATTCCTATTTTTAGTGAACATAAAATCAATTCAAGAAGACATTATGTATCAATAAAAAAATAAATTAGATGAATAGTTGTGTTGCCCATACTTAATGTTATATTCATTTGAATACTTTTGTTGAATGAGAAACCAATCCAAAATGATAAGGGAATCAAGGAACTCAAAGGGCATATTAATTTCAATTTTGTGTCAAACCTACTTATGCATAGTAAACCATAAAGAAACATAGTCTAATGAGATGAAGATTCAATGTATTACACACTCATAAAAAATATATATCAAATGATACATGAGAAAGAATTGATGTTATAACTTATTAGTCAACAATTTTGTCCCCTTCAAATTATTTTTTTAGAAAAATTATAATATTGATCTCTAAAATTAACTTGGCAGAAGGATCCTACTGATGATAATTTTCTTCTTTTGATTATTCTTCATAAACTTATAATCCTCTAGATAAGGGTCATATTGATGACCCCTCATTTTATTTTGTGGACCCTACTCCACCTTTTATTGTAAATATTACCCTCTCTAGTTATATGGATCCTCCTCACTTTAATGTTCCTTCTTTTCTTCACTCTTTAGTTGATGATGTATGACCTTCCCTTCTCTCTACCCATGGTGTTGAGAGTCTCACAATGTCGAGTTATCCAATTTTTTTGTGGTGGGGATCCTAGGGATAGTAATGATTAGATACTAATCCACAAGAAAAGGAAGAAACATGTTTCCAAGTTTCATTGTCCTTCGTGTATTATGGGTCAGTTTTCTATCCACACTTGATGTAGGATTTGAGAAGTCCTACTAATATATTTTTAATGGTTTTTTTAACCTTATTTTTCCCATTTTGGCATGTCTTTAATTTTATGCCCTTGAGTTGTAGTTTTGTAAGGGTTAACACCTTTGTTTTAACACTTTTAATAATCACAAACTTTGTGATCAATGTCAAATGGCTTTAAAAGAATGAACTTGTAAAGATAAATGTAGTTCAAATGATTTTATTTGATTACATGTCACAATTTGAAATCCTTCTTCAAACATTTAGTAAAAGGTAAGGTTTAATATGAAAATTTTATTAAATATTGTCTAATGACTTGATTGTTTCCTTGAAGACTATGAAGTTGTTAAAAAATTGTAGATAGAGGTTGGTTAATTATATGATCTATATTTTTTGAATCCACCTTAATGCCTAGTCTAGATACAACAAAACTATTACATATTGACTATTTAGATCAAAAATACATCTCCTCAATTTTAAGTTAACTTTTTATTATTAATATAGGCTATCAAATTTTGTTTTCTATTTGTGGACATTATATATTTTCACTAAAATTTTCCCAAAATATCATTTGGATAATCTTCTGAAATATTATGCATCAAACATGAATGATTGACGTCATACATGTTTGATAGGTATTACTAGTTACATTAAATTCAAAAGAAATTTTAAGGCTAATCCCATATTTATCTAACGAAAATTTGGTTGTAGTCAAGAAAAAAATATCCATTAATGATTCATCCCATGTTCAAAAATAGAATTCACCATCATATCAACATTCTATAGTGAATAAGTTAACCTTAGGACATGTTTTTCTTAGTCTTCTAAATTCACTAAATATATAGAGTTTTTAAGGAAATATTGTTGTATATATCCAAAATATGCATATTCAAATGAAAAATGAAAAAAAGGAGAGAGGAACAATTTGAAACAATTTTTTTAATGCTAACTAGTTCTTGTAATGTGCACATTAATGTATGAAGACTTAGTAGGTTGTTGAAGGGACATTCCCACAATGCATGAAACCTTCTTACTAAATTATTATAGAAGACATTTTTCACTATTTAGTGTTAATATGAGATTTTCTTGAAGTGAAAAACCTATAATGGGACAATCATTGTTTTGTCAATGATGTCAAACCTACTACTTGTTGGTGAGACAATTGCTTTTTGGTCTAAAAGCTATCATTTAGTTGATTGATGAAGAGGATTTGAAAAGAGGAGATAACAAGAGCACCTAGAGAAAGGTTGAGTTATTTGGTATGTAAAAGAAGCACTAAGACCAAGTAAGACATTGAAACTATAGTGTATTGTTTATCTATTTAAAGTCTAAAATGAAAGATTACTCAAGTTAAGACTGAAAGAAGATCAAGTAAGAAAAGTTTCTACTAAGCCATGTCAAGTAGTCAGTGCAAGCCAAATAGAAATTAGTGGAAGTCAAGTGAAAATAATGAGGTGTTAAGAAAAGATGAAAAATAGTGCAAGTTGAGTGAATGATAGTATATGATAAGTAAATTTTAATTGGTGTCGAGCATCAGTACACTTTAGTGTTTTCCAAGTGAACTAGTGTTGGCCAAATAACAAAATAGTATAGATTCTGAGTGACATAAAACAATGTTAAATAAAAAATTTGATGAATTTGAGTCAACCAATTTGATTTATTAGATTATCTAAAGCATGTGGAAGATAGTTATGATGAGGTGGTGGCATAGAATTCAAGGTAAACCATTTTGAGATGAGTTCAAGGAAGACTGTAGAGGAAGTTTCTAGAGGAACCAAAAGGAAAAGTGGGTAGATTCATCAAATCCTACCTAATCCTACCTAACTCTAAAATGGATGATTGTGGTTAAGAAGAAAAAGATCTAAATTCTCTATTTATAGAGATAGTTGACCCACAAGAAAAGGTTTTCATGTGTGAGAACCTAAGGAAGATAAGGAGTCTAGGGTATTGCTTTATTTAGTGGCCAAATAAAAGAAACTATAGTTGTCATACAAAGCAAGAAGGATTATGGGCATGAATGGTTGAAGGGTGTACAAGTTATCAAAGCTAAAGAGTATGAATTCCAAGTAAAATAGAGGACTAAAACAAATATTTTTAATCTATAATTGATTTGTAAGTTTTTATCAGATCAAGTCCTACAGTTACTTTCTAATAATTGTACCAGTGTTGATAAAATCCTTTGGATTAAGGTTGACCGAATAGTCATCTGTAAATCCTTTAACTGGGTGACATTCTAATGGAATGGTCTAAATTCCTCTAATAAGGCTCACTCCTAACAAGGTGATTGAATTTTTTTAACCTAGTCACATTTAACAGTGTGTATTGTAACCTTTAATAAGGTTGGCCTTTTACAGGGCATCACTTTAGAAGAGTGAGAATTAATAGCAGGTTACTGGTAGTTTTTCTCAAATTGAGTTTCCATGTAAAATCCTTGTGCCAAATTTTGTGAAAGTTCTTATGGTGTTTCATGTTTACATTTTTACAAAGTTATTTTGACCTAAGATAATAACCTACAAAGTTTAAGTATTTTATGATCTATTGGATGCATGCATGTTGAATTTTTATTGTTATGGGTTTACTTAGATTTGAAAAGTTTTTTTTGTACATCTGGACCTTGGATAACTAATTCACCCCCCATCTCAATTATTCTAAAGAATTCCAAAAATTGGTATCAGATCCATAGTACTTGAGAGGATCAATTTGAATGTATTGAAAGAAAAAAATTAGAGATGTATAAAAGAGTGGTACCCAAGCTTAACAAGGAGAACTTTCCTGCATGGGAAGATTTAATGAAGCTACACCTTAGAGGTCTTGGAGACCATGTACAATATACCATAACCACTAACCATATTGATCCTATTGGAGCCTTAACTATTGATTATCTAAGAAAGAAGAAAGAACACAATTAGGCAATGATGGAGATTGCCTCCACCCTAAGTTACTCAAACTTAGATGTCATCAAGGATTATGACAGTGCAAAGAATATGTGGGATGCTTTACACACAATTTATGGAGGAGAGACAAATGTTTTGAGAGACAAATCTAAAACTCTAAGAGGGGAGTTTGATGACATGACAATGCAAGAAGGTGAGAACATTGTGTTGGAGTTTATTATGGTACTAAAACTACTAAGCAACAAAATGCTTAATACTAGAATGACAGTACATACACAACGTAAAGACTAGCCTATTCTTATCAACAATTGCATATGTAAGGTATTTGGACCCAACTTCAACAAAACCACAAATGGTTTCCTACTCTTTTGGCTCTGCACAACCAGGGTGGGTATACCCAGGGATGGTTCAAAACTGAAACGACTATATGAGGATTATTCTTAGTTTCATTATGATTCTCATTTCAAGATCCTCAAATATATACATAATTCTTAATCACTTGCTAAACACATCCCATAAACAGATATGGCCAAGAAGTCTTCTATAGATCTGCATATGTTTTCAACAACAATGGCTAACTGAAGCTAAAAAAATTCCATGCAGACAAGTGCTGGCCAACTTTGAAGATCTACAGGAAATAAAAGTAAAATTTGATTTCATGATGCATTTGAAAAAACCATTTGTAAGATATTTCTCCTTCAGCTAAAATAACTTGATCAATGCCTAATCCATTGGGGTTCAGAGTCTATAGCAAAATCTAAGATCTAATTTGTTGCCTTACAACAAATTTTATCAGCAATTCTTATCAGAATTTATCATTCAAAATCCATTTCAATACTTAAGGAATCTTATCACATTCATCAAAGCTTTTATTTAATCCATTGAATTATCAGCAATGATAGATGGATCTACAACCTAACTAGATTGCATTCAATAGTACAAGCTTTTACTCATACAACATCAAGGTAGCTAAGTATTGAGAAGGAGACAAAATTTAGAAAGAACTGATATGGGGACAGTTCATAGTTTGTATTCATTTCCTTTGAAAATGGTATATCTTTTACAATAAACTCAGAATAGCCTTCAGAAAGAGACACAGTTCATTCTATCTTCATGTATTTTCAAAAAATTTGACATAAAAATAAATTACAAACTTGCCTTCAAAATTTGGACCAAAAACTAGACTAAGCACAATACTTAGAAGAAAAAGAATTTGGACCCTTCTTTAGCCTTGGGATCTCACTTAAATAATGTGAGATGCAACAAGCTTAGGGCTAAAGAGAGTGACACGTGTCCCTTAAAAGACACTGACGAATGTCTGTAGTAAATGACAAAAAACAAATAACAGAAAAGCTAACACATCAAAACATCCTGGGTGGGTCCCTTTCTATTATACTTCTCATTTGTTTTAACAAGAAGATAGGATCTGATTCTCCAATTATTCTTCATCGTCAGAGTAAGTAGCCATGAGGTTTGAAAGTGATGTATTGTCTTTAGATACCTATAAATTTACTTCAACCTGGGGATTTTTCATGTCCTTATTATTAACTTCAGGGGTGACTATTACTTTTTCATTTTCTTCCTCATCATCTTTTGATATTTGTTCTAGAAACTGATTTTTCCATTTATTAAAAGCATCATCATCTGGCCAATCAAAGCTCAGAGCTTATCTTTGTATCATTATTAAAGAATTTGCATTTTCTTCTAAAACATCAAATTCTCTCCCCATAGCAATATAAAATAACTGTACTTTTACTAGTTCCTCATTTGTCTTTGCCCAGAACCAGTGGCTAGTTTCACTCATGATGTTTATCATTCTTTCATTTAATAATTCATCCATCTCCCTTTTCCAATTTTCTTTTTCTTTTAGTATATCAATAGATTCTAAAGCACAAGGAAATAGTGTGAATTTTTCAGTGATGTATTGGGAAAAATAGAGTGTTAATCTTCTCTATAAAGAATCCCTTTCATCATGAAAATTCTCTAGCTTATTTAATAAATAAAAAATCTTCTCAACTTGATGATAAGGCATTTGGACTATAGATATACATATGATTGTAATATCATTATTTCTCTTCCTCCATTTCTGTGCAAGAAGAGTTAGTTTATCCTTATCCCTGTTCAACTCATCCATGAGGGCTGCAATTCTTGCCAACTGATCAAAGAAATTTGACCATTGTATTTTATCCCTCAAATATATTACACCCTGCTTTAACTTTTCTTCATATTTATTTCTCAATTCTATCTTCAACTCATGCAATTTTATTTTTTCTTCTTCAAATTCCTCTGCAGTATAGGATTGTGGCCTTTCAGGGGTGTCAAGTATTTCAATAATAGGGGTTGATCCAGATCCAACCAATGGCTGTGAAGGGTATGCAATTGTAGGTGCACTGGACTCTCCCATTTTTCTCTTCCCTAGTATCCTCTCCATTTGAGACATTTTTTTTTCCAATGATTGTATCCGTATACCCCTTTCCTCATATGCCTTCAAAACTTCTTCAAACCTAGCATTGAGTTGGGCAAACTTATCTTCTTCTTGTCCAGATACAACACCACCCAATTTTAGCATTTCTATAGCCATTCCTATTACTTGTTTGCTACTTACCTCATCAGGCCTGTATACTATCAATGTGCCAGTATGTTCTGTAGTGGGAAACTCATGTATCTTGGTGTTTTCCCTCTTATCTATGGACCACAAAACAAGGGCTTGGTGGTCATCACTAAATTTTATCCCTCCATGAGCCTGTAAGACCTCTTCAACAGTTGTCAGTTGAACATCCTTTTGCTTCCTTACTACATCAAAAATAATAGCATTCACTATATCCTATTCTGGCAGAAGGAGGATTCCTGATTGTCTAACTATTTGCCTTCTAGCTTCAGGAGTGAACCGAGAAAAATCACTCAAGAACTTTGATTTTACCTCTTCCTTGATAACTGGGTAAGATTTATTTGGTTGCTCAGCCTTGATCTTCTCACAGGTTTTCTCAAAATTCTTTATATTTAATCTCCATAAAAACTGAGCAAAAGCCCTAGATCTTAAAAAAATTTCATCTTTAATAAATCTTTTAGAAGCCTGGGCAACAATCGGGTCAATTTCCTTACCTTGGTAATCAACAATGGTCAGGTCCAAGGAAGGTGTAGGAGGTTCTTGTGGCTCTCCAACATTTAGGTATGTAGAAGTGACAATCATATCCCCATCTCCTCCCATTTGTCTAAGTTGTTCCTTTAGAGATGCCTCATCATCTATTTGGATTGGAGACTGGCTTGGGGACTATTGTTCTTTTTGAGAAGAAGATGACCCCTGCTCCAATTTTTGTCTTTTTGGAGAGCTGGCTGCAGATGGACTTCTTGACCTTGACTTTGCGTGAGTGGGTACCTATTGCACACTCTGAACCATGACATAACCTGTCCTTTTCTGCAATGTATATTTGCCAGGAGTTACTATATTTCTACTACTCATTCTTCTTTGTATTTCTGATGCCTTGTCTGGGTATGCCTTAATAAGTATATCTTTCTTTTCATTCATAGTCTGAATTATTGTAGAAAAATTATTCATTAATGCTTGTATTTTATCTCCCCAGTATTTCTTATCTTTCAATTGGTCATATTGGGAGTCAAAAGAATTAATGAATTCTAGGTTTTTACTGAAAACTATCCATTTCTCTTTCATTAATTCTTGCTCTTGCAATGTGAAAACAATTCTGATTACATCTTCCAGATAGTAAACCTGATGCACCATATGGGAAGCTCTCACCCTTTCTCTTAATAGGTCATAGAATCCTTCAGGGTCAATGAATCTAGCATGAGATTCTGCCATGTTGTATTTATTCAAAAACAAATTTAAATGCTTCCACCCCTTTTTAACAAAAACAAAATCATGCACCATAGTAACTATTGGAAAGAAAGTGCCCTTCTTGACCAATTCCCTCTCATCTATAGTACCTATCTGCCATAATAGCTCGGCTATCCCTATCTTGAGAGGTACATGAAAAGGTAACACATGAGGTTTTCCTAAGAAACCATAAACTCTTATTACTGTTGAAACATCATAGGGAATTATATCCCCCCAATTGTGACTGCCAAGTAGCCCCTTAGCATGGTCCTTGGGTCTGACCAATTCTAATAATGCTTGTGGGATTCTAGGGCTATCTCCTCTTAAAAGCAGTCTAAGCTTTGATGCAAAATACCTGTCAAATCTTACATAACTAGCATCAGTGGCCTCTGAATTCATATCCACACTCCATAATTGCACTAGATTCCTTTCTCCATCCTTTGTGGTTTCTAACTCCATACCTTTGGAGAAGAAATAATATCCTTTGTATAAACATACATGCATCATCAATGAATACCGATAGAATGGTTTGTTTACTTTCCCCTTTTCTATTCCAACCAACCCGTTGTGAATTTCTTTTGCTAGGAAAGTAGCAAAATCCAAAATGGTACTCATTCCAAATTGAAGGGTTTGAGCAATTATAAGGACCACAAAACCTAGAATTTGATCACCCTCATCTATACCCAAGATCTTGCAAAGTGAAAAATATAGTGCCTGAGCTCTTAGATTGAAATGTCTTCTTAACAATGGCTCTGGAGTATTGGTTGTGATCACAGGAAAACTTCCAACCCTAGCAACATGCTCCTGTAGTAGCCCTATTTTCAAGTACACTCATTGTGCATCATATCTAGCTTACAAATCATCCAGATCAATGATTTCATGCACAACGTGGTTAGGGTTTAGGTTGAAAAACTCACTGAATAATTCAGGGAAAACCCTAAAATGGTTGACCCCTAAATGATTGTTTACCCACCCTGTGATAGGGTCATACCTCTTTGCCAGGTCCATCAATAAATCGCTATCAAAGAGGACACTAGGGACTACTAATTTTCCAATGTCACATTCCCATACATTGCTCATAGGAGTGTCCAATTTTCACTCTGAAAACCATTTCCTAAACAACTCCAAACCTCCCATGGAAACCTGGGCATCCCTTATCCAATTAGCTTTGTCATAAAATCCTTCTGCCACAACCAATCTAGGGTTTTTTGGAATAAGCTCCCTTCCCTTTGTTATTTCATGCACTGATAAAGGGAATTGTTCAAGAAAATCATCATGTACTAAACATTTTAGATAATCTTTTTGTCCAATAAACTCTTTTTGGGGCGGCATTTTAATCGAAACTTTGGAAAATTCACAACAGAAGATGCTTGAAATTTTACTCAGAAAGTCATGGAGTAGTTACCTACCAGAAATTGCACTTCGACACTATATGATGTCTTCTGCAATTTTATTGGAGTATTAACTAAGAAATTTCGTGGCTTAGCTCTAAAAACTTGAACGCCCTTTTCTTTCTGTACTTTGGTGATTCATTAATGGTGAAATCATGGGCTCTTTTTATGAATTAAAACCACACACACTAGGTCTGGATCACATTTACTCTCAGTAACTGTTGCCTGCAATTTGCACTCAAATTTGAATCCCATCCGTAGATTTTATCAGATCGCACGGTCTTGATTTAAAATAACAAGGCTTCACAGTCCTTTCTGAAAAATGCTATGTGTCATCATCATGCTTCCCCGCATTACTTAAAAACTTGCATCTTTATTATGCAGGGATGCGTCAACTGTCGATCAAGACAAGATCGGCGATTGGAATAATCCATTTCGTATTGACTACCAGCTAGTTGTACGGACCAATAGGAAATTGCCATATTAGCTTATACTGATGGATAACACTTCACGTCAACGGATACCATATCATCTTTTGAGAAAGCAAGGGTTTGACATCATCACGTCCCACGTGTCATTACTATGCTTCCCCACATAAGTTAAAAACCTGGTTTGTTTATTATGCGGGGAAGCGTCAACCATTGATCAGGACATGATCAACGGTGATATCGCTTCTCATTCATTAAGCAACCAACAATATTCTATGCATTCCTAGCATTACACGTCACCAGTCATTTGCAGTGTAGCATACTGAAATACAAAAATCTGACCCCACATTTCCATGCGTTACCACCGCGCTTCCCCACATTACTTAAAAACTTGCATCTTTATTATGCGGGAATGCGCTGACCCTTGATTTTTGATAAATCAACGGTGATTTTAAAAAACATTTTAACTTGGCAATTGCAACTTTTGGTTCCTAAAAGATGCTTCTCTTCTGGTTTCGATCAATCCTACCAATTCATCCATTCTTTCTTGCATTTCATCTGTAGTATCTTCATCATATAACTGGATGTAATTGTATAGTCCCATCAAGTTGTTCTGAGGCATTCTGGATTGAATTTCGTACACTGAACCAAATGGAGCTACACCAATTTCTTTCTTTACAGTTACTCTGTTAGCCCATATTGCCAACCGTAACTTGGAATCCCATGCCTTTTTATTATCAGCCAAGGTTCTCTTAATGACCTTCAACAGGCTCTTATTTGTGGACTTAGCTTGTCCATTCCCTTGTGGATGATATGGAGCAGATGATGATCTTTTCATTCCATATTTATCACAAAATTTGATGAACTCCTCATATCTGAAACACATAGCATTATCTGTGACGATTCTCTGTGGACATCCAAATCTAGAAATAATATTATTCAACAGGAAATTTTTTACCACTTGTCGCATTTCTTGTGGGGATAGCCTCTACCCATTTTGTAAAGTAGTCAGTAGCAACCAAAATCCAAGAATAGCCAGTGCTAGACTTGGGGAAAATCTCTCCTATGAAGCCCAGACCCCATTGTTGAAAAGGTGCTTGAGTCTCAACTGGCTTCAATGGAGTATTTCTTGAGAATTTCAGCTTTCCAGAAAACCTTTGACAAGGATCACATTTTCTAACCATAACTTGAGCATCTTGAACAAAGAAGGCCACCAGAATCTAGCCCTCATTATCTTATGTGCAGTAGTTTTGGCCATGTAGTGTCCTCCACATACTCCAGCATGCATTTCTTTCAAAATCTCTTTTGCCTTTTCTTTATCAACACACTTCAACATAATTCCCTCAAAATTTCTCCACCATAGGTTATTTTGGACAATTACATACCTGATGGCTTGCAATTTAGTATTCCTCTTTTCATTATCAGGCAGATGGGGAGGAGCTTCCATATGTTGCAAATAATATATGACATTGGTGTACCAATCACATTCGTCCATGTCACATAAGTCAGTTTTGAGATCGTCATTTACCAGATTTATCTGATTAGCCTCTAGATTAGTTTCAGCCATGAGTTTGGCCAAACCTTGACCTCTTACTAATTTTGTTATTTGTATATCAATGTTAAATTCTTGGATTCTATTGATCCACCTACACCTCATGCCTGAAACTTCCCGCTGAGAGAATATATCCTTGACTGCAGCACTAGGTACAAAAGTGATAACAGTAGCACCTACCAAGTAACTTCTGAAAGCTTTTACAGCTTTTACCAAAGCATATGCTTGCTTTTCATTTATTTCATACTTCAATTCAGTAGGTTGTAGTGACTTGCTGAAAAAGGCAATAGGCTGCTCATATCCTTCTTGATTTTTCTGTAATAAGACTGCAGCTACAGTATGGAATGATGCAAAAGAGAAAATATTTATGGGCTTTGCATAATCTGGGGTCCTCAACATTGGAGCATTCTTTATTGCAGTTTTTATATCTTGGAATGCTTGTGAGGGTTCACCATTCCAATCTATAATGGCTCCTTTCTTGAGCATCTTTGAGATGGGTCTACTGATTTCAGCAAAATTGGTAACAAATCTCCTCAAAAAATTGACCTGGCCAAAAAAGGACTGAATTCCTTTCACATTTTTTGGTTTGGGGACTTTTTCAATAGCTACTACCCTTTCAGGATCTATTTTTACCCCATCCTTAGATACTATGTGTCCTAATAATTTTCCTTCTGTGAGCCCGAATGTGCATTTCTTTGGGTTTAAGGATACTCCATATTCCAAGGCTTTTATTAAAAAAATTTCCAAATGTTTGCAGTGATCTTTAGCCTTATTAGAATATGTTGTGAGATCATCCTGATACACAACCATTAATTTGTCAATATACTCATGAAATGCTACATCCATTGCTCTTTGGAAGGTAGCTCCTGCATTAATCAAGCCAAAAGGCATCCTCACATACACATATGTTCCCCAAGGGGTTGTGAAGGCTATCTTGAACTGTTCACTTTCTTTTACTAGAACTTGATTATATCCAGAAAAACCATCCATCATTGACATCAATTCAAAGCCAGTCACTTGTTGTAACATGGCTTCGATATTAGGTAAGCCATAATTGTCTTTCAGAGATGCAATGTTTAAATTTCTAAAATCAACACAAAGCCTAATATCTCCATTCTTCTTCCTAACAGGAACCAAGTTTGAAACCCAGGTGGAATGCCTGATTGGTTTGATTATCCCACCATCTCTCAGTTTTTTCAGTTCTTCCTACATTTTTGGGGCAAGGGTAGGATTGATTGGTCTCTGTTTTTGCCTAAAAGGTCTTACATTTTCCTTCAATGTTATGACATGCTGGAAAAGATCCTCCCTATAAGCCTTAAGGTCATCATATGAACAAGCAAAAACATGTTTGTATTTTCTAAGTAGGTAAATCAATGTTTTTTTTTATTTTAATAGGCAGATGTTTGCCGATATAGACCCTTTTAGGAACTTCATCAGTACCCAAGTTTATTTCTTCTAACTCCTAAGGTTTTGGGTCATTAACCCTTGATTTTACTCTGTCTTGGCTATGAAAAATATTTTCCAAGACTACTAACCCCTTTGGCATCTTATTTGTTTTCAATTGCATTATTTCTTGACCAAAAATGGTTTCCTTCCCATTTATGGTTTCGATCAGTCCACTGCAATCCATCTCCTGACTATGGTACTTGTCTTCATTTAACAAAAAATTTGTAATATCTTTGTCATCTTCAAACACCTGCCAATTTTCAATGTTGTCAGGTATGGAAGGTCTGTTTTGCACCTCAATCTGGGAGATTCCTGCAAATGATATTTCTTTTGGTTTGATTGCCACATTTGCCAAAAGATCAACCATCTTATTATGGGTCCTATCTCTCCATGATATCCCAAATGCATCAAAGAATTTGATTTGATCCCAGACTGCATTTCTATATTGTTTCAATCTCCTATTCTTGGATGAGTAGGTTCCTTTTATTTGAGAGATAATTAGTTCAGAATCCCCTATGACACATAATTTCTTAATTTTATGATGTATGGCAACTTTGAGTCCTAGCAGCAATGCTTCATATTCTGCAATATTATTAGTGCAGGCAAACTTCAAGGTGAATGAATACCTAAAAGTGTTATTCTCAGGGGACACAAAGACTAGACCTGCCCCTACACCCTCTTTAGAACTAGTCCCATCAAGGAACATTGTCCATAATTTTGGTGAATTCATGCAACATTCAACTTCATTTTCGATGATAGTAGGTAAATTTTCAACTTCCTAAATAATTAATGCAGCCCTGAAAGCATTAATCCTAGTATCTAGGAAATAAGTGGTATCTTTGTCAATTTCTTCACCTAAGATGTGGTTAACCCTTGGTTCCCTATTTACCCTGACAAATTTTTCCCCTATATGAAAAGTGGCATAAGTAAGATCACATTGTAGGCTTCCCCCCATGGCAGCACTCCATTTTCTGGAGAGTAACATTCCGTAGTGTGGAGGTATATCTACCACAAGGACAGACATGATCAATTCTACTTCAGGATATGCAGCCAATTTGAATGGTAGGGCATTTATAGTACCTATGACTGGGACTTCTCTAGCATCCATCCCTCTGCATCTGCCTTGCTTGGTATCTACCTTCAATCCTAAGGCTTCCATTACCTTGAAAGGCATTATAGTGTTGGAAGCTCCTGAGTCTATCATAAAATTTTTTAAGGTCTTCCCCTTTATGTTAGACTAAGGAAAAAAGGATCGATATCTTCTATGAATGCCACTGAGGAATCATCTAGAAACATTTGAGGAATCTGGGATATGATACCATTGTCCTCTATTACTAATGGGGTATGTTGGGACATAGTTTGATCTACAATATTATTGTTTGCTATTCCACCCAACCATGACAAAGCCTTATTCTTATGTTCTTCAATTCTTAAAAGTTCAGACAGAGGCACTTTTACAGTAATTTGAGATAACATGGATATCATATCAACTGGTTCAACCACAGTAGGTTTTACAATAGTACCTGGAGTCGAAGTCTTTTGAGCAGTAGGCACCACATTTTGTTTGACAACATCCGGTTCTGACTTCTTTGGTTACACAACTGGTTTTGTTGCTTCACTTATCTAAAATTGAACCTTCTTCTTTGGTTCCCATTTCTTACCCTTGTTCTCCTTGATTTTAGGCACATCTACATGGAATTTCTTGTCTTGATCATTCATCTTATGAGTGATTTCCTTGATGAAGACACGAGATGGCTTTCCTGCATCATTATTTATTGCTCTATTTCTCAAATTATAATTACTATGGACTTGTGAAATCATTTTGGCTGTAATTTTGTCAATTTCCTCCTTGGAGGGCATTCTTAGACTTGTGAGACCTACATCAAAAAATGTATTGCATACCTTATCTGTATCATACCCTTCATCATCTGAGAGTACTTGCTAATGATGTAGTTGGTAAGCAATTCTTTGGCTAGTAACATCATTTTCAAGCTCTTCTGAATTAGAATCTATCAAATCATCACACATGCTCACCATATTGCAGCTTATATTGTCATGGATTTTCTCTTCAGTTTCTTCTTCAACTTGCACTCCTTGGGCTTGGGAAAATGACTGAGCAACAACACAATAATCAGCAGAATGAGGTGATTGGCATATAATGCACCATGGTACATCATCATTCATATTTACAATGTTCCTTTGCAGGGGGTCTGGAGTACCCTTATCCTTCACATTTTGGGTCTATTTGGGAACTGGTTTACCATCTTTCCACTGAGTGGTATAAGGGTAATTCTGCATCCTAGGCTGTCTATTGAAGTTGTTATTCATAGGGGGTCTTTTAGCAACATTTGGCTTATTGAAACTAGTGGGATTCATCTTCTTGAGCATTTCTAAAACCTGGCCTATTGTAGGTTCTTCGGGCTTTTTTCCTATAGGAGTTTTGTCACCCTCCCTTTTATTATTGTTTTTAGAATTAAAAATCTTAGGATCATCCCTCCTACCTAGTTTTTCGGATGCCTTTCTATTATTCTCTATATTTACTGCAACTCTATAGGCATCTCTCAAAGTTTTAGGATCTTTATCCCTCAATTGATAAGCCATTTTGCTATCAAAAGCATTGAAATAGGTTGTGAGACAGACGTCTTCATTTAACCTCATGAATTGAAAAAGTTTGTAGATACCCTTTTGGAATCTCACATTGAAATCAAATGTGGACTCATTTGGATTCTTCTTGATATTGTTGAACTCGTTCAACATGAATCCTACATTGGTATTGTCCCCATACTGCTCTTTAAACAACTTTTCCAGATCACTCCATGAGGTAATACTGTCATCAGGCAATCTCCTAAACCAATCCCTTGCATCCTTTGTTAGTGAATGCACAAACAATTTCATTACCATGTCTTCATGTTCAACTTCATAATCATTCAACATGTTAATGAAAATCCTCAAATGCTCTTCACTAGTAACAGCATTATTTCAAAAAAACTTAACCACTTTATCCCTTAAATCAAAAGATATGGGATGGGGGGCACCAGGAATACCAGCAAATGATATTTGTCTATATTTTTCTAGATATATAGGTTTCTTCTGGAAACCAGGAACATTTGAGGTACTAGCTATATTAGCTTGACTCAGTGGAGCAGCTTGGGACTATTGTGGTGGGACAAATGGGACTTGGGTGCCAATATTGGAGGATGAGGTAGGGGTAGATTAGGGTATTCCCTAAGTTGAAATTGTGGGAGCACTAACTGGTGCAGTATTTGTAGGTGGGATAAACAAATTGGGCCATGAAGCCAATGCAGAATTAGACTTTATGAATTGGATTTTCCTTCTAGTTTCTGCAGCTTGAGCTTCATTCTCAACCTTCTCAAGCTCTTTTGCAAGATCTTCCCTCTCTTTTCGAGCCTTCTCAAGATCTAGATCTAACTTCAACATGGAGGGTTGTATAGGTTTTCTTGGTATAGCTTGAGGCTCATTTATTTGGATTCCTATAGCCTTGCCTTTCCTTTTATCTGGAGCTTTTGTAGTCGGCTCTACAGGATCAACTTGAACAGGTTTATAGGCTTGAACTTGAGCAATAACTGGTTCTTGCCTTTGATTTAGGTGTTTCTCCTGTTCTTGCACTTTAGCTCTTAGATTATCAACATCTCCAAAAATATCCTTATGGAGAGTTGTGGTATTCTCTTGTAATTTTTTATTTTGCTCTTTCAAAGTAGCCATCCTTCTTAACAGAGCATCTCTTTCTATTATGGCATCTAAGGTGGCTTGCTCCTTCTCTTTTTCAAGATGAATGCATTTAGCTTCTTCCTCAGCAATTCATTTCTTCAAAAATTCTTTCATTTCTTCAAAAATTCTATCTCAGAGTGCACTTCTTTAGGATCTGCAGAAGTTGCCTCGGAATCAGCAGGGTCATCCAGATCTATAAGGTTTGGTTCTACGTATGGGTCTACTATGGGATTAAAAGGATTATCAGATGAACTCCTAAATCCTAGCCTATAATTTATATCGGCTACAGGATCTGGTCTTAATGAAGCAATTCCCATAGTAGACACATCCTTTTCTTGAAAAACTCTCTCATCTGGTAATGGGGTACTGAAAATGCCTCCTAAGAGTCTTTTAGTTTTAGATTCAAAGCTAAGCGAAGAAGACTCTCTTCCTATTACTGGTTGATAACGGGAATTGACGGATGCATTACCTCTGGGTTTCCAAGTGGGATTTAGATCTGTCTTTTTCTTATTTTGTTCTTCCTACCACCTTGGGGTAAATCAGTATACATTGATACATCGGGATTGGCTCTCATGTAAGCTCTTGTGTTTTTTCTCTTGTCAGCCATATTCACCTTTTGTTACAATAAGCACTAGCTTCAAAACCTTGACTGAGTCACCACCCTATTTTGGGAAAATATATAATGACACTTTTAGCTGATCAAAAGAAAATGATACACAAGTAGGAACAAAAATAAATGGCACAGACAAACCAATCACTGATCTCGTAAGACTGCAACTCTTGCTTGTTAGATAAGACACTTGGATAGGCTGGATACGTCAGTGTGTAGCAATGGTACTTGGGCTCTATCTTCTTTAAATTCTCTTGGTTTGACAGTAAAATATTCCCTTATAACCATGGGCAAGACATAGATCACATGACACACACGTACACAACAGGACCAAAGAAACTGCAGTACTTTTCACAGAGGTGTTGGACAACTCCCCAGCAGAGTTGCCATTTTGTTGGAGTTTATTATGGTACTAAAACTACTAAGCAACAAAATTCTTAATACCAGAATGACAGTACATACACAATCTAAAGACTAGCCTATTCTTATCAACAATTGGATATGTAAGGTATTTGGACTCAACTTCACCAAAACCACAAATGGTTTCCTACTCTTTTGGCTCTGCACAACTAGGGTGGGTATACCCAGGGATGGTTCAAAACTGAAATGACTATATGAGGATTATTCTTAGTTTCATTCTGATTCTCATTTCAAGATCTTCAAATATATACATAATTCTTACTCACTTGCTAAACAAATCCCATAAACAGATATGGCCAAGAAGTCTTCTATAGATCTGCATACGTTTTCAACAACAATGGCTAATTGAAGCTAAAAAAATTCCATGCAGACAAGTGCTGGCCAACTTTGAAGATCTACAGGAAATAAAAGTAAAATTTGATTTGATGATGCATTTGAAAAAACCATTTGTAAGATATTTCTCCTTCATCTGAAATAACTTGATCAGTGCCTAATCCATTGGGGTTCAGAGTCTATAGCAAAATCTAAGATCTAATTTGTTGCCTTACAAAAATTTTTATCAGCAATTCTTATCAGAATTTATCATTCAAAATCCTTTTCAATACTTAAGGAATCTTATCACATTCATCAAAGCTTTTATTTAATCCATTGAATTAACATCAATGATAGATGGATATAAAACCTAACTAGATTGCATTCAATAGTACAAGCTTTTACTCATACAACATCAAGGTAGCTAAGTATTGAGAAGGAGAAAAAATTCAGAAAGAAATGATATGGGGATAGTTCATAGTTTGTATTCATTTCCTTTGAAAATTGTATATCTTTTACAATAAACTCAGAATAGCCTTCAGAAAGAAACACAGTTCATTCTATCTTCATGTATTTTCAAAAAAATTGACATAAAAATACATTACAAACTTGCCTTCAAAATTTGGACCAAAAACTAGACTAAGCACAATACTTACAAGAAAAAGAATTCAGACCCTTCTTTAGCCTTGGGATCTCACTTAAATAATGTGAGATGCAACAAGCTTAGGGCTAAAGAGAGTGATAGGTGTCCCTTAAAAGACACTGACGAATGTCTGCAGTAAAAGACAAAAAACAAATAACAGAAAAGATAACACATCAAAACATCCTAGGTGGGTCCCTTTCTGTTATACTTCTCATTTGTTTTAACAAGAAGATAGGATCTGATTCTCCAATTATTCTTCATCCTCAGAGTAAGTAGCCATGAGGTTTGAAAGTGATGTATTGTCTTCGGTTACCTATAAATTTACTTCAACCTGGGGATTTTCCATGTCCTTATTATTAACTTCGGGGGTGACTGTTACTTTTTCATTTTCTTCCTCATCATCTTCTGATATTTGTTCTAGAAATTGATTTTTCCATTTATTAAAAGCATCATCATCTGGCCAATCAAAGCTCAGAGCTTCTCTTTGTATCATTATTAAAGAATTTTCATTTTCTTCTAAAACATCAAATTCTCTCCCCATAGCAGTATAAAATAGTTGTACTTTTACTAGTTCCTCATTTGTCTTTGCCCAGAACCAGTGGCTAGTTTCACTCATGATGTTTATCATTCTTTCATTTAATAATTCGTCCATCTCCCTTTTCCACTTTTCTTTTTCTTTTAGTATATCAACAGATTCTAAAGCACAAGGAAATAGTGTGAATTTTTCAGCGATGTATTGGGAAAAACAGAGTGTTAATCTTCTCTGCAAAGAATCCCTTTCATCATCAAAATTCTCTAGCTTATTTAATAAATCAAAAATCTTCTCAACTTGATGATAAGGCATTTGGACTGCAAATATACATATGATTTTAATATCATTATTTCTCTCCCTCCATTTTTGTGCAAGAAGAGTCAGCTTATCCTTATCCCTATTCAACTCATCCATGAGGGTTGCAATTCTTGCCAACCGATCAAAGAAATTTGACCATTGTATTTTATCCCTCAAATATATTACACCCTACTTTAACTTTTCTTCATATTGATTTCTCAATTCTATCTTCAACTCATGCAATTTTATTTTTTCTTCTTCAAATTCCTCTGCAGTATAGAATTGTGGCCTTTCAGGGGTGTCAGGTATTTCAATAATAGGGTTTGATCCAGATCCAACCAATGGCTGTGAAGGGTATGCAATTGTAGGTGCACTGGACTCTCCCATTTTTCTCTTCCCTAGTATCCTCTCCATTTGAGACATTTTTTTTTCCAATGATTGTATCTGTATACCCCTTTCCTCATATGCCTTCAAAACTTCTTCAAACCTAGCATTGAGTTGGGAAAACTTATCTTCTTCTTGTCTAGATACAACACCACCCAATTTTAGCATTTCTATAGCCATTCCTATTACTTGTTTTCTACTTACCTTATCAGGCCTGTATACTATCAATGTGCTAGTATGTTCTGTAGTGGGAAACTCATGTATCCTAGTATTTTCCCTCTTATCTATGGACCACAAAACAAGGGCTTGGTGGTCATCACTAAATTTTATCCCTCTATGAGCCTGCAAGACCTCTTCAACAGTTGTCAGTTGAACATCCTTCTGCTTCCTTATTGAATAAAAAACAATAGCATTCGCTATATCCCATTTTGGAAGAAGGAGGACTCCTGATTGTCTAACTATTTGCCTTCCAGCTTCAAGAGTGAACCGGGCAAAATCACTCAAGAACTTTGATTTTACCTCTTCCTTGATAACTGGGTCAGATTTATTTGGTTGCTCAGCCTTGATCTTCTCATAGGTTTTCTCAACATTCTTTATATTTAATCTCCATAAAAACTGAGCAAAAGCCTTATATCTTACAAAATTTTCATCATTAATAAATCTTTCGAAAGCCTGGGCAACAATCGGGTCAATTTCCTTACCTTGGTAATCAACAATGGTCAGGTCCAAGGAAGGTGTAGGAGGTTCTTGTTGCTCTCCAACATTTAGGTCTGTAGAAGTGACAATCATATCCCCATCTCGTCCCATTTGTCTAAGTTGTTCCTTTAGAGATTCCTCATCATCTATTTGTATTGGAGACTAGCTTGGGGAGTATTTTTCTTTTTGAGAAGAAGAAGACCCCTACTCCAATTTTCATCTTTTTGGAGAGCTAACTGCAGATGGACTTCTTGACCTTGACTTCGCATGAGTGGGTACTTGTTGCACACTCTGAACCATGACATAACTTGTCCTTTTCTGCAATGTATATTGGCCAGGAGTTACTATATTTCTACTACTCATTCTTCTTTGTATTTCTGTTGCCTTGTCTGGGTATGCCTTAATAAGTATATCTTTCTTTTCATTCATAGTTTGAATTATTATAGCAAAATTATTCATTAATGCTTGTATTTTATCTCCCCAGTATTTCTTATCTTTCAATGGGTCATATTGGGAGTCAAAAGCATTAATGAATTCTAGGTTTTTAATAAAAACTATCTATTTCTCTTTCATTAATTCTTGCTCCTGCAATATGAAAATATTTCTGATTACATCTTCCGGATAGTAAACTCGATGTGCCATATGGGAAGCTCTAACCCTTTCTCTTAATAGGTCATAGAATCCTTCAGGGTCAATGAATCTGGCATGAGATTCTTCCATGTTGTATTTATTCAAAAACAAATTTAAATGCTTCTACCCCTTTTTAACAAAAACAAAATCATGCACCACAGTAACTATTGGAAAGAAAGTACCCTTCTTGACCAATTCTCTCTCATCTGTAGTACCTATCTGCCATAAGAGCTTGGCTATCCCTATCTTCAGAGGTACATGGAAAGGTAACACATGAGGTTTTCCTAAGAAACCATAAACTCTTATTACTGTTGAAACATTGTAGGGAATTATATCCCCCTAGTTGTGACTAACAAGTAGCCCCTTAGCATGGTCCTTGGATCTGACCAATTCTAATAATGCTTGTGGGATTCTAGGGCTATCTCCTCTTAAAAGAAGTCTAAGCTTTGATGCAAAATACCTATCAAATCTTACATAACTAGCATCAGTGTCCTCTGAAGTCATATGCACACTCCATAATTGCATTGGATTCCTTTCTCCATCCTTTGTGGTTTCTAACTCCATACCTTTGGAGAATAAAGAATATCCTTTGTATAAACATACATGCATCATCAATGAATACCAATAGCATGGTTTGTTTTCTTTACCCTTTGCTATTCCAACCAACCCGTTGTGAATTTCTTTTGCTAGGAAAGTGGCAAAATCCAGAATGGTACTCATTCCAAATTGAAGGGTTTGAGCAATTATAAGGACCACAAAACCTAGAATTTGATCACCCTCATCTATCCCCAAGATCTTGCAAAGATAAAAATATAGTGCTTGAGCTCTCAGATTGAAATGTCTTCTTAACAATGGCTCTGGAGTACTGGCTGTGATCACAGGCAATCTTGCTACCCTAGCAACATGCTCTTGTAGTGGCCCTGTTCTCAAGTACACTTGTTGTGCATCATATCTAGCTTGCAAATCATCCAGATCAATGATTTCATGCACAACGTGGTTAGGGTTTAGGTTGAAAACCTCACTGAACAATTTAGGGCAAACCCTAAAAAGGTTGACCCCTAAATGATTTTTTACCCACCCTGTGATAGGGTCATACCTCTTTGCCAAGTCCATCAATAAATCGCTATCAAAGAGGACACTAGGGACTACTAATTTTCCAATGTCATATTCCCATACATTTCTCATAGGAGTGTCCAGTTTTCGCTTTGAAAACCATTTCCTAAACAACTCCAAACCTCCCATGGAAACCTAGACATCCCTTATCCAATTAGCTTTGTCATAAAATCCTTTTGCCACAACCAATCTAGGGTTTTTTGGAATAAGCTCCCTTCCCTTTGTTATTTCATGCACTGATAAAGGGAATTGTTTAAGAAAATCATCATGTACTGAACGTTTTAGATAATCTTTTTGTCTAGTAAACTCTTTTCGGGGTGGCATTTTAATCTAAACTTTGGAAAATTCACTATAGCAGATGCTTGAAATTTTACTTAGAAAGTCATGGAGCACTTACCCGCCAGAAATTGCACTTCAGTGCTATATGATGTCTTCTACAATTTTATTGGAGTATTAACCGAGAAATTTCGTGCCTTAGCTCTGAAAACTTGAACGCCCTTTTCTTTCTATACTTTGGTGATTCATTAGTGGTGAAATCATGGGCTCCTTTTATGAATTAAAACCACACGCACCACGTCTGGGTCACATTTACTCTCAGTAACCGTTGCCTGCAATTTGCACTCAAATTTGAATCCCATCCATAGATTTTATCAGATCGCATGGTCCTGATTTAAAATAACAAGGCTTCACAGTCCTTTCTAAAACATGCTACATGTCATCATCACGCTTCCTCGCACTACTTAAAAACTTGCATCTTTATTATGCGAGGATGCGTCAACCGTCGATCAAGACAAGATCGACAGTTGGAATAATCCATTTTGTATTGATGACCAGCTAGCTATACGGACCAATAGGAAACTGCCATATTAGCTTATACTGACGGATAACACTTCACATCAGCGGATACTATATCATCTTTTGAGAAAGCAAGGGTTTGATGTCATCATGGCCCATGTGTCATTACTGCGCTTCCCCGCATAACTTAAAAACTTGGTTTGTTTATTATGTGGGAAAGCGTCAACCGTTGATCAGGACATGATCAACGGTGATACCGCTTCTCATTCATTAAGCAACCAAAAATCTTCTATGCATTCCTAGCATTACACGTCACCAGTCATTTGTAGTGTAGCATACTGAAATACAAAAATCTAACCCCACATTGCCATGTGTTACCACTGCGCTTCCCTGCATTACTTAAAAACCTGCATCTTTATTATGCGGGGATGCACTGACCCTTGATTTCTGATAAATCAACGGTGATTTTAAAAAAAAATTTAACTTGGCGTCCTCTCAGACGAAAAATCACAATTAAATGCATACAAAGGGTTTTCAAAAAGGCATTCTGACATAAATAAAAATATTTAGGATAAAAGCCCTCCCAACATGTTTGAAGAAAGTACCTCTTTTTTTTTTAAATGAAAATGAGGGCACCACAGAACAAAGACATAGCTGATTTTTCACCCAAATATCAGAACAAATCCTATACTATGAAAAATCACACCAACACATTGTTCAATATTGCTCTAGAATAAAAGATGTGAATTCTATTAGAGGAGCTAATGGTATCATTGATGATGAGATTGTAATAAGAAAAGTACTAAGAACACTATTTCCTATCTATTCTATTAGAGCTTCTCCAATACAAGAACTAAGATGTATACTTGGTACTAATCTATCCCTTGAAGGTTTGATGGGTAGGCTCACTTCTTTTGAACTCTCTAACTTTTATAATTTCAAAACTGAAAATGTTGAATCCACTTTCAAAGCTAAATTGTCATTAAAGGAACCTAAAGAGAAAAAGAAAAAGTAAAAATATGTTTCTAGTGATAGTGATATAGATGAGAAGGATGTGGAATAGCTTGAAGCATTCTTATCAAGGAGATTTCATTGAGGAAAAGGAAAATTCAAAGGTAAGATACCTATCATGTGCTTTAATTGTAATGAGGTTGGTCATATTTTTGCTAGATGTCTAGAGAAGAAGAAAAATAGAAGTGGAGACAAATATAGAAGTAAAAGAGGTAAGGATGAGAAATATTATAAATATAAAGGAAAGAAGTCTTGATAAATTGATGGAGAGGAAACCAAATGTGGATTTCGTGACCATGATGATGAAGTAGTGTATGTTCTAATGAAGGATGATTCCAATGGGGATGAGGCAATTGCACTAGTATCTTATGTGAACAAGAGTGATAGATGGATCATTGATAGTGGGTGTTCACATCACATTACTAGAGATAAAAGTAAGTTCATTGCCCTTGATTATTACAATCAAAATAGCATAAGATTTGGTAATGATGCACCCTGTCTGATTAAAGGAAAATTATCAATCAAACTAATAGATAAGATTATGTGTAACAATGCTTATTATTTAAGACTTAACTATAACTTGTTGAGTGTGTCAAAACTAAATAGTTCAAGTTACAAAGTTGAGTTTGAGAACAAGAGAGAAAATATCTATGACACTGATGGACAATTAATTAGAAAAGGTGATCAAACTAGAGGTAATCTATTCTATCTTAACATGAATGATGCTACTTGTCTTGTTTTTTATTTTGATTATGTGTGGCTATGGAACAAAAGGGTATGTCATGTTAACTTTTATAATTGTTGTCACAAAAGCTTGCACCCTTTCCTAAAGTTTTTACCTAAAGAAAACCTTGTGAAACATGGAAACAATCTCCAAGTTGTGGGACTTGAACTATGAGATTGAGTCTCTGGAGAAGGTCAACTTCCTCACTATCATGTGCACCTAACTACTCTTTGAGAGGAAAAGGTAGAAGGAATGCATGAAAGAAAACTACCTAATCTAATTTAAAAAGGGTGATGCATCAAAATAGCTTGTTTAGTCATATCTCTACCTAAGAATGCACTATTCATCAATATAACCTCAAAATACACTAATTCAACCTTTATCTTAATCCAAAAATTACATACAGATTTGAAACCAAATGAAATGAGATAAAGAAGAAGATTCACTCTATAACATTCAAAGGCAAGAGTAGGTATTGTTATGTAGATTGAAGAATGAAAATAAAACACTAATAGAGGCAAGAAGATTTTGCACTAATATTGGTGGGAGAGTGAGGTAAGCCAAGAGATTACATTCACTCATAGACAAAAAGAAATTATAGTAAAAGAGTATATGATACTAATACTATAGAATTAGAGGAAAAATGGCTGACCAAAAGAAGGGTACAAAATTTTCTTTTATAGTGAAAGTATAACTCAAATAGCTTCTACCCTAAGGAAAAGCACAAAAACTATATTTAAAGTTGTGGAGAATAATAACTACAAATTTGGGAAAGATCTAATTGTGGTACACATCTAGATGTTGAAAAATCATATCTTTCACCAAATTAATAGTCATGAGATGATAGAAACAGTGACCATTAATATTTTAACCAAGCAGATGCATAACCAAGTGGTGAAGATAATTTCCTTCACATTGATCATGCATGGAAAATGAAAAAAGGTGGTTGTAGATGATCAAAAAGATTAGATCTACCATTAAAGAGCTATCTTTCTTTATGCTCAGCATGCCAGGTTGACCATGTCATCAGTCAACTAGAGCCAATCCTCAAGCTTTGTCACATGGTCCAACTGTTGGAAATATAGATGAAGTAACTGAGAGGGGAGGGGTGAATCAGTTACCACAAAAATAATTCCAAAAATCCCTTTGATGTCTTTACTTACTATTGATACATGGTAAATAGTGCAAAAATACTATAACTTGGTAGGTTAACTAGTTATTCATCATCTAGCATTCATAGTTATTAATATGCATGTAAAGGTTAAATAAATGAACATAAGAGACACCAGATTTAATGTGGAAACCCAATATGGGAAAAACCACCAAGTAACTAGTTACCAATTTTCATTCTTTTGAAGTGAGCCCTATTAGGAGCCAACCCTGTTAAAGGTTACAATGCACACTGTTAGGTGTGACCTTGTTAGAGGATTTAATCACCTTGTTAGGAGTGGCTTGATTAGAGGTCTTTAAAAAAATTCAACTGAACTATCACCTTGTTAGAGGATTTACAAAATGGTTGTTAAACCAACTCTATAAAGAGATTCTAGATTCACTATTACAATGATTAGAAAGCAACAATGAAGTGACCTAAATGATATGCAACTTATCTTTTGCTAATTATAGATCTCTATTCAGCTTCACTGGATCCTAACTGATCGAATACAACTTTGCAGCTCCAGCAGGATATCTAATCCTTCATTAGAATTCGCTTAATATTTGCTTATTCCATCCTCATCCATCTACTTACACTCACATTTTAATTCACAACTTGAACATCTAAATATATACTTTTTAGATTATCAAGTCGGCTCAAATATAAGTTACAACAATTGAAAAAATCATTAACTTAATATCAAAACAATAAAATCCTTCGTTGGCCAACCCAACTCAGTAACCACTGCTCCAGAATGGTTTTCTAGTGTTAACTAAGTGAGGCTTGGTAAACACTGCAAATCCTACAAAAATCCTTTGTAGACCGAGTAAACTCAGTTAGCACCGATCTTCCTTTGTTGACCTTGTGAGCTCAGTAGAAGCTAACTCTTTGCCACATTTCTTTTGATAACTGAGTGAGCTCGGTAGACATTAACTTTTCTTCGTTATCCTTGGAAGCTTGGTTAACACTAAATTTTTGCTACAAAATCCTTTGATGCCTAAGTGAGCTCAGTAAACATTAACTTTTCTTTGTTAACCTTGGGAGCTCGGTTAACACTAACTTTATTGAGTAATGTTTGAGAATACTCGGTAGACACTATAAATTGCTTTGTTGATCATTTGAGCTTGGTAGACTCTGTCTAATGACTGATATGACATTTGTGTAACATCAAAGACAATACACAATTAACAGTTGTATCCAACAATCTCCCTCTTTGGCACTGATGGCAACACAACATGTCATAGTAGAATGAAATTTGAAAACAAGTCTAACAAGTCTTTTCTTGTCAAAACAACTTTCTCTATTAGATAGTAGACTCTCCCTCTTTCAGTAATCTCCCTCTGTGAAGGAATTCCATAGAAAAAAATTTCTCTCAAACAAATTTTAGAAAGATATGATAGTAAAACTCTCCCTCTTTGACAACACACACCAAAGACAATAGAAGTCAAATGAATTTTAATGTACCTTGAGTACTGATTCATATGCAATATTTTTTGATTATGCTACATCAACTGATAGATTTTCAACTTGTTATGCATTGATGCATTACTAAAACTTCATTTTTAGTGAACTTCAGATAGGGGAGTGACCCCTAACTTACCTCTTAGATACAAGAATGCATCTTTAGGTAATGGTTTTGTGAATATGTCAGCAATTTGTTCTTTTATATGGACATATTCCAATTTGATTCCCTTATCTTGCACCAATTCTCTAACAAAGTGATATTTTATTGCAATGTGCTTGGTTTTGGAATGCATCACTAGATTCTTAGATATGTTTATTGCACTTGTATTATCATAGAACATAACAACTGGTTCTTTGATTTTGACCTTCATGCCTTCCAACAACTATTTAAATGAAACAATATTAGAATAGTTTACTGTTGCAACAACATACTCTGCCTCTGCTGTAGATTGAGATGTACAATTTTTCTTTTTGCTTCTCCAAGAAACCAACCTCTTTTCAAGAAAGAATGCTCCTCCACTTGTACTTTTTTCTATCGTCAAATTTTCCTACCCAATCAACATCAGTAAACACTTTCAAATCTAGATTATCTCCAAATTTGTACCATAAACCATAATCTTCAGTTCCTTTCAAATATCTCAGTATTCTTTTGATTTCCATCATGTGATTTTCTCTTGGTTTTGCTAAAAATCTTGCTACAATACCAACTGCAAGAGCAATATTTGGCCTAATATGAAATACATACTACAACTTTCCAATCATAGATCTATACAATGCTTGATCTACTTATTTTGATTCATCTTCCTTGGTAAGTTTTAATCCATTACACATAGGAGTCTTAACTGGTTTACAATCTTCCATACCAAACTTTTTCAATATCTCCTTGATGTATTTTGATTGAGTGATGTAGCTACCATTTTTATTCTGCTGAATTTGAAGACCAACAAAGAATTTGATCTCTCCAAACATAGACATTTCAAATTCCTTATTCACTTGTTCTGAAAATTCTTTGCAAAGATCATCATTCCCTATGAAAATAGTATCATCTACAAATATTTCTACCAAGACAATCTTATTATCTGGTCCTTCCTTTACATACAAGCTACTATTATCATTAGTTCTTTGAAAACCAATCTGAATAAGATAGTTATGCAATCTTTCATACCATGCTCTAGGGGCTTGTTTCAAACCATACAATGCCTTGTGTAATTTTTAGACCATGTTCCTTTTATCTGGATCAACAAAACCTTTAGGTTGTTCAATATAAACCTCTTCATCTAGTATACCATTGAGGAATGTTGACTTGACATCCATCTGATAAACTTTGAATCTTTTGTGAGTAGCATATGCAAGTAAGGTTCTGACTCCTGCCAATCTTGCAATAGGAGCAAAAGTTTCTCCATAGTCTATTCCTTCTTCTTGAGCATATCCTTTGCATACTAGTCTAGCTTTGTTTCTTGATACCTTACCATCTTCATCCAACTTGTTTCTAAATACCCACTTAGTTCCAATCACATTTTTATCTTTAGGCCTAGGTACAAGAGTCCATGTCTTGTTTTTCTCTATTTGTTCTATCTCTTCATTCATAGCCTCAATCCAACTATCATTTCCCAATGCATCATTGATATTTTTAGGTTCAAAATAAGCAAGCAAACAAGTACCTTTCACCTTACTTGTCATGGTTCTTTCAAATTTATCTCCAATGATCTGATCTACTGAATGATGTCTCCTGACATATACAAGTTCCTTGCCTTTTGAATGAATTTCATTGTTATCCTCTTGCACTTCAACTTTAAGTTCTGGTTGTTCTAGCTAGGTAGATATTGGTTTGGGTCCTTTAGACTTGGTAGACACTTGTTTGGTAGCATTAGAATGTAACGTAGGTTGCTGTAGCTCGATTTGAACTTCCTATAACTCGGTTATTAATGACTCGGGATTAGAAGATTCTTGATTGACTGGTATAGTATTAAGTTCAATGAAAACAAACCTTCTATAATCTTCTAGTTCCCTTTTACTTTCTTCTTCAGTCCTTTCTGCAAATTCATCAACTTTCACATGTGCACTTTCTATGACTTTGTAAGTAGACAAGTTCAAACATCTATATGCTTTACTTTTGCAAGAGTATCTCAAAAATATTCCTTCATCACCTTTTACATCAAATTTTTCTTTTCTAGATTCTTTCAAAATGTAACATTTACTTCCAAATACTTTTAGATAACTTACATTAGGTTTATAGCCATACCATAGCTCATAGGGAGTTTTGAATGAGTCCCTTTTTAGTTGTACCCGATTCAAGGTATGAACTGTAGTGCTGCTAGCTTCCTTCTAGTATTTGATAACAATGCTCTTTTTTATCATTAAGGTTCTTACACAATCCATGATAGATCTATTCCTCCTTTCAGCTATTCCATTTTGTTCAAGAGTTCCAAGGGCTGATACCTGTCTTTTGATTCCTCTTTCAATGAAAAAGTTATTGAACTCATGTGAAATGAATTCTCCACCTCTGTCTGACCTCAAGCATTTCAATCTTTTCCCTATTTCCTTTTCTACTCTGGCCAAATACTATTTGAATTTCTCAAATGCTTCTAATTTGTTCCTTAGATACATGACAGTCATCATTCTTGAGTAATCATCAACAAAAAGAATGAAGAACTTTTCTCCAGTATAGCTTTCAATTCCAATGGGTCCACATAAATTAGTATGCACAATTTCTAATATATCTTCAAACTAATAGTTTTTACTTCTAAAATTAGTCTTTCCCATTTTACCAATCTGACAATTCTTGCATAGACCGACCTCAGGTTTCTTTATATTAGGAATCCCTCTTACTTTCTTGAATTTTCTTATCTTCACCAAGTTATCAAAATTGACATGACACAATATTTTATGCCATAACCAAATTTCTTCAATTTGAGCAATAAAACATGAACATTCACCAAGTTCAAGATAGAACAAGTTACCTTTTGTTTGAGTGCCTGATCCAATCAATTTTCTTTTGCCATCTAGTAGTCTTGCTTTTCTATGCATGAATTCTACTTTGAATCCATTATTGAGTAGTTGTGCCACACTCCACAAATTATGCTTTAGTCCTTCTACCCAATAGGCATTATCACATTTAAGTTCTTTGGTTAGAGAGATTCTTCCTCTTCTTTTTATACAACAAGGTTCATTATTACCAAATCTTACACTACCACCATCATAGTCTTCAAAGTATTAAAACTTAGTTTTATCACTAGTCATGTGATGAGAACAACCACTACCTATGATCCATGTATCATTTTTGCTCATATGAGAAATAAGTGCCATTTCCTCATCATTATCAAATTCATCTTTCATAGCGATGTAGACAATTTCATCTTCTTTTTCATCATTAGGATTATTAGAATCTTTAGCCATAAAATATGTTTTCTTACCTTTATTCTTGACTGATTTGAAGTCTTTCTTGCCATTGTACTTGTAGCCTTTCTTCTCATCTTTGTTCTACTTGTTTGGGCACCTAGCAAAAATATGACCAACTTCTTCACATGAAAAGCAGATTAGAGAAAATTTACCTTTATATTTTCCTCTACCTCTAGAATATTTCCTTGCTAGTAGAGTTTCAATCACTTAAAGATCACTATCTAAACTTTAGTCTGATTCATCTTTACTTCCTAAATGAGATTCCTTTTTCCTTTTTATTTTCTCCTTGAGTGAAATCTTGGCTTCAAATGCTAAAAAATGTTCTTGGAAGCTGGAACATAGTTTTCAAACTTGTCTTGTTCAAATGTAGTTAATCTTACAACTATGGCCTCTAGATTTATCTTGTGATTTGCTTCACATCTTCTTTCTTGAATTGTAAAAAATCTAATTACATAAATGGAAAGTATAGTTTTAAGATCTTTACTTATTACTATCTCCTCCTTGATATCTCCTCCAGATGCTTTAATTGCACTGACACATGCTTTGACTCTTTCAACATATTTTGCAATGTTTTCATCCTCTCTCATCCTCATTTGATCAAATTGTCCTCTCAGACTTTCTGCTTTGGCTCTTCTTACATTATCATCTCCTCCATAGATTTATTTCAACTTTTCCCACATTTCAAAGGTAGATTTGCAGTCCTTGATGTCATCAAATTCTTCATAACTCAGAGTAGATGCTATATCTATCATCATAATGTTGTGGGTTTTCTTTTCAACAATATTATTGACAGATAGTGTACCAGATGGTTCTGAATATTTTTCATCAAGATATTTTAGTCTTGTATCTCCAATAGAAGCTAGATGAAGTCTCATCAACCCTTGCCATGTTGAGAAGTTTTCCCTGTTAAGTCTGGGAATTTCCCTCTTATAAGACATCTTGATCTTTGGCTTAGATCCTTGAAATCTTGTCCTGTAAGCACCAAAAGATCTGATACCAATTGTTGGAAATATAGATGAAGTAACTGAGAGGGGAGGGGTGAATCAGTTACCACAAAAAAAGTTTCAAAAATTCCTTTGATGTCTTTACTTACTACTGATACACAGTAAATAGTGCAGAAATACTTTAACTCGGTAGGTTAACTAGTTATTAATCATCTAGCATTCATAGTTATTAATATGCATGTAAAGGTTAAATAAATGAACATAAGAGACACCAGATTTAACGTGGAAACCCAATATGGGAAAAACCACCAAGTAACTAGTTACCAATTTTTACTCTTCTAAAGTGAGCCCTGTTAGGAGCCAACCCTGTTAAAGGTTACAATGCACATTGTTAGGTGTGACCTTGTTAGAGGATTTAATCACCCTGTTAGGAGTGGCCTGGTTAGAGGTCTTTAGAAAAATTCAACTAAATTGTCACCTTGTTAGAGGATTTACAAAATGGCTATTAAACCAACTCTATAAAGAGATTCTGGATTCACTATTACAATTATTAGAAAGCAACAATGAAGTGACCTGAATGATATGGAACTTATCTTTTGCTGATTATAGATCTCTATTCGGCTTCACTAGATCCTGATTGATCGAATACAACTTTGTAGCTCCAGCAAGATATCTAATCCTTCATCAAAATTTTCTTAATATTTGCTTATTCCATCCTCATCCATCTACTTACACTCACACTTTAATTCACAACTTGAACATCTAAATATATACCTTTCAATTATCAAGTCGACTCAAATATAAGTTACAACAACTGAAAAAATCATTACATCAGTCAGCTACATGAAGCAATTGAACTTAATATCAAAATAATAAAATCCTTTTCTAGTCAACCTAGCTTGGTAACAACTCCTCCAGAATGGTTTTCTAGTGTTAACCAAGTGAGGCTTGGTAAACACTACAAATCCTGCAAAAATCCTTTGTAGACCGAGTAAACTCAGTTAGCACTGACATTGCTTTGTTGACCTTGTGATCTCGGTAAAAGCTAACTCTCTACCACATTTCTTTTGATAACCGAGTGAGCTCAGTAGACATTAACTTTTCTTCGTTATCCTTGGGAGCTCAGTTAACACTAACTTTCTACTACAAAATCCTTTGATGCCCAAGTGAGCTTGGTAAACATTAACTTTTCTTTGTTAATCTTGGGAGCTCGGTTAACACTAACTTTCTACTACAAAATCCTTTGATGCCTGAGTGAGCTCGATAAAAATTGACTCTATTGAGTAATGTTTGGGAATGCTCGATAGACACTGTAAATTGCTTTGCTGATCATCTGAGCTTGTTAGACTCTGTCTGATAACTGATATGACATTTGTGTAACATCAAAGACAATACACAATACACAATTTTATCCAACACCAACCATATTAAAACATTTTTTGTACCTTACTAGAATTCAAACTTATGTTGAACTACATATTTACCCTAGTCGTAGCTTCTTACCTTGAAAAATTCTAAACTCAATCATACTAACTGTTATAACTACTTCATAGCTTGAAATTTTTATAACATAAAAATTTTGTGACCCTGTGAGAATGAACTTGACCGCCACTTCTTACTCACCATCTCAGCCTACTAAAACATACGTTAACCTATCATTATGTTACTATGACTAAAGGTCTGATAGTTTTCATAGAAACATAATGACAACCCTCCATTTTCTTCAATCTAACGGTGGAGAAAGGTACACTCTATGACCTATGATGGGCCCATTGAGACAAGTGTTTCATCATCACTATCACGTTATGTTTATTCATCATGTAGCTTTCCATAGTGACAAAGTGACAACCCTTGATCTTAGAAGATTGGACGACCATGACAAAACCCTTTTGTTAAGAAATTATCCCACCTCAAAAGGTCACAAATAAAACTTTGACAACTATTACCTTTTCTAAAAACTCTACCAGTCACAAGGAGGAAAAGCCCACTTGAGATATGTGGCACACTATCACTATGAAAAATTGTAATAGATTTTTCCATAGTGACAATGTGACGGTCATAGATTCTGGAAGATCAGATAGCTAAGAAGATGCAGGCTTGTTGAGATCTTTATAACATGAAGCAACCCAAAGACTTGGGATATAAAATGTAGCCCAAGGTTGTAATATGTATCCTCATAACATTTGATCATTTGAATATTTGAAAATAATACCATTGGCCATGCTTGATAGGAAAAACTCAAATTTTGGTAGGAGGAAAAAATGGCTAACAATTTGGCAACTTAGAGGGGATACTAGCATGTTAAGTCTATGACTAGTGACCTTTAGCATCTATTGGGCTATGGAGTCATAAAATGAAACCCTATCCATTGTGAACCCATAACTCTACCTCTATCTTCTCTACAATTACAAAATTTCAAAACCTAGCTGTCGTACAAAGAGATAAGCTATGCTCAACACTTTTTGGAAAATAGGCAACTAATCTAATATACACAAAAACCCTAACCCTCTCTAGAAGTAGGGTTTCAGGTAAATTCCATTGACTAGAATTGGTAAAACATCACCATTAGGCTTGGATAGCTAGAAAGTATTGGCTTTCTTGAAACTAGTAATAACATAAGGTCCACTCTAGATAGCATCAAATTTGGATTACCTACCTAGTTCGGCTCTTTCTACATCCCACTTAAGGACTAGATATCCCTCTCTAAAAACCCTAGCCTTAGCCTTCTTGTCAAAGCTCTTTTTGACCTAGTATTTATGTACCTCAAGAGTCTACATAGCATACTACCTTTTCTCTACTAATTCCATTAATTCTTCCATCCTAACAGTCATAGCATCATGTTCAACTAGCTCAAATTGATAAGCTAATTCAAGAGAAGAAAACTCTAGTGAAATAGGAAGCCTAGCCTTCCTTCCATGTACCATCATGAAAGGTGAATTCCCTACTACTCTCTTAGTTGTGATTCTGTTAGCCTAAAGGGAAGTCCTTAATTTTGAATGTCAATACCTATGGTTGTCCTCAATAGTCCTCTTCATGATTCTAATTAGCTTCTTATTTGAGGACTCAACCAATCCACTTCCTTGAGGATAATAATTTGAATATGTACTCAAATATATTCCATGAGCAACTTCCCAAGAGAAAATGTGAACCCCAACAAAGGACTTAGCATTGTTTGATATTATTGTTGGAGTACCAAACCTAGTAATAATTCCATCAAGTAATCCAACTACTAAAGTCTTTGTGGTAGTCTTTAAAGTTATTGCTTTTGTCCATGTTATAAAATAACCAGTTGTAGGTAAGATCCACTTATGACCAAAACTAGAAGGCAGATTGATTGGACCAATAAAATCTAACCCCCATTGAGAAAATGGTTGATCAACATGAATAGGATGTTATAAATAGATAATACTGAGAGGGTTGGCAGGGGGGGTGGGGTGTGGGGGTGAATCATTATTTTCAATATTTTAACCCACAACTGAATATTATTAATCACTTTATCATGTGCATAATAAAATAAACCAATAGTGCTAAGCAATGTAAACTATTGGTTTGATTTTTTGCAAGATAAAATTTTCCCCAATTAAGGTGCAAAAAGTTAGAATTGGATCCATTATTAGAAACTGGGGTTTCTAAGTTTTTATTTTGCAAATTTTTGAAAAAATGTGAAAACCTTGTTAAGCCCTATGTCTCATTCATTTTGATTTTCATATGGGCACAAACATTTTTAAAATACGAATATTCCTTGTCTAGTTCAAATCTTTCATGCCCCCCACTAACCTTTCTCCTCTTAATGTATATCATATGATCAAAATAAGATCAACCACAGTCACATTGTTACTATGATGAGATGCCAATGTTTTACCCAATGTGACATAGTGACTATCATGAAACTGAGTAGCAATATCATGAAAATGGAGGCACAGTGGCTGGAAAGGGTTTTTCTTTAGAAGTTTCAGTCTCGTGCATCTTGTTAGGGCTATCAGAGCCAGAAAGGGAACCAAGAATTAAAAAGTGCAAAATATGTCAACAAAATTTTGTTTCTCTGATGGGTCACTATGTTACTATCAAAAAAAGTATGCATCTTACCATAAGTGACATAGTGCCTAACTAGAAGAATACATATCATGGCAGCTTCCAAGTTTCCTGGTGACCATAAAAACTTCCAAGTGGCATAGTGCACATATGATTTTACTATTATGTCAAAAGCACTAATTAGAGTAATTATGATTTTTCATGTTTTTATCTTTCTAGCACCAGATTTTTATAAGGCACCCATGGTCACTATGTCATGAACATAAAATAAATGAGCTTCACTATTAACGATATAGTGCCCAGCCAGAAAATGATAGTACAACAACAATTTCATAAGGTGGGCCCTAGGCATTTTCTTCATCATATATGAGTCATGCAATATTTGAACACGGTGGCATCCAGTTGGATATGTATTGTGCACCCAAAAAAAATTGAGTACACCGGAGGTCACTATGTCACTATCAAAAAACATTTGTGCCTTATTGTTAGTGGCATAGCGCCCAGCCAAAGAATGGACATGTGGTGGGACCTAAGCCACGAGGTAATATAAAAAACATTAAAATATTAATTCATGAGCTAGCTAAACAATATGTTTTCATGTCATCAATAACCTAGACCCATACCCCATTCATAAATCAAATCAAAGATTTTGATCATTCGATCAAGCCCAGATCGACGATTATCACTACCTCGCTATGGAAAGATGTACACTTTTTACTCTATGCGAGAAAGAAAATAGGGGACCCACCAAATCTCTCTTAAGTAATGCATCAAATATCCTCCACACAATTAGTATAGAATCAATGATTATCGCTACTTCACTATAGCAAGATGTTCACTCTTTATGTATAGTAAGGTAGTGACTCAACAACATGTGTCCTTAGTCATCACTGGGTCTAGATTGAAATGAAAACAATGAAGGAGATATACACATGGCTAAATCTCATTATGTAGACTACCAACATGTCAAGTAGAACATGAGTCATCTCTTCTTGCATCCCTGAATTGTAGGATTTGTTGAAAATCAATGGTGTAAATTTGAATGTAGAAGGTGGTGCCACTCTATACATTTATGAGGAATGAAAGCTTTACATGTGAAAGAAAAATAGAGTATAATATAGAAGATTTCACCATTTTCTTCTCATGCGAACAAATATTGCAAGTTTTCTAAGTAAAAGCCATTATTGAGAAGACTATGTTGAGCTTTACAAGGGCGTGAAGTAGTGTCCCATTGTTCGCGAAGACATTGTAGAATTACAAAAAGGAACAAGAAAAGAATCAAGTAAATACCTACACTATAATCTCTATAGTGCCTCAATTTTTGAAAATTATAATCAAAGATGCCTCCAAAGAAGGTATTTTCTAGTCAATAGAATTATTTGGATAGGAATGTCCATGATGATTTGCTTGAGCTACTCCCTAACTCCACTATTAAAACTATACAAGTTAAAAAGATAACTTCATTAAACCCTAAGTTGAGAATAGTAGATGGATTGTATGACAAGTAGAATTGGGTCTGGGATGCTAATACCTCTCAAACTAGTCTGGATTTGTGTAAGAAATGGTTTTCAAAGAGCAACTTCTTTGCCCCACATGCCAATATCTAGAAATTTGATTTAGGGAAATTGGTGGTTCCTAGTGTCTTTATGGATTATGAACTCCTTGATGTTGTGGAAAAAAACTATGACAAGGCCATTAGGGTGGTGAGCAAAACTAATGGTGAAATCTTGATCACAATCAGCCCAGAGGAAATTAGGGAATTTTTTGGCCTAGGGCCTCTCACTGATTACCATGTGCCAATTGATTTCAAAAAAAATAGCACGTGTCAAAGAAGGATTCTATTAGGAAAGGTACACTAAGGGAACATATAGGTAAACTTGGAACTCTGTTGGCAATAATAGCAGCCTTCAAGGAACCTTTCAAAAGGGCATACTTCAATACCAAGGCTGTGGAGATATATAGGACTCTATGCAAAGTTTTTGGAAGAGATGAAGAGGAGTTTATGCCTGTGGATTTTATGTACTTGATTACTCAGATTTCCTCTTATGGTGTGGACATAATTTTTTATTTTGCTTCTTACTTAGCTGAGTAAATTCACAATGGACTAATTGGGATTGCTAAACGCAAGGTAGAAAAGACTTTTGGCCACTATTCTTTGATAATGCACATGTTTTTGTTTAAAGGTGTAACATATTTTGGAAAAGAGATGAACTTAAATAGGGAACAAGATGGGGAAGCATTGCCAGTCCAATTATGGAGTACATATATGACTTGGGAAGTAGAGAAAGTCATTTTTGTCAGATTTGATAGATATTTTTCTTCAAAACTAAGATATTTATTATTGAGTGACAATCCCAGAATACCCAAGGCATTAGCAAGTATTTTTAGGCCACTAGAGAATTCTATTGGTTTGAAAGTTTCACACAATTGGGGACACATCATTTGGTATTTAGTTTCAACTGTCATTAGAATTTATGGTTTTAGAGGCACTCCCCATGTGTTGCCTTACCATGTGCCTTTAAAAGTAGGAGTTGTAGAATTTTTGTGGTAGTTGGGAGGACTAGAAGAAACTTATTTGTTGAAAAGATCAAGAGGGTCAATCTTCCCTACTTGTATAGTGGCCCATTAATTTGTAATCACAAAAGGGGGTTGGCTTTCTCTACACAAGATTTTGGATCCTTATAGGATGGTTGTTTCTCACCATCATTTTTGTGACACTGAGGGATTTTATCATTTGACTCTGAGACATAGAGTTAAGCTTGGTAAAATTGAGCATGAACTCTATTTTCCTGAAGACATAATAAGAAATAAATAATCCTTGCAAGAGTAGGAGACTAAAAAGGAAAAAAGGAGAGTCTTCTCTAAAGTTTTGGATTTCATTCATTATTTTGATGTAGATTATAGTCCTTTAGAAAAGCATTTTACAACTGTAGATAAGATAAATAAACTTATGAATACCTTTCCTGAAATAATGGAGGCAATGAATGAAAAGAAGTAATTCTTAATTAATTCTTTCCTAGATAAGGTGAGGGAAGTAATGAGAAGATTGGATTTTACTCCCAATATATTGGTAAGTCAATTAATTATCTAGAAGAGGGCAGGCTATACTATCATTCAAATTAAAAAGGCCACTGTGGACAAAGGTAAATAAATAATTCAGTCCACTAGTGCATTCTAGGAAGAGAGGCCATCTGAGCTCTCCCCTAAGAGGACAAAAATAATAAGGGAGGAGGATCCTCATGTTGAGGAGTATTCACCTTCACAAACCCCTCTAAGGATTAAGGAAGAATAGCTCATTGGGGAGAAAATTGAACAATTGGGATCCCAAGGGGAAGTTTTTGTTACACAATTAGAAATAGATGTAGGAAACCCCTAGGAGCCTCCTATGCCAAGTTTTGAGCTAATAATTGCAGATTACAAAGGAAGGGAATTAGACCCTATATTAGAACAAGCAAGTCAACAATTTCTATCAGATGACAACTTTGTCAAGGGCTTTTTGCCAATTTTCTTGGAGAACCAACATGAGAAAATTTGAAGAAAGATGCAACAAGTTGAGAATAGAGCATCCTAAGCTAGAAGACATAGCCCTACAAAATAACATAAAAGAACAAATGATTTAAGAGTTCCAAAACATAACCCCTAAAGAGGAGAGGCAAATGGTAAAGGCCTCAAATATTTTATTGTTACCCAATTGGGATATTGTTGATGCCTTAAATTTTAATTCTATTTCAAATAAGTTGGATTTGTAAGACCCAAATAAGAAAGAATTCATAGGGATAGGCTGCTTTGGTTATATGATCTTTAAGAAAGTGATTAAGAGCCACCTCATCATAGCTAGACAAGTCTGGATTGATGGGAAATATTGTTGCAAGAAGAGTAGCTGATACTTCTCATGTGCATGCTGCAAACATAGGTGTAGATACATCTCAATTTTTTTTGGTCATTTATGAAAAGGAAGAGAAGGCCATGTTTAAACTATAGAGAAAATATGAGAGTGTTTTGGAAGCTTACAATAAAGAAGTTCAAAAGAGGATTGAACCCAAAAATAAAGTAATGTGGAGATTTACAAGACCAAGAATAACATATCCTCATCCTCTAGAGGAACATTTTAAGTCCACTCCTCTCATAGAGATGCCAGATACCCCACAAAGGCCACAATATTATACTGCTGAAGATTTTGAAGAAGAAAAGAGCAAACTGTGGGCCTTACATGTAGAACTGAATGTATAGTATGAAGATAAATTTAGAAAAGCTCTCACATATTTGGGGGATAAAATTGAGTGGCCACTATTTTATGATTAGCTAACAAGAACAATAAATGTATGAGATGAATTGAAAGCCCATGATGAGGCTCCAAACCCTATTGTGAATAAATGGGTAACTAGGAGAAAAGATATGACATTTTTATGTTATTCTGTCATAAATTTTTCACATGATCAAATTCAAAAGACTTATGATATTGTTACTAATCTTCTAGAATTTGATAATAAGAGAGTTCACCTAAAGAGAAGAATAGTAGGCTTCTTAAGTAAGTATAAAAGTCATAAATTTGATTTATTTCCTCATTTCCTAGATAGAAAAAATAAGTTAAAAAGAAAGGAGGAATGGGCTAAGGAATTAGATGATTTATTTTGTTTAAAATTGAATAAAATTATCAATGAAAGAGGACATACATGGTGGGCTACCAAAATAGAGGAAATGGTGAAAGCTAAGATATTCTTTGATTCTTTGAAACAAGAGTTTGTTGATATTGACAGTGACGTTGAATATGTTATTAGAAAGCAATAGGATATTCTGCATTTTGATTGGCTAGATGACACATTATATGACAAGTGGATAGTAGATATTGCTTATGGTGAATAGTTAGAGGAAGTTGAAATTGATGATGAAGAGATATGTGGAGATTAATTACAAATAATCGATTCACTTCCATCAGTGCCTAGAAATCAAGAAGAAGAAAAACATTAGTCACTCTCAACAATGGAAATAGATCAACCAGTTATGACTGCTAATTAGGAAGAAAGCCAAGAGGATGACACATCAAGACATGTAGGGTGGGACAAAGAGGAACAACCAACCCAAGAATAAAGCATCATGATCCCAGTTGATGATATGGTAGAAGAGGATTCACAGATAATGTTTGTTTTGATAGTTTGTGATGGTGACAATGAAGACCCATGAATTGAAGTAAAGCTGCAAACATTAAAGTAGAATTCATCAATTGCAAGCTTGATTTCTACATACTCTAATGAATTGGAATGACAAAGGAGCCTATCATAGAGTTTTTAATATCCCAAAAGATGTAATAGAAAAGGGAGCCTACCAAGAGAATGATATCTATTACCTTTCTGTTATATAAAGTTTTATCTTTTTCTATTAAGCAACATGTAAATATCTTTGTAAAAGGACACCTACTAGTTCTCTAAACTTGAAGCTTGTTGCATCTCACATTATATAAATTAGATTCTAGGGCTAGAGAAGGGTCCAATTTCTAATGCTTTTTAATTTTGCACTTAGGTTCTTTTTGGTCCAGTAATTTGAGAAAACTTTATGATGTAACTTCTTTGTAAATTTTTTGAGAATACATTAATGTGGAATGATCTATGTGTTTCTTTCTAAGGTCGTTCTAAGTTTACTAAAATTGTATACAATTTTCAAGGAAAATTAATACAAATTTTGAGTTGTCCCCATATCAGTTCTTATTGAATTTTGTCTCCTTCACTATTACCTAGTTATTTTGAGATTGTGTGAGTAAAGCTTGCTTAATTGAATGCAATTCATTTAGGTTGTATGTCAACTCATTACTAATATTAATTCAATGAATTACATAAATGCTTTGATGAATTTGATGGAATTGTCATGGTAATATAAAGGATGTCTGTAAGAATGAATTCTAGTAAGAATTGCTAATAATATTCATTGTAAGGAAACAAATCAGATCAATAAAATTGCAGTAGACTCTGAATCCTAATGGAATAGGCACTAATCTTATTAATTTAGTATGAAAATAGGTATACCATGAAGAAGCATTGAATCTAAAATCATAATCAGCTTTATTTTACTTTCCTTGAAGATTTTCAAATGTGATCAGCACTTGTTTGCATGGAATGTTTTAGCCTTAGTTAGCCACTATTGTTGGGAATACTTGCAAATCTAGAGAAGAATTGTGACCAAATATGTTATATGGGATGTGTTTTATCCAAAACATCAAAATCATGCATGTATCTAAGGATATGAGATTAGAATTAGAATGAAACTAAAATAATTCTCATACAGTAGCATCTAGCCTTGAATCATCCCCTAGGTATACCCACCCTGGTTTTGCAGAGCCTAAAGAGTAGAAAACCATCCTAGGTTTTGTTGAAGTTGGGTCCAAATGGTGTGCACATGTAATTGTTAATAGGAATCAGCTAATCCTTAGGTTGTGTGAGTAATATCAATTTGGTATTGAGCATTTTGTTGTTCAATAGTTTTAAAACTCCAACAAAATGGTGACTCTATTGGGGAGTTGTCCAACACATCTATGAAAAGTACTACAATTTCTTTGGTCCTATTATGTACGTGTGTGTTAGATCTTTAGGTACTACTTGTGGTAGTGATTATTTTAATGAAAAACTTTGAGAATTTTAAAGTATAAAAAGAAAAAGCAAATACGATAAAGATGCACTGACTTATTCAACCTTTCCAAGTGTCTTATCTATCAAGCAAGACTTGCAGGCTTATGATCTTATGATTGGTCCATCTGTGTTAGATATTTTCATTTTAGTTTGTGTTGTCTCTTTGAGTTTAGGAGTAATTATGATTGTGTATTTTCCCAAGAAAAGGGTGGCAACTTAGTCAAGGTTTCTAAGCTAGTGCTTATTTGACAAATAGTAAAATGGCTGACAAAAGAAAAAACACAAGAGCCAATCTTGATGTACACATGTATACTAATTTTCCTAAAGATGGTAGGAAGAACCTAAATCAGAAAAGGGAAGATCCAAATCCCACCTGGAAGCCTAGAGTATCAATTAGTTCTCAGTATCAACTGGTGGTAGGGAGAGAGTCTTCTTCACTTAGCTCTAAATCAAAAACCACAAGACTATTAGGAGGGATATTTAATACCCCAATACCAAATTAAAGAACATATCGAGATAAGGATATGCCATTAGTAGGGAATATATCCCCTAGACCAAATCTGATAGCTAAAATGCATCATAGGTTAGGACCTAGGAGTTCATTTAGAGATCCTTCTAATCCTAAAACAATCCCATATATTGAACCTAATCTTATAGACCTAGATGACCTTGGTAACTTGAAAGCAACTTCTGCAGATCCTGCACAAGTGCAATTAGAGATAGGATTTATGAAGAAATGGATCGCTGAGGAAGAAGCTAAGCATATTTACCTAGAAAAAGAAAAAGATCAAGCCACCTTAGATGCTATAGTGGAAAGAGATAATATACTTAGAAGGATGGTTGCCTTAAAAGAACAAAATAAGAAATTAGAAGAAAGAACAACAACCCTTCATGCTGATGTCTTTGGTGATGTAGGCAGCCTAAGAACTAAAGTTTAGGAACAAGAAAAACTCCTAAGTCAAAAGTAAGAACCTATCATTACTCAATTCCAAGCTTATAAGTCTATCCAAGTAGATCCTATAGAACCTACTTTGAAAGCTATAGATAAGGGAAAGGGCAAAGCCATAGGGATCCAAATAAATGAACCTCAAGCTATACCAAGCAAATCCATAAAAAACCTTTCATGTCAAAATTAGATCTAGATCTAGAGAAGGCCAAAAAGGAGAAGGAAGAGCTTGGAAAATATTTTGAGAAGGTGGAGAATGAAGCTCAAGATGCTGAAACTAGGAGGAAAATTTAGTCTATAAAATCAAATTCTACATTGGCTTCATGGCCAAATTTGTCTACCTCATTTGCAACTTCTGTACTAGCTTGTAGACTAGTAGTTCCCATTCAACGAATGTCTCAATCTACCCCTACTTCATCATCTACCATTAATACTTGAGCCCCTATTGTCCAACCTCAATAATTTCAAAGTGTTCCTCTTAACCAAGCCAATGTAGAAAGCACCTCAAATGTTCCTATTTTTTAGAGGAAACCTATATATATATGGAAAAATATGGAAAAATATCATTTGCAAGTATCCTTGGTGCTCCTCATACCATATCTTTTAATCTAAGAGATAAATTTGTTAAGTTCTCTAGAAATAATGTTGTTACTGGCGAAGAGCATTTGAGAATTTTCATAGATATGCTAAATGGTTATGAAGTTGAATATGAGGATGTGGTGATGAAGTTGTTTGTTCATTCACTAACTAGGGAAGCAAGGGATTGGTTCAGAAGGTTACTTGATGATAGGATTAGTTCATGGAGTGATTTAGAGAAGTTATTCAAAGAACAATATGGAGACAACACTAATGTTGGATTCATGTTAAATGAATTCAATAACATCAAAAAGAACCCTAACAAATCCACATTTTCTTTTAATGTGAGATTCCAGAAAGGTATGTACAAATTGTTTTAGGTTATGAGGTTGAATGAGGATTTCTTTCTTACAAAATATTTTAATACTTTTAATGGAAAAATGGCCTATCAGTTGAGAGATAAGGATCCTAAAACTTTAATGGATGCCTACAAGGTTGCAGTAAATATTGAGAATAATAGGAAGACATATAGCAAGCTTGGTAGGAGAAATGATTTGAAGTTGTTCAATCCCAAGAATAACAACAAAAGTGAGGTTGATAAAACTCCTACAGGAAAGAAACCAGAAGAAACCACAATAGGTCAGGAGTTGGAACTATTAAAAAAGATGAATCCTTCTGGTTTCAATGCCTAGAGACAAAAAATTATTGATAAAACCCCTATGGATAATAGAAATTTCACTAGACAACCTAGAATTTAGAATTACCCTTACACTACCCAATGGAAGGATGGCGAGAAAATCCATAACTAGACCCAAAATGTAAAATATAAGGGTACAATAGATCATCTACAAAGAAGTTCAGTAAATATGAATGATAATGTGCCATGGCTTATTATTTGTCAATCACCTCATTCTGTAGAATATTGTGCAGTTGCTTAATCATTTGCTTCTGATCATAGTGTACAAACTAAGGAGTAGGAAGAAGAATAAAGCCATGATGATGTAAGCTATAATATGGTGAACATGTGCAATGATTGTATGGATTCTGATTTGGAAGAAATAGAAAGTGATCTAGAGAATAAGAAAATTGCTTATCAGTTACATCATCAACAAGTCTTTTTAGATAACGAAGGGTGTGATGAAGATCAGGTATGTGTTACATCTTCTGGAGTGGGTCATGTGAATTTGAGAATTCCCTCTAAAGAGAAAATTGATAGGATCACTACAAAGATGATTTCCCAAGCACATAGTAACTACAGTTTGAGAAGTCAAATAGTTAATAATGATGTTGAGAAGCCTTCTGGCATATTTAAAAAAGATATTACACATAAGATGAAAGATGAAGATATGAAGGCTAATGTGTAGATAGTCAAGATTAAAGACATCAAAACCAAGAAGTGGGAACCCAAGAAGAAAGTGCAATTCCAAGCAAATGAGACAACAAAAGCAATTGTGCAAGAAAAGAGATCAAGATCTAACACTGCCAAGCAAATAGTAGTTCTTGCTACTTAGAAGGTTCTTACTCCAGGTATGATTATGAAACCCACTATGTCTGATCCTATTAACATGATATCCATGTTGTCACAAATTATTGTTAAGGTACCCTTGTCTGAATTTTTTAGAATTGAAGAGCATAAGAGCAAAGCTTCATCATGGTTGGGACAGATAGGAAATAATAACAACAATGTAGAACAAAATGCTATTCAATAGACCCCCTTAGTAATAGAAGATAGTGGTATCATGTCCCAAATTCCCCAAATGTTCTTGGATGACTCATCAGTAGCATACATAGAATATATTGACCCATTTTTTCTTAGTTTGGTTATAAAAGGAAAGACCCTAAAAAATTGCATGATAGATTCAGGAGCTTCTAACACTATCATTCCTTTCAAAGTAATGGAAGCCTTAAGGTTGAAAGTAGATGCTAAACAAGGAATATGCAGAGGTATGGATGCTAGAGAAGTCCCAATCTTAGGTACTATAAATTATTTACCATTTAAGCTAGTTGTATATCCTAAGGTAGAATTGACAATGTCAGTCCTTGTAGTTGATATTCGTCCACACTATGGAATCTTGCTTTCTAGAAAATGGAGTGTTGCTATGGGAGGTGGCCTACAATGTGACTTAACCTATAAAATTTTTCACATAGGTGACAAGGTTGCCAAAGTAGATAGAGAACCAAGGGTTAGTCATATTTTGGGTGAGGAAATTGACACAGATGTTGCTTTCTTTTTAGACACTAGTGTAAATTCATTTAAAGTTGTGTTAACTATCCAAGAAGTTGAGAAGTTTCCTGTTGTAATTATACATGAAGTTGAGTGTTGTATGGACTCACCTATATTATGGGCAATGTTATTTGATGTGGTCAGTTCTAAAGAAGGTGTAGGGGTAAGAATAATTTTTGTTTCTCTAGAGAAAATGACTTTTAGATATTCCTTTACCTTGAATTTTTCATGCACTAACAATATAGCTAAATATGAAGCCTTGTTTTTAGGATTGAAAGTTGCTACCCACCATCAGATCAAGAAGTTGCATGTTATAGGTGATTCTAAATTGATTATCGCATAGATAAGGGGAACATATGCTTCTAAGAATAGAAGGTTGAAATGGTATAGAAATGTTTTTTGGGATCAGATTGAACTTTTTGATGCATTTGGTATATCATGGAGGGATAGAACTCAAAATAAGATGGTTGAGTTTTAGAAAATGTAGCAATTAAACTGCAAGAGATATCATTTGCAGGAATCTCACAGATTGAAGTTCAAAATAGGCCATCAATACCTAAAAATATTGAACATTGGCAAGTCTTTGAAGATGACAAATACATTATGAATTTCTTCCTAAATGAAGATAAATACCATGGACAAGAGTTGGAATGTAGTGATTTGGTTCAAACCATAAATGGGAAGGAAAAAATTTTTGGTCAAGAGGTTATACAATTAAAAACTAATAAAGTACCTAAAGGTTTGGTTGTTTTGGAGAGCATTTTTGATAACCAAGATAGGGTAAGGCCTGGTGCTAAAGATTGTAAACCTCAAGAGCTAGAAGAGATAAATCTAGGTACCATTGAAGCCCCTAAGAAAGTTTATATTGGTTAGAATTTGTCAGCTAAGATTAGAAAGACTTTGATTGAATTATTGAGAAAATATAGACATGTGTTTGCTTGGTCATATGATGACCTAAAAGCTTGTAGAGAAGATCTTTTTCAACATGTCATACCTTTGAAGGAAAATGTAAAACCTTTTAGGCAAAAATAGAGACCAGTTAATCCCACTCTAGCCCCTAAAATGCAAGAGGAATTAATGAAGTTAAGGGATGGGGGAATAATTAAACCTATTAGACATTCCACTTGGGTCCCTAATTTAGTACCTATCAGGAAAAAGAATGGAGATATTAGACTATGTGTATATTTTAGAAACTTGAACATTGCTTCCCTAAAAGATAATTATGGGTTACCAAACATGGAAGCTATGTTGCATCAAGTAATTGGGTTTGAAATTATGTCTATGATGGATGGGTTCTCAGGATATAATTAGGTCCTAGTAGAAGAAGAAGAGTAGTTTAAGACAACATTTACAACTCCTTGGGGAACTTATGTATATGTTAGAATGCCTTTTGGATTGATTAATGTTGGTGCCACTTTTCAAAGAGCCATGGATTTGGCTTTCCATGAATACATCAATAAGTTCATGGTTGTATACTAGGATGACCTCACAAATTATTCTAAAAGGGCTGAAGACCATTGTAGGCACTTGGAGAAGATATTTATCAAAGCCCTAGAATATAGAGTATCATTAAACCCTAAGAAATGTACATTTTGAATAACTGAAGGAAAATTATTGGGACATATAGTATCAAAGGATGGAGTAAGATAGATCCTAAAAGAGTAGCAACCATTGATAAGGTCCCTAAGAAAAAGAATGTGAAAGGAATATAGTCTTTCTTTGGGCAAGTTAATTTTTTAAGAAGATTTGTTACAAACTTTGCTGAGATTAGTAGACCTATTTCTTAAATGCTCAAGAAAGGAGCTATTATTAATTGGGATGGTGAACCTTCACAGGCATTTCAAGATATTAATACTTCCATAAATAATTCTCCACTCCTTAGGACTCTGGGTTACATAAAACCAATGCACATCTTCTCTTTTGCATCTTTCCATACTATAGCTGTAGTCTTGTTACAAAAGAATGAAGAAGGATATGAACAACCCATTGCCTTTTTCAATAAGTCATTGTAGCCTACTAAATTAAAATATGAGATAAATGAGAAACAAGCATATGCTTTAGTAAAGGTTCTTAAGGCATTTAGATGCTACTTGATAGGTGCAATTATCATTGCATTTGTTCCTAGTGCTGCTATAAAAGACATTTTTACTCAACAAGAAGTATTAGGTAGAAGGTGCAAGTGGATCAATAGGATCCAAGAATTTAACATTGAAATATAGATAACTAAATTGGTAAAAGGTCAAGGTTTGGCTAAGCTTATAACTCAATCTAACTTGGATGCTAATTAGATAAATATGGAAATAGATGACCTCAAATCTGACACATATGTGACATGGATCATTGTGAATGGTATACTAATGTTATCTATTATTTACAAAACATGGAAGTTTCATCCTATTTGATTGAAAATGAGAAGATAAGTACCAAATTACAAGTTATTAGGTACATAATTGTTAAAGATAGTTTATGGTGGAGAAATTTTGAAGGTGTGTTACTAAAATGTGTTGAACAAGAAAAGGCAAAAGAAATCTTGACAGAAATGCATGCCAGAGTTTATGGGGGACATTATATGGCCAAGACTACTACATACAAGGTAATGAGAGCTAGGTTTTGGTAGTTGATAAAGTGACTGTGAAGAAGGCCATTAGAGCAGCCCCATTTGATCTAGCATATGGAATTCAAGCAAGGATGCCTCAGAATAACTTGTTAGGACTCTACAATTATATCTAGTTGTATGATGAAGATATTATAGATGACATGCAAGAGAGGATGGTTGAGCTTGTAGGATTAGCAAAAACCATAAGAGAAGCATCTCTTAGGAACCAAAAGTTGCAACTACAAGTCAAGACATTATATGATAAAAGGATAGTGAATAAAAAGTTTAAAGATGTAGATTTAGTCCTTATGTGGAATGCCAAAATTGAGGATAAATGAAAACATGGTAAGTTTGATCCTATTTGGTTAGGTCCCTATTTAATTGAAAATGCATGGGGAGAAGACTCTCATATCCTCAAAGATTTATCAAAAAATATTCTTGAACTTCCAGTTCATGGATAGTTCTTGAAGAGATACTTTGCCTAAAGTATCTATTTTACATGAATAGTGGCTTTAGGGTTTCTTGTTCCCTTGTACATTTTGTGTATGATGTGAATCCATGTAAATATCCTTGTACAATGGTGTTCCTTGTTTATGTTGCTTTGTTCCTGTGCTCTCTGAAGAAGTTGTCATTTTAAAGTTAGGTATGTGGTTGCTTAACCATAGATTCTAAATTATTGTATAGACTCGGGTAGTATATCATCCCTAGGTAGAGCCACTATTGGTCTAATTTTTTGTAGATTAAATTTTCCCCAATTAAGGTGCAAAAAGTTAGAATTGGATCCATTGTTAGAAACTACGGTTTCTAAGTTTTTTTGCAAATTTTTGAAAAAATGTAAAAACCCTTGTTAAGCCCTAGGTCTCATACATTTTTATTTTCATATGGATAGAAACATTTTAAAAATATGAATATTCCTTGTCTAGTTCAAATCTTTCACGCCCCCCACTGACCTTTCTCCTCTTAATGTATATCGTCTAATCAAAGTGAGATCAGTAGCAATCACATTGTCACTATGATGAGATGCAAGTGTTTTACCCAATGCGACATAATGACTACTATGAAACTAAGTAATGGTGTCATGAAAATGGAGGCACGATGGCTAGAAAGGGTTCTGCTTTAGAAGTTTTAGTCTCATGTATCTTTTCAGGGCTATCAGAGCTAGAAAGGGAACCAAGAATTATGAAGTGCAAAATACGTCAATAGAATTTAGTTTCTTAGATGGTTCACTATGTTGCTATCAAAAAAATTATGCATCATGCCATTAGCAACATAGTGCCTAACTAGAAGAATACATATCACAATAGCTTCTAAGTGGCATGGTGAACATATGATTTTACTATTATGTTAGAAGCACTAATTAGGGTTATTATTATTTGACACGTATTTATCTTTTTAGCACTAGATTTTTACAAGGCATTAGGGATTGGTATATCGTGATCAAAAAATAAATGAGCTTCATCATTAGTGACATAGCACCCAATCAGAAAATGATAGCACAACAACAATTTCATAAGGTGGGCCCTAGGCATTTTCTTTGTTAGTTATGAGTCATGCAACCTTTGAACATGGTGGCATCTAGTTGGATATGTATTATGCACTAGAAAAAGATTAAGGATACTAGAGGTCACTATGTCGCTATCAAAAAACCTTTGCGCCTTGCCGTTAGTGACATAGTACCCAACAAAAAAGTGGGCATGTGGTGGGACCTAAGCCATTAGGTAATATAACAAGGATTAAAATATTAATTCATGATCTAGCTGGATGGTACATTTTCACATCATTGATAACCTAGACCCACACCCTATTCATAAATTAAATGAAAGATTATGATTGTTTGATCAAGCTCTGATTGACAATTGTCACTACCTCGCTATGGAAAGATGTGCACTTTTTACTCCATGTGACATAGCTACTAGGGGACCCACCATGTTTCTTTTAAGTAATGCATCAAATATCCACCACATGATCAATACATAATCAATGATTATCGCTACTTCACTATAGCAAGGTAGCGATTCAATGACATGTGTCCTTAGTCATCAATGGCTCAAGATTGAAATGCCAATCTTCTCATTGGGTTGACTGCCAACATGTGAATTAGAACATGAGTCATCTCTACTTGCATCCCTAAATTGTAGGATTCTTCAAAAATCAATGGTGTAAATTTGAACGTAGAAGGTGGTGCCACTCTATACATTTATGAGGAATGAAAGCTTTGTGTGCAAAAGAAAAAAGAGTATAATATAGAATTTCACCAATTTATTCTCACATGAACAAAGATTGCAAGTTTTCTAAGAAGAAGCCATTACTGAGAAGACTGTGTTGAGCTTTACAAGGGCATGAAGCAATCTCCCATTTTTTGTGAAGACATTGCAAAATTATGGAGAGGAATGAGTAAAGAATCAAGTAAGTACTTACACTATAATCTCTGTACTGTCTCATTTTCTACAAATTATAATCAGAGATGCCTCCAAAGAAGGTGTTTTTTGGTCAAGAGAATTATTTGGATAGGAATGTCCACAATGATGTGCTTGAGTTGTTACCTAACTCCACTATTGAAACTATACAAGTTAAAAAGCTAACTTCATTAAACCCTAGGTTGAGAATAGAAAATGGATTGTATGACAAGGGGAATTGCATCTGGGATGCTAAAACCTCTCAAATTGGTTTGGATTTGTTTAAGAAATGGTTTTCAGAGAGGAACTTGTTTACCCCACATGTCAATATCTGGAATTTTAATTTAGGGAAATTGGTCATTCCTAGTGTCTTTATGGATGATGAACTCCTTGATTTTGTGGCAAACAACTATGACTAGGCCATTAGGGTGGTGAGAAGAACTGATGGTGAAATCCTGATCACAATTAGCCTAGAGGAAATCAGGGAAGTTTTTCGCTTAGGGCCTCTCACTGATTACCTTGTGCCAATTGATTTGAAAGGATTAGAAAAAGAATACATGTCAAAGAAGGATGCTATTAGGAAAGGTGCACTGAGGGCACATATAGGTAAAATTTGAATTCTACCAGCAATAATAGTAGCTTCAAAAGGAACGTTTCAAAAGGGCATACTTCAATACCAAGGCTATGGAGATATATAAGACCCTATGCAGAGTTTTTGGAAGAGATGAATAGGAGTTTATGCCTGTGGATTTTATGTACATGATTACTCAAATTTCCTCTTTTGGTGTGGACATAATTTTTTATTTTGATTCTTATTAGCTAAGGAAATTCACAATAGACTAATTGGGATTGCTAAAGGCAAGATGGAAAAGACTTTTGGCTACTATTCTTTGATACTGCACATGTTTTTATTTAAAGGTGTAACATATTTTGGAAAAGAGATGAAATTAAATAGGGAACAAGATGGAGAAGCATTGCCATTCCAATTATGGAGTGTAGATATGACTTGGAAAGTAGAGAAAGTTAGTTTTGTCAAATTTGATAGATATTTTGCTTCAAAACTGAGATGTTTATTATTGAATGACAATCCCAAAATACCCAAGGCATTGGCAGGTCTTATTAGGCCCCTAGAAAATCCTATTGGTTTGTAGGTTTCATACAATTGGGGAGACATCAATCTGTTTTTAGTTTCAACTATCATCAAAATTTATGGTTTCAGAGGCACTCCCCATGTGTTACCTTACCAAGTTCCTTTAAAAGTAGAAGTTGCAAAAATTTTATGGTAGCTAGGAGGACGAGAAGAAACTTATTTTTTGAAAAGATCAAGAGGGTCAATCTTCCCCACTTGTACAGTGGCCCATCAATTTGTAATCACAAAAGGGGGTTGGCTTTCTTTGCAAGAGATTTTGGATCCTTATAAGATGGTTGTTGCTCACCCTCATTTTTGTGAGACTAAGGAATTTTATAATTTGGCTCTAAGACATAGAATTGAGCTTGGTAAAATTGAGTATGAGCTCATGTTGAGGAGTATTCACCTTGACAAACCCCTTTGACGATTGAGGAAGAACAAATCACTGGGGAGAAAATTGAAAATTTGGGATCCCAAGGGGGAGTTTTTCTTACACAATTAGAAATAGATGAAGGACACCCCCAAGAGCCTTTTGTGCCAAGTTTTGAGTTGAAAATTGCAAATTATAGAGGAAGGGAATTAGACCCTGTATTAGAAAAAGCAAGTCAACAATTTCTATCAGATGAAAACTTTGTCAAATCTAGGGCTTTTTACCAATTTTCCTGGAGAACCAACATGAGAAAATTTGAAGAAAGATGCAACAAGTTAATAGAGCTTCCTAAGCTAGAAGAGGCAGCTCTAAAAAATCAAATAAAAGAACAAATGATTCAAGTGTTCCAAAACATAACCCCTACAGAGGGGAGGCACATGGTAAAGGCCTCAAATATTTTATTGTTACCCAATTGGGATATTGTTGATGCCTTAATTTTTAATTCTATTTCAAATAAGTGTGATTTGCAAGACCTAAACAAGAAAGAATTCACAAGGACTGCATTCAGCAAAGACCAGGCTACTCTAGTTATATGGTCTTTATGAAAGGGATCAAGAGCCACCCCATCATAGCCATACGAGTTTGGATTGATGCAAAATATTGTTGCGAGAAGCGTAGCTAATACTTATCATGTGTAGGCTACACACATAGGTCTAGATGCATCTCATTTGTTTTGGCCATTGCTAAAAAGGAAGAGAAGGCCATGCTTGAACTTTAGAGCACATATAAGAGTGTTTTGGAAGCTTACAATAAAGAAGTTCAAAAGAGGATTGAACTCAAAAATAAAGTAATGGGGAGATCTACAAGAACAAGAATAACATATTGCCATCCTCTAGTGGAACCTTTTAAGTCTACTCCTCTCATAGAGATTCCAAATACCCCACAAAGGCCATAGTACTATACTATTGAAGATTTTGAAGAAGAAAAGAGCAAACTGTGGGCCTTACATGTAGAACTGAATGTATAGTATGAAGATAAATTTAGAAAAGCTCTCACATATTTGGGGGATAAAATTGAGTAGCCACTATTTTATGATCAACTAACAAGGACAATAAACATATGGGATGAATTGAAAGCCCATGATGAGGCTCCAAAGCCTATTGTGAATAAATGGGTAAAAAGGAGGAAAGAAATGCCTTTTTAATGTTATTCTATCATAAAAATTTCACATGATCAAATTGAAAAGACTTGTGATATTGTTATTGATCTTCCAGAATTTGATAGTAAGAGAATTCACCTACATAGAGGAATAGTAGGCTACTTAAGTAAGTATAAAAGTCAAAAATTTGATTTATTCCCTCATGCCCTAGATAGAAAAAATAAGTTAAAAAGCAAGGAGGAATGGGCTAAGAAATTAGATGATTTATTCTAGTTAAGAATGAATAAAATTATCAATGAAGGAGGGCATGCATGGTGGGCTACCACAACGGAGGAAATGGTGAAAGCCTAGATATTCTTTGATTCTTTAAAACAAGAGTTTTTTGATATTGATAGTGAAGCTGAATATGTTATTAGAAAGCAAGAGGACATTCTGAATTTTGATTGGCTAGATGATACATTGTATGAGAAGTGGATGGTAGATATTTGTTATAGTGAATAGTAAGAGGATGTTGAAACTAATGATGTAGAGATACATGGAGATGAATTACAAATCATCAATTTACTTGCATTAGCACTTGGAAATGAAGAAGAAAAAATAGAGCAATTTCTCTCAACAATGGAAATAGATCAACCAATTATGACACCTCATCAGGATGAAAGCCAAGTGGATGATACATCATGACATGCAGGGTAGGACAAAGAGGAACAAACAACACAAGAAGAAAGCATCATGATCCCAACTTATGAAATGGTAGAAGATCATTCACAAATAATGGTTATTTTTATAGTTCATGATGGTGATAGCAAAGAGCCACGAATTGAAGTAAAGCTACAAATATTAAAGTAGACTTCATGATTGGCAAGCCTTATGTCTACATACTCTAATGAATTAGAATGATGAAGGAGCCTATCATAGAGTTTGTAATATCCCAAAAGATGTAATAGAAAAGGGGGCCTATCAAGAGAATAATGTGTTACCTTTCTATTATATAAAGTTTTGTCTTTGTCTATTAAGTAACATGTAAATATCTTTGTAAAAGGACACCTGTCATTTCTCTATGCCTAAAGCTTTTTGCATCTCACATTATATAAGTGAGATTCTAGGGCTAGAGAAGGGTCCAATTTCTAATGCTTTTTACTTTTACATTTAGTTTGTTTTTGGTCCAATAATTTGAGAAAACTTTATGATGTATCTTCTTTGTAAATTTTCTAAGAATACATTAATGTGGAATGATCTTTGTGTTTCTTTCTAAGGTCATTTTGAGTTTGCTAAAATTGTATACAATTTTCAGGGAAAATTAATACAAATTTTGAGTTGTCCCCATATCAGTTCTTATTGAATTTTTTCTCCTTTTCTATTACCTGGTTATTTTGAGATTGTGTGAGTAAAGCTTGCTCAATTGAATGAAATTCATTTAGGTTGTATCTCAACTCATTAGTGCTATTAATTCAATGAATTGTGTAAATTCTTTGATGACTTTTATGGGATTGTCATGGTAATAGAAAGGATGTCTATAAGAATGAACTTCAATAAAAATTGTTGATAATATTTGTTGTAAGGCAACAAATCAGATCAATAAAACTATAGTAGACTGAATCCCAATGGAATAGGCACTGATCTTATTAATTCAATCTACAGATAGGTATACCATGAAGAAGAATTGAATCTAAAATCACAATCAACTTTATTTTACTTTCCTTGAAGATTTTTAAATGTGGTCAACACTTCTTTGCATGGAATGTTTTAGCCTTAGTTAGCCACTATTGCTGGGAATACTTGCAAATCTAGAGAAGAATTATGACCAAATCTATTATATGGGATGTGTTTTATCCAAAACATCAAAATCATGCATGTATTTGAGGATATGAGATGACAATAAGAATTAAACTTAAATAATTCTCATAGAGTAGCATCCAACCTTGAATCATCCCCTAGGTATACCCACCCTAGTTTTGCAGAGCCTAAAGAGTAGAAAACCATCCTTGGTTTTGTTGAAGTTGGGTCCAAATGGTGTGCACATGTAATTGTTAATAGGAATTGGCTAATCCTTAGGTTGTGTGAGTAATATCAATTTAGTATTGAGCATTTTGTTGTTCAGTAGTTTTAAAAATCCAACATTAAAAACCATATACAAAAAGATATCATAACACCATATTTTGTCAACTAAAAAAACCTTGGCCAAGGGAAAACCCCAATGGGGATGGAACCCACTAGATGATTCACTATATATAAGGATCTGGTTAAGGATATTGACCCTATTAGGAGTTTATGAAGCATGTATAGTGTCTTGAGTCCCTTTTATGAGAGTAGGCCTTGTTAGAAACCTCAACCCTATTGGGAGTTGCTTCAACCCTATTAGGAGTTGGTGGATCATATACAAATGTGTGCAAAAAGAGCCCATTGCCCTAACATGCAACTATACAATAAGTTCTTTAAGAAATAAGTATACATACAATATTGACTTGTTTGTTTTACTTCACAAAACTTTTGATTGATGATTCTTCACACAATAGTAACTACACAAATATCAGTCTACATCAAATCTTTGTATCACATCTCAAAGTATCGCATTCACTTGCTACTCTCATTTCACAAGATCTTATCAACTTCGCATCACTGAAACATTTATTTTTCACTTTCACCACTCACAACTCACTTGGAAAATAAAATACTTAACTTATATGGAACATCTTAGTGAATTCTTCTTTATTCAACTCATATAACATCATTAGAGTCAGATCAACAAGAAAATATAACCTGAAATAATAAATCAAATTGTTAACCATATTCTGCTAATATGCTTTGTTCTACACTATGTTAGTATTGCATCATTATTTTCCACATAACTCGAGTTTGGTTCACTGTATGGACATGCGCACTAGTATATATTCATCCTTATCTTGTCATGCATCTCTGGTCAACTACACAAGAGAATATTCTAATGGAATATTTAGTTATCATCAAAATTGTCCTATTGCTATAACACTATTTGATACTTAGACAATTTTCTTCTACAACTAAATGAGGTTAATCTGCAAAAAAAAATATGTTTCCATAAATGACAACCATAACTTCCCTTAACAAATTGATTGAACATATTTTCAAAAATCTCGGCCTTTGGCATTAAAGGAAACATTTTGGAAAAATTGGCTAAGTTCCAAACATGCTGTCATGCCAATCAAAACAAATAATCATAACATAAAACATTAAAGACATTTGTATTCATGTTTATGAAAGATTACATTTCTTATCACTTCCTATTACAACTTATTGCTCCCCCTTACATACATATTACAATTCTTTTACAATACAATTTTCTATATATTCTCCCCCTTTGATATCAATGATAAAGGTGTCAAAAACTGTCAAAATCTAGTTGCTACATGTCAAAATTTGGAAAGACAATCACTAAAATTCATCTTTAGCTGCTCAAATTATTTCTTCTAGTTGTCCTTTAGTGCATCAGATACACTGATAAGTGCACATAGAGAACATGTTTCCAATTCTACTACATACAAGTCTATAGCCACAAACTTGCCATATGAAGATTTTGTAGATAAGCACTCTTTCAATTGGTTTTCTAGTAATGTTATCCCAAGGAATAAATGTGCTCTCAAAAGAGTGAACCTTTCAGGATTTTCTCCTTCTCCTCTTGTATTTCCCTTATATTATCATGAAGTAACTATACTATAGGCTCAATGGTGTCTATTTGCTAATTCAACTTCAAAAAGTTGTCAGTGACTATTTGAAGCTCAGTCACTTTATCCCTGATTTGGTCATCATATTATTTTAGATGAATGTGTGCTAAGTTACACTTAGCATATGCCTATACACTACCCAATGTCTTAATACATATGTTTAGGGTTTCTATGTCATTTCTTATATTAGTGCACATGGTGTTTAGGAGTTTACCATCATGCTCAGTCTATGCTTGTATGGTTTCCATGTTCATATGTGTTGAGAACTCATCATTAAAGGACTTGCACAATGTTGGATGTCTATTGGGGTGTCAACAAGGCTCGCTACCTACTCCATTTTGTCCAAAACTATGGTCAAAGTCTTCTCAAGTGACTTGACTAACTTCTTCTTTTTAAGAAGTTTACTCAGAGATGATATAAGATTCTTCACCTCATCTTCTTCATCAAATTGAGATGGATCCATTATTGCTGCTATTTAGATAGGAGTGGAAGTTCCTACTACTATTGTTTCTATCAAAAGTGCACTTGTTGCACCTACTATAGAATTGGTTTCCATCTTTTTTGTAGTTTCTTCAGTAGTCTTTTGATCCTCTTCATTGTCAGAGCTACCTTAATCTATAATACTGCCAAAAATGTTGGCACCATAATTCTTAAATGGGCCCTCTAATTTGTCAATTGTCACTTTGGTGTTATCTACTTGCATAGAGTCACTACCAATAGTGATGTGAGGAGAAGATCTTAGTATAGCTATAGATTTAGTACTGTGAGGAGGGTTGTAAGATATTGGACTATCTTCCTTTGTCTGTGCACTCTCCTTAGCTTCTACTAATTGCATACTCACTTCAGGCATTTGTACACTTCCTCTAGGCATCTGGCTTGCCTCTACTGACTGCACACTATCTCTAGTCATCTCCATAGTTACTCTAGGTATCTAGCTTGCTTCCACTAATTGTGCATTATCCTTAGGCATAGTAGACATGAAAGAAACTATGGCTTCTTGAGTTTCTTTTTTGATTTCCTCATAATTACCTCGCATAATTAGGATGGATCTTCGCTTATGCCTTAGTATTGGTGTTATAACTTTCAAATTTTCTTTTATGTCTTCTTCACTATTTATAGTACATAACTTTATTATCACTTTTACTCTTATCTATTTGTCCTCTTCTATAACTCTATTTTTCCTATTCAACAATCTATTGTACAAGTCTTCAGGTATTTGTCCCTTTATAGTATCAAACCCTTTATCTTTCAAAATCATATTTCTAACTATAGCATTTTCTAGCTATCTCCTATCCATGTTATTATACAAGTCATAATATTTATTCAACTGTACAAAATTGTTATCATTAATGATTTGCATGTTAAGGTTTTCTACCTTTGGCATCCATGCTCTATGTCCTACTGATGTTTTGACTTCCTGATCAACTGCTTCAACTAGTTTATCACTAGTTTCTTCCTCAAATTTAGATGAGCTAGTCTATAGAGGTTTCCTCCTTTTTCTTGGGGCACTAATTGTCTTCTTTTTTCCCCTTGTAGACTTTCTTGTTGTAGATGTTTCCTCTAGCCTAGTTTCCTTGGTGGTTGTTGTTGTACAATTGTTTTATAGGGCACAGAAGAAGTTGGTGCACTTGTTTGGGAAACTATGACCTCATCTGTAGGTCTTTCCATTGGAATGGGTGTAGGGGTTAGGATCTTAGTTTGGCCATCAACTTTCATCTCCATGGCTATTCCCTTTACCTAATCAAACTCTTTCCTTGACATTCCAGATTCCTTCAGGATGGAATCAATAACTTTCTCTACCTTCTTCTTGGAGTCCTTCATGACTTGACTAGTTTTTACTTCCCTCATTTTCTCTCTATATGTTCCCCATCTAGGTAAGTTAGAATTAACTTTAGAGTGAAGTATCATCTATGCATACCCTTCAATTAGGTCCTCACTCATTTCATAACCCATGGGTTCAATGAATTTCACTCAAATTACTACCTCCATGCATGTAAAGTATGTTTTAACCATAAAACATATTTCATCCTTGTACTTTTCTACAAGTGTTGGAGGTATTCTATACCTCTTCTTCATTTCCATTTGAAAAGACTTCATGATTCTATCCAATTCACTATCTCTGATTGCTTTAGGTCTAGATCTATAAGCTTAAGTGATCTACTACATTGTGTACTCATTCTCATTCCAAATTGTAATACTAGGAAACTTCTTGGTAGCATAGAAGAATATATGTGTCAGAAGGGATTCAAATCTAAATACTACACTTCTTGACTTCTTAATTCTTGAGATATTTTCCAACAATTGAGTTCTTACAATATCACAAATATTTACTTCTTCACCTCTTACAGCTAGTTGAGTTGCATGTAGAAATCCTGCAGGGATTGAATCAATTCTTGGTCCATGGTTATACTTGTAACCCAAAAGTTTGCGAATAAGTATTACTCCATCATCTTGGATTGATTTGACCTTCATATTCCTTTCATCAAAATATGTGTTGAGATTTTCATCAACAAGCTTGTGCACATTCTTTATATTTATTGGATTGCTACCCTAATTTGTTAATCCTATGACCTTGTGAATTAGGTCATTATCAATGCTAATGATAGAGTCTCTTAGCCATAAAAGATCATCATGAACTGTACTAAGATTTTTTCTTGTCCAATCATTATTATCAAAGTCTGTATAGAACATATGCTTAACTAGGTTAAGACATTCCTAAAAATTATGTTCAAATTTCAATGACAAATCATTTTTCACATCTTTTCCAATTCCTTGTGTATCTCAAAGTCACATATACTTTCAATCTTACAATGAATATAACCTCTAATATCTTCCACATGATGAACATTTTCGAGAATTTGTGAAAATGCTCCAATGGGGTCATTGAGTAAAGAAAAAAATGGGTACTTCTTATAATTATACCTAGGTTTGTTGCTTACATTATAAACTTCTTGCCTTGCCATTTGTGAAGGATTATGCTCAACAATTTAGAAAAATACCTCAATTATGTGCACTAGGGTTTTTGGTGACTTCGCATTCTTGCAAGGTTCTTTAATTTTTCAAATCTCACTTCAATCTTGCTCATAAACTTCACACAAACAAATGATGTATGCAAGTTAGTTCACATCCTTTAAATCTTCCATAATCTATACTGTGCAGTAAATGTGTATATGCCACTAGTTCAGTTTACTATCTCTGTGTAATAGAGAGTTTGATCCTTTCATATCTCTTCATCCTAATTATATCAGGAAATGCATACTTTACTATAGACTTTTCTCAATGTCTACTACATTTTTTCAACTACACAACTCTTAACACCTTCTCTAGCATAAGTTATCAATAACTGATACTCTGTTCGACTGGGAATACTTAATTCTGGTAAGAGGGGTCACTAACAATACGTGACTTCATGTCCTATCAGGTACATCTTCTAAAACTGTATAAGCACTTTTTGGTTCCTTTTCTTTCACAAATAACTTCTTTAATTCATTTGTCTACTCTTTTACTTCATTTCTTATATTGTTCCTTTCGTAATTATGATTCCTATTTAGATCTCTTATGTCCATTCTGCAAAACCTTGTTGTGTGTCAAAAGTTGTTATATAACTGACATATAGGTACATCCTTTTTTTGTTCATTCAACTTGTCACTAGGTGTTCTACAATTCCTTGCAATGTGTCTAGAATTATTGCATCTATAGAAAACAATCTGTCTTCTTTCTCCACTTTCATTACCATGAAATCTTCTCATGTTTCTTGCATGGTTAGTTTTCCTATGCATCCTACTATTTGCATTATCAATATCAATTTTAGGTTTCTTACAATCTACTACATAATGACCATATCCATGACAATTATGAGAATAAAATTTTGAAATAGGTATTAAAGAGTTACCTTTGAAATTGGCTTTAGTTTCTTTAGGTTCATTACACCAAGAAAAAGATTCCTTTCTAAACATATCTTGATTAGATTCTTTGTCCTTCTCTAACTGAGCAATATTCACTTTGTCCTTAGATGTATCATCTATCTTGCTTAGGTCCTTATTGACTTTAGGAGTAACAGGTTCTTTTGTTTCAACAAGTTTCTTGGTGGACTAACCAAGAAAGAATCCAAGTCTAGTCTTATCATAACTAGGTCTTTGTACACATATTTTCTCTTCAATTTTATCACTACTAGTATACAATTTCTCAAGTTGTTACTTGGTTTGTACCAAATCACCTTTCACAATAGTGTTGTATTTTTCTAATTCTACATGTTCTAACTTAATAGATTCTAGTTTTGATGTTACCTTGCTTAACTAGGATCTTAGATTTGCATTTTTAGCTTTTAATTCAGAGTCAATATTACCTCCATTTTTCTTAAGACTCAGCTAAAGTTAAACTATCTTCAACTAATGTTTTAGAATCTCATTTTCTTTCTTCATCTCTTTAATGTCATCATCACTGGATTGATTAGTAAGAGCTTTCTATTTTAGGTCATCTATCTTGTCCTTCAATTCACCAATGTAGGTTGTTGCATCCTTGTATCTATCTTTGAGACCATTTTCATTAGTAAGAAGATCAATCTATTCAAGTGCTTCTTCAAGATTTTTCTTTAGTTGTTCCATATCCATAAGGTTCTTATTCAAGCTATTAAGTCTTTTTTGAATAACAAGGCTCTGATACCAATTGTTAGAAATAGATAATACTAGGGTGGCAGAGGTGAATCAGTATTTTCAATCTTTTAACCCACAACTAAAAATTATTAATCACTTTATGATGTACATAATAAAATAAACCAATAGTGCTGAGCAATGTAAAAAACCATACACAAAGAGATATCATAACACCATATTTTGTTAACTAGGGAAACCCTAGCCAAGGGAAAATCCCAGTGGGGATGGAACCCACTAGATGATTCACTATTTATAAGGATCCGGTTAAGGATATTGACCTTGTTAGAACTCTATGAAGCATTTATAGTGTCTTGAGTCCCTTTTATGAGACTAGGCCTTGTTAGAAACCTCAACCCTATTAGGAGTTGCTTCAACCTTGTTAGGAGTTGGTGGATCATATATAAATGTGTGCAAGAAGAGCCCACTACCCTAACATGCAACATACAATAAGTTTTTCAAGAAATAATTATACATACAATATTGACTTGTTTTCTATACTTTGCAAACCTTCTGATTGATGATTCTTCACACAATAGTGACTGCACACATATTAGTCTACATCAGATCTTTGCATCACATATCAAAGTGTCGCACTCACTTGTTACTCTGATTTCATAAGATCATATTGACTTTGCATCACTAAAACATTTGTTTTTCACTTTCACCACTCACAACTCACTTCACAAATAAAATACTTTACTTATATGGAACATCTTAGTGAGTTCTTCTTTATTTGGCTCATATAACATCATTAGAGTTGACTGAACAAGAAAATGTAACTTAAAACAATAAATCAAATCATCAACCATATTTTGCTAATATGCTTTGTTCTACACTGTGTCTGTACTACATCACTATTTGCATCATAACTCAAGTTTGGTTGATTGTATGGACATGTGCACTGGTATACATCATCCTTATGTTGGCATGCATCCCTAATCATTTGTGCAAGAGAATATTCCCAAGGAATATTCTATTACCATCAAAATTGTCCTACTACTGTAACACTGTCTGATACTTACACAATTTTCTTTTGAAACTGAATGAGGTTAATCTGCAAAATAAATATGTTTCCATAAATGACAACCATATCTTTCCTTAATAGATTTATTGGACATATTGCCAACATAGGATGTAGGGAAAGAGCTACTTATGCTAGAAATAGGGATTATTGAGAGGGGGGTGTGAATCAGTAATCTACAAACTTTAGTCGCCAACTAGATATTATTACTTACATTAAACCATGCATAATAAAGGAATAAAGTAATTTTGAATAGTAATAGTAAAAATGCACAAAGATAACTCATGACACCATATTTTTTTAGCTAGAGAAACCCTAGCCAAGGTAAAACCTCGATGGGGATGATATCCACTAGATAATATACTGATATAACATCATTAGAGTCGACTCAACAAGAAAATATAACTTAAAACAATAAATCAAATCATTAACCATATTCTACTAACATGCTTTGTTCTACACTGTGTTAGTACTACATCACTATTTGCATCATAACTCAAATTTGGTTGATTGTATGAACATGTGCATTGGTATACATCAACCTTATGTTGGCATGTATCTCTAGTCAACTATGTAAGAAAATATTCCTAGGGAATATTCTAGTACCATCAAAATTGTCCTACTACTGTAACACTGTATGATACTTAGACAATTTTCTTTTGCAATTGAATGAGGTTAATCTGCAAAATAAATATGTTTCCATAAATGAAAACCATATCTTTCCTTAATAGATTTATTGGACATATTGCCAACATAAGATGCAGGGAAAGAGTTACTAATGCTAGAAATAGGGATTATTGAGAGGGGGGTGTGAATCAGTAATATAAAAACTTTAGTCACCAACTAGATATTATTAGTTACATTAAACCATGCATAATAAAGAAATAAAGTAATGTTTAATAGTAATAGTAAAAATTCACAAAGATAACTCATGACACCATATTTTGTTAGCTAGGGAAACCCTAGCCAAGGGAAAACCCCGATGAGGATGATACCCACTAGATAATATACTGATATATAAGTTTCTTGCTAGAAGATGGACCCTATTATGAGTCAACAAGAAAATTTAGTAGAATAAGTCCCTATTAGGAGACTTTGAATCCCTATTAGGAGATTCCAACCCTGTAAGGAGTTGTAGTATAATATATGCAAGATGAGCCCACTACCCAAACATGCAATTTCAACTATATGAAGAGCTCACTGCTCAAACTAGTAATTTACTATTATTTTCCTTCATTGACTAATCTTTGATCTTTAGCTTGATCTCAAAGCACTGGATAGATCATATAAAACTTTGCATATATTGCTTTCACAAAAGTTCACTCACTTCACAGTCTTACAATCTATAGCACTTGTAAAAACACAATACACAAGTTCACACACTTCTTCTCGCAAAAGCCCTTTGCATTACTACCATGCCTTTACATAAATTACTACTAGGTTGGATAAGACCAAAATTAACTTTTCCAATTTAGAGTAAACATCTATGATTTTGGCCCTAATTCTATTGTCCTACTTCATCAAAACGTGATTATCTCTATTTTATACAGTTTGTACAAACTTCCAAGGTTATACACATCATCACCAACATGTATACTATCTCCATGTAACTTTTCTTATCATAATATGATGTCTACAACATGTGATAAACAAAACAATACACTATTGTAAACCAAATTCTATACTTAGACAATTTTTAGAGTACCAAACACTAAGTATCTTTATTTATGAGGTTTCTTATCAACATGTACATCGTGTGTTGCCATAAATGACAAAATTACATATCACTATTAGAAAATTGTCAACAATCTCCCCCTTTGGCATTGATGGCAACAAAATAGGGAGAATTGGCTAAGTGATAAAAAATTAACATAAACAACATATAAACGTTATAACTTATGTATATGCTCCCCCTTACAATATACTTTACACTTTTACAATTTTCACATGTATTTCTCCCCATTGTATCTCTCCCAATAACAACATGTATACAATTTTCACATGTATCTCTCCCCCTCTAACATCAATGAAAAAGGTCAAAATGTCAAGATATTGTCCAAAAAATGTTGTCCTTTCTTATGCTAAAATAATATTCATACAATCATCAAAAATAATCTTTAGGCTATTCATACCTTTGGTCCACATATCTTTTGTAGACTTTGCTGATGTGAGAATTGCACATAAAGCATATGATACAATCTTAACTGCATTGATATCTGAATACAAAAAGTTTCTATATGTTTCCTTGGCCTTGACACATTCCTGCAGCTATTTCTCAACAAAAGATAACTTTAGAGCAATGGATTCTCTAAAATTGGATATTTTCTTCAAGATCTTCTCTTTCTAAAGTTCTAGTTTCCTAATGTCACTATGAAAACTGGTAACTTGACTATCAAAATCATCAATTTTTCTAGATGGATGCTATATTTGGTTGGCCAAAGCCTCTATCTCACTCATCTTAGTCTCTATCTAACTATCCAAATCATTAGTCGGTTTGTATGATAAGGTACACTTAACATACAAAGCTTTCCCTTCTTGTTGGCATTTTCGAAGTTCTTTAATGCATGTATCAAGATTGACTAAGTCATTCTTGATATTTTGGCAAATGGTGCTAAACAAGTTAGCATCATGGAAAATTTGAGCCTTTGCCTCTACAACAATCACCAAATTAGTAAACTCTTCATCAAAAGACTTTAGCACTACTTGTGCTCTATGTTCAAGATTTGACTTAGTATGTTGTACTATTAAAGTGCTGTGCAATATATCAGTTACTTCCATTAATGATCTCTATAAACTTTTCATAGTTTTATTCTTCTATATGAGTTTGTATAAGGATGAGATCATATTAGTTTGATCATTATCATTAGTAGCCAAACGAGCAAGAGAGAGTGGAGTGGATGAACTAGATGGTTTATTCTCATCCTCCCTCTATTTCTTTGCTACTTCTTTAGTTCTTTTCTGTTTCTCTTCTTTCTTTTCATTTTCTTCTCTTTCTCTCTTCTCTTCTAATATTTTCCTCACTAATTCCTCAATTTTCTTTATCCTCTCTTCTTTTGTAATCCTTTTCTTGTTTTTGTCTTCCTTTATCTTCCTTTCTTACTCAAGCAATTGTTTTTGGCTTCTTCTATTTTCTTTCTTTCTAGTTCTAGTAGCCTCTTCTCTTCCTCAATTTGTTTCAACTTTTCCTCAATATCTTAGTATCTAGTAGATTTGGTTCAAAATCACCAAATGGATTGGTATTATCAATGTTAAGAGTAACATTGGTTTGATCAATCTTCATGGTGTCACCACTTACTAACACTTTTGAGGTTCTAGGAGCTAGAGGAGATGTTGCCTATAATTCTGACAACATTTTACTAATAGTTGTTGTTGTCTCCTTTCTCAATTTATCCTTCTCAACAACCATAAATAAGAATGGCCTCAACTTATTTTTCAGGTATGGTGTGAGGTTATTTAATAATCTCTTAATTTCATCTTCATCATCAGTCTTGCAAATGGTCCTTAGCATAGGCTTCCAAAGTTCAAGGTCTTCTTCTCTTGCTGGAATCTTCTTATCTATAAGTCTCTCATAGAATTTCTAGTTCATTACTCCTTTGGTATCCTTCATACTTGGATCCTTTGAAATGATATGTTTCACAATAGATATATCAATCTGATCCTTCTCAAAATTATTATATAAATCATGAAACTTGTTCATTTGAAGAAAGTTTCCCTTATTTGCAATAGTTGTGTTAATCTTCTCAATCTTTGGCTTCTAGGATTGCCAAGCTTTTCCTACTACTTGCTTAGGTGGAGTCATCATTTTAGCTTGTTTGGTTTCCTATTCCTCCTCTTTCTCATCACTTGATTCAATTGTCAACAATGGTTTCTACCACTTACTAGGTCTTGTGGCTAGCTATTTGACTCTCTTAGTCTTTAGAGATAAGGCTTCCACTAATCTCTCTAATTTTCTTTTTTTCTCACTGGGTTGAACATCAAACACTGTTGCATATGGTATGCTCTATCCCAAATATGTCTCAACAACTAAAACTAACAAGGGTTGTAAGTTTAATACACCTTTCTTCATTATCTTTCTAATGGCCTCAAATTCACTCTTTTTCATTCTGGCCTATGATAGTGCCTTCTTCATTATTTATTCAACATTCTTGTGAGATGCCTTCTCCAAGGTTGCTTGATGAGTATGTTGTGTAATCTCATCATATGTACCAAATTTGTATTCAGCTTTATCTTGCTTTGAATTTAACAATAAATCAATGTAACCAACTACAACATCATCACTCAATTCATAGCTCAAGGGATCTAGGAATTTTTACCAAGGTTCCATTGCTTGAATATAAGTATGATCTGTATCAACTAGAGTACATATATCCTCCTTGAATATATCCACAATTGGTGGTGAAATCCTAAATCTCTATTTTATCTCATTCTAGAATGTTTTCACTATTAAGTTTCCACTGTCTAATATCTTGTCTACAGGGTGTCTTTTGCATACCTCTAAAATCTTCTCCATAATGCATCTATCACTACTCATTATATCTATTGCTGACAAGTAGGGAAATCTCTTCAACATATAAAAGAATATGTGATTTATCAATTATTGGAATCTAAATACACCATTCTTTTTCCTATTAATCTTTTCAAGGTTTTCCAAGAGTTGCATTCTCATTATTTCACTTAGATTTACTTGATCTTTCTCAACACATATCTTATAAGTTGTATATATAAATCCTGTTGAAAGTTCATCTAGCTTAGAACTTGCACAAACTGAATAAGCAATAATTCTACTAAGAAATCTCACATCATCTTACTTGATAGAGCTGATTACCATAGCCTTCCCATTATATACTGCCTTAGTGTAACTATCCACTTTCTTCTTTACCAATTTCTCTCATATGGGTATACTGCCTTGTTTGCTAAGACTAGTTATCTCAATATAAGGTCAGAAGAAATATCTACTACATTATCTTGCATCCACAATTTTCCATCATGTATCCTACTTAGTTTTTTTTTTTTCCATTCATTTGAATCTAATTCAAAGTAGAAATGATACTTAAACATGTCTAGTTCCCTTAAGTGTTCAAATTTGGGCTTCATTGTCATGTCATGGTTAAAGACCAATTTCATATCCTTATTCATATATTCATTTATAGTTGACTCAAACTCGCAATTCAAATAATTTTCTACATCTTCAAGGTAAACTACATTGTTTAGAGTGATAGACATCACAGAGTTAGGGTTTCCTTCATTAGGTTTTATGGAAACTATCTTAAACTTGGGTCTATCCTCATTCTCAACATTGTGTACTAATGACATATCCATGATCTTCATCAATATGAACCTTTTACCAAACAAATTTATGGGAAGATGATAAAATACCTCTTTCCAAAAATAGGGTTTGCTTCAAAATCACTCTAACAAGTCACTTTTGAATGCTCTTTTCTTTGAATGTGTTTGCAATGAAGTAAAATTCAATTTTGTACTCCATTTATTCATCAACTTGAACTTGCATTTATTGTGTACTTCACAAATATGAAAAAGCTATTAATTATGTTCTATAATTAGATAACTACTCAAACTCATCCATCTAATCTTCAAATGTCACCCGAGGTTTATTATAGCCTCCTTCGACCATGAAAAACATCCTCAAGACTTCGTGTCATAAAATTCTCTACAAAAATATACTCTTCATCTTCTATTGTAGAATCAACCTTTACTATAATACCAATAACTTTAAATTCCTTCATAACTTGTTTAGATAAGCTCCAAATCATAGGAAAAATTAGGTACCATTCAAACATAATTGGATACACCTTTTCCCAACTTCACTAGCTCTAATTTAGTCTTTGACTAAAGTTCTCAAATTCTAATGATGTAAACAAGCTTAGTTGAACTTAATTGAATCAAACTCAACAACTGACTCTGATCTTTCTCTCTCATTTTCATCTAACTTTTCTTTTGAGATATCTATTCCTTTCATGAATTCTTCATTAAGTTCTTCTCAAAGTTTACTCACAATGTTTCTTTGTTCTTCATTGTTTCTACTAGTTCCAGAGTTCCTTTCCTAGTCCCTTCTATCATTCCTTCTATTCTTGAAGTTTCTTCCATTGTTCCTTCTATATCTGAAGTTTCTATCCATTTTGCAATACTTTGATGTCTGTCCAAATTTGTTACATAACTGACATATAGGTGCTCTACTTCTAGGATTTTACTGATTATTAGGTGCATGATAATTCTGAGCAATGTGTCCTAAGTTGTTACACCTATAACACATGATCTACCTTTTTTCTTCATAAGATCATCTTTCTCTCAATTTCCATTCATTAGATCTTCTTCTATCTATAGGGTTAGTATATCTAGACATTCTACTATTTCTTTTCTCATTATCATACTCAGGTTTCCTACAATCAATTGCATTATGATCCATATTGTGACAATTATGGCAATAAAAGTCCTTAACATGATTGAATGACTTGTTTGTACAATCTCTTTTAATATGACCTATTTCATTATGTAAAAACCACTTACCACTAAATTCATACCTAGTTTCCTTAGGAGTCCCCACTTGCTTTGCTTCATCCAAGATTTCAACTTTCTTGTTTTGCTCAACTTCTTTATCATTCTTAGAAGATTGACTAGATTTAATCTTTTCATTAGATTTGTCTTTATCTTTTGGATCTGATCTAATATCAAGTTTCTTTGCAGACGTGTTAATTAGATAACCAAGACTAGACTTTTCATAAGAAGGTCTCTATATAGACATAGAATCATCAAGCTTTCTCTGCTAGAATAAAGTTTCTTAAGCTATTGTTTACATTCTGTCAATTCACCTTTCACAATAGTAATGTACTTATGGAGTTATTCATGATCTTCTCTCAATGTTTCAAAATCAAATGTTCTTTTTTCGAGACTTGCTCTTAGATCTATGTTTTTAGTCCTCAAATCAGATTCAACTTTGCTAGGATCATTTCTCAAAGTCAACTTCAAATTTGTAATCTTTAACTCATGCTTCAAGATCTTGTACTATATCTTCAACTTTGAATATTCATCATCAATAGTTCCTGATTCAGTAGATTCAGGCTTGGATTTCAAATGTTCAATCTTTTCCTTCAACTGACCAATGCATATGTTGGAGTCTTCATATCTATCCTTCATCTTATCTCTTTCTTCAATAAGGAGATCAATTTCTTCAAGAGGTTCTTCGTCAACTATTCTATATCCATAGGGATCTTACTTAAGTTTTCAAGCCTCTTCAAAATAACTATACTTTGATACCAACTGTTAGAAATAGGGATTATTGAGAGGGGTTTGAATTAGTAATCTACAAACTTTAGTCACCAACTAGATATTATTACTTACTTTAAACCATACATAACAAAGCAGTAAAGTAATATTGAATAGTAATAGTAACAATGCACAAAGATAACTCATGATACTATATTTTTTTAACTAGGGAAGCCCTAGCCAAGGGAAAACCTTGGTGGGGATGATACCCACTAGATAATATATTAATATAAGTTCCTTGTTAGAGGATGGACCCTGTTAGGAGTGAATGAGAAAATTTAGTATAAGCAGCCCCTGTTAGGAGACTTTGAATCCTTTTTAGGAGATTCCAACCCTATTAGGAGTTGTAGTATAATGTATGCAAGATGAGCCCACTGTCCAAACATGCAATTTCAACTACATGAAGAGCTCACTACTCAAACAAGTGATTTACTATTATTTTCCTTCCTTGACTAATCTTTGATCTTTAGTTCAATATCAAATCACCAAATAACTCATATAAAACTTTGCATATATTTCTTTCACAAAAGTTTTCTCACTTCACAATCTTACAAGATAGCACTTGTAAAAACACAATACACAAGTTTGCACACTTCTTATTGAAAGAAGTCTTTTTCATAAATACCATGCCTTTACATAAATTACTACTGGGTGGGTCGAGACCACAATTCACTTTTCCAAGTTAGAGTAAACATCTAGGATGTTGGCCCTAATTGGACAAGTAATTGTATTGTAAACAAAATAATTCTCTTCAATTATGTTGTCCTGCTTCATCAAAACATGATTATCTCTATTCTGTATAGTTTGTACAAACTTTTGAGGTTATAAAAATCATCACCAACATGTATACTATCTCCATGTTACTTTTATTATCATAATATGACATTTGCACATGTTATAAACAAAACAATACACTATTGTAAACTAAATTCTATACTTAGACAATTTTCTGAGTACTAGACACTATCTTTATTTTTGAGGTTTCTTGTCGACATGTACATCACATGTTGCCATAAATTCAATAACAATTACATATCACTATTAGCCAATTTTCAATAGCTAACCTTTACTTTATTGAATAGAAATAAAAATCTCACATCTTCTTATATACTTATAATAGTCATGGAATAGAGTTAGCCAATAATAACTAGCCCTCACGATCATCATAGCTATTGTCCTAGTCAAGAAATGGCTACCATTAGGACCATCATGAAATTCCTTGATCATCCTATCAGTTTGATCATTTTTGATGCATCTCATTAGGGCTCCATTGAAATATTTTCTAAAAAGGATCCCATCCGCTAGGACAAAGGGGATAGAATATAATTTGAATTGCCTCATTTTGCCTTTTGGCTCTATCTAATCCTTGTGGATAGCCTCCTCCCAATAAGAATTTTTTCATGCCATGTATCCAATTGTTCAAGTTTCCATGCCCTATTTAATTTTCATTTTCTATAACTAGGGAAACCTCCTTAGTTGTCTCTTGGGATGAAATCATCTATTCACACAACCCTTTACCTCTAACCAGCTTGGTGATCTTGATGTCTATGTCATACTCTATGACTTTAGTGATCCATCTAGCCCTCTTTTCATTAATGTCTTTGTTTAAAATAATTTCCTTCACAGTTGTATGAGGAACCAAGAGTTAGACCTTATTGTGATACAAAAGATGCCTGAATTTCTTTAGAGCTCTTATGATAGAGAGAACATATTTTTCCACATAACTATACTTATCTTAATAATCATTTATCTCTTCACTAAAAAAGCCTATATGTTGTTCTTCATTAGCATCTTTTAGCTATGTCAAGATGGCTGAGATGCTTAACACACCTCCAAGTGTATAGAGAATGAAATCCTTGCCGAAATTGGGGTTGATAAGGGTAGGAGTTGATGCTATTGTTACCTTAATCTCTTCAAAACTAGCTCTCCCTTCCTTTGTCTAGGTGAAGATGATATTATTTTTTATCATAGCTATAATGGGCTTAACCATGGTAGCAAGATCATGGATAAATGTTCTTACAAATTTGATTCTACCAAGGAAGATTTGTCTTATGAGTAGGAAGTGGGAGACCAAGAATTGCCTTTGTTCTCTCTAGATCAATAGTCAAACCCTCTTTAGACACAATTTGTCTAAGCAATTTCTCTTGATTAGTAGCATGCACACACCTACTTGGATTCAATGACACATCATACTTCCTGCATTTGATGAATACTTGCCTCACATGACCAAGATGATCTTGGAGTAGATGGTGGTATCATCAAGGTAGACCAACACAAATCTTTCAAAAATATTCTTGAAAGCCATTTCCATTAATTTTGGATAAGTAGCACCTACATTGGTTAGTCCAAAAGACATCTTACTATAGGCATTAATGACCCATTTGGTGGTGAAAGTAGTCTTATATCTATCAAACTCTTGAACCAATGCTTGGTTATAACCATAATACCCATCTAAGAAAGAAAATCTATTTGAACCACTAACCTTGGATAGTATTTGCTCCATGGAAGGGAGGGGATGATGATCTTTAAGAGAAGCCCTATTAAGGTCCCTAAAATCTACACATTGTCTAATCTCTCCACTCTTCTTCCTAACAAGAATAAGGTTAGCTACCTAAGAGGAATTCTTAATAGGAAAAATTATATTGGCTTCTATTAACTTGGATAACTCCTTTCTCATTAATGGCTCAATTCTAGGATTAACTGGCCTCTATTTTTGTCGAATAGGTTTGGCATTATGACTCAAATCTATGGTATGATGAAACAACCTTGGGTCATAACCCCTTAAATCATCATATGTCCAAGAAAATATATCATTAAACTCTTGACATAGATGAACAAAATTTTCTTGTTCAAATTTAGAACATACCTTTCCCACATTGAGGATTTTCCCATTAGCAACAACAATTGGTATGTGATCATCTTTATTTACAGCCAGGTTTGACCCTCTACTCCTTTCTTGATCATTAGGGTTGAAGATACTCTCCAAAGTGATTAGGCCTTTGGGTAACTTGTTTGAACTGAAGTTCATGATTTGATCACCATACTAGCCTTGTAGTCTAGATTGATTCCTCTTAGAGAATTTTACTTCATTTTGTAGAAAAGTGGTAATTTGTACATTAGAATCAAAGACTTGCCAATTTGTGTCATTTTCAAGGATAGCGAGCCTTACAACCAATCTAATATATTATTCTCTATTATCCTTAACATGTTCCAATACATCATAATGAGCACCTATTATTGTCAATCTATCAACATGTTTATTTTCTCTCCTAGGAACACTCTAGATGTTGAATGCTTGAAAGCCCTCAAGTAAATCCCAAACTTTGTGTTTATATGCTTTGAGTAGATTGTTCTTTGTGATATTTTCACTCCTTACTTAATTGAAAACCAACTTACTATCCCCAAATACCCTTAGAACCTTGATTCCTCTCTTTTGTGTAAGTTGGAGATCTTGGATCAGAGCTTCATACTATGCTACATTATTGGTGCAACTAAATTGGAGCTTATAAGATAAATAGTACTTCTCCAATTCAGAAGAAATGAGCATGACACCAGCCCCTAAAACATTCTTATTTCTTGAGCCATCAAAAAACATGCTCCATAATCCTTCAATATTTTCTTCCTTCTTTATGAGAATGGGGATGGGGACCTCTTCCTCAAGTATGCAATAGGTTACAAGACCTATCTCTAGGGCCTCATGTATTGGATCAAATTGATAAGAAGTAGCCTACTCATCCAAAATATAGTCAAGAACCTCTACCAAAGAAGTCATTGGTTCATAAGATGTCTATCCTTCATCCTCCTCCCTAATTGTACAATTCATGTTTGTAGGACTTGGAGTATAGGTCTCTATGTGATTAAGGGCCAAAGGATTTTCTCTTAAAGAAGCTCTTGTCCCATATCTTGTCCTAAAGAACATATAAGACAATTCTACTACAATATGACCTCCTATTTGTGTAGTGAAGTCTTTAGAAAGAAAAATGGCAAAATAAGGTTTTTCCTCAGTCACTAATATGTCTTAGGTTGTAGTACAAATAGGGCAAGCATGCAATGCCATCTCAAAAAAATTTAGGATCCCTATAATCTTTAAAGAGCTACTATCTAACCAAAGGACATCCCTCACCATTGGTTCATACTTAATGCCAAAGAGATCGACTACACATTTAGGCATTACTAAACTACTAGCTCCTAAATCAATCATGCAATTATGGACTAGTTTATCACCTATGATCAAAGAGAGATAAAAAGAAGGAGGTCTACTTTTCTTACTTGATTCTCCCTCTTTGATTTGTTACACTAGGCTTTCTACATTCTCCTCTCTAGGTGGTTGATCCTTCACTTTTATGCTCTCTAGATCTTGTTATAGTAGATTCATTTGCCATGGTACAGTAGTAACAGCATCCCATATAGTGATATTGAAATTAATCCTTTTCATTTGATCTACCACATTGAAAGGAGTATTAGCTATTTTGATTGAAGCCTTAGGAGCTGCATGGATAGATGGATGAATTTGGGAAGTTTGAGGTTCAGTAGACTTCTTGTTTTTTATATCTTGCCTCCATTGAGGAGCAACATTGGATTGTGCATTCATCACTAGCACATGAGGAGCAACATCTAGAGTTGAAGCATGAAATGGTGGAGGAGTAGCACCCTCAATAGGTCTTCTCTTACTTTTGGTTTTGTGAGCTATATAATCCATGGTTTCTATGGAAATATTCCTCTAGATGTTGGTTCATGAAAAAATAATCACCTTGCTATTGTAGATGAGAGGCATCATTAGGTTGACTAACATTATATTACTTCCCTACTATTGTCAATTGTCTAGTTAGTGCTAAGTAAGACTCTTCCTTTTGACACATACAATATCCATCAAAATAGTTTCAAGAAGTGCAAAAGTCTAGATCTTGAGCAAGATTATTATAAGGGACTAAAGTCTTACTTAGGTTTGTATTTGCAGCAGGGGTATTGCCAAAAGGTTTAATCTAATTATATAGAACATGACCCTGATGTTGATTTGGAGGCCTATTATGAATGTGACCTTGATACTGAAGTTGGGGAGGCTTATTGTTTTGAGCATGTTGCCTTTCTAGGGTCATAGCCTCATTAATCACCTTTGGTATCATTGGGAAGCTATCCTCTATCTTCTTCTCCTAACCCTACAACTTCTTGTCTATATTTTACATCATATACTGCATCATATCTTTCAATTCATCTTTTCCATTTGAAGATATGAAGGCTAAATAGAAAATATCAAGGGTCTAACTTGTAGATGTGGTAGGGATAGGGGCTACAATAGGGTGATGATTGGGTATGTTAGGAAAGAAAGGCATTGGATGTTAGAAATAGGAATTACTGGGGGGGTAGGGGGGGGTGGTGGTTGAATCAATAATCTACAAACTTTAGTCACCAACTGGATATTATTTTAAACCATACATAACAAAGTAATAAAGTAATTCTAAAGAGTAATATTAACCATACACGAAGATAACTCATAACACCATATTTTGTTAACTAGGGAAACCTTGGCCAAGGGAAAACCCGAATGGGGATGATACCCACTAGATAATATATTGATATATAAGTTCCTTGTTAGAGGATGGACACTGTTAGGAGTCAAAGAGAAAATTTAGATAGATTTCCCTATTAGGAGACTTTTAATCCATGTTAGGAGATTCCAATCCTATTAGGAGTTGTGGTATAGTAGATGCAAGATGAGCCCACTACCCAAACATGCAATTCCAATTACAAGAAGATATCACTGCCCAAACAAGTAATCAGACTTCTAGAATGTAGGTACTATAATTTATTATTTGAATAATCTTTGATCTTCAGCTCAATCTTGGATCACAAAAACATCTTTACAAAACTTCACATATGTTTCTTTAATAAAAGTTCACATACAATCGCTCAACACAAGTATTACAACACTTGCACACTTCCACTTGAATTTGCAAGATGTCCTTTGCATAAATACCATGTCTTTACAAAAAATTATGCTAGTTTAGCTAAGACCATAATATACTTTTCCAACTTAGAGTAGACATCTAGGATGTTGTCCCTAATTGGCCAAGTGATTATTTTGTAAAAAAAATAACTTCTTTCCTTTAATTTTGTTGTCATGTTTCACTAGTGAAACATGAACATCTCATTTCTGTACAATCCATACTAACTTCTAAGGTTATACACATCATCATCAACATGTATACTATCTCCATCTAACTTCTCTAGTCATAACATGACATCAGTAACAAGTTACATACAAAATAATACACTATTGTATACCAAATTCATACTTAGACAATTTTTGAGTACCAACAGCTAAGTATCTTTAATTCTAAGAATTCTTGTAAGCATGTACATCATGTGTTGCCACAAATGACAACAATTAAATATATTAATTGGCCAATTTTCAACAATCTCCCTCTTTGGCATTGATGGCAACAAAATAGGGAAAATTGGCTAAGTATCAAACACTCAAAATAAATAACACAATATTATTACATCTATTACAACTTGTCCATCTTACATATGCTCCCCCTTACAATATGGTTTCATAATTTACAATCTTATCTTCTCTTCTTTACCTCATTTACAATTTTCTTATGTACTTCTCCCCCTTTGACATCAATGACAAAGGTTAAGATGTCAAAAACTGCCCAAAGATTGTCTATCTACTGTCAAAATCTTTGTAAACATATGCCTTATACTAATAGTATCTTCATGAAATCATAAAAAATTGACTTAAGATTGTTCATATCTTTAGTCCATGTATCCTTGGCTGGTTGAGCAGAGGTGAGAATTACACATAAGGCATATGACGCAATCTCAACTAGATTGAGGTCAGAGTATAAATAGTTAGAATAAGTGTCTTTTGCCTTGACTCATTCCTCCAACTATTTCTCAACAATAGATACTTTTAGAGCAATATACTCTTTAAAATATAATACTCTCCTCAGAAAACATTCCTTCAAAAGCTCTAGTTTCCTAATATCACTATGAATACTAGCCATTTGTCCTTCAAAATCATCAATTTTACTTGCAATATATTGTAACTGGCTAGATATAGCATCTAGCTCACTCATCTTTCCTCCAATCTGACTTTCAATATCCTTATTCAACTTGTGAGATAGAGTACACTTGATACACAATATCTTGCCATCTTGTTGACATTTTTGGAGGTCCTTGACACAAGCATCAAGACTTATCAAATTGTTCTTAATATTCTAAAAAATAGTGCTAAACAAGTTAGCATCATGTGAGATTAGTGCCTTTTTTTGTGCAACATTCAACAAATTTTTGAATTCCTCATCAAAATATTTTAGCACTACATGTGCCTTCTATTTAGGATTTGCTTCTTTATCTTCTATTACCAGAGTACTATGTTATTTGTTAGTAATCTCCATCAATGTTCTCTGTAGGCTCTTTACTATCTTGTTCTTCTAAATAAGATTTGACAAAAATGAGATCAAGTTAGTTTGATCATCATCATTAGTTGTCAAGCTAGCAATGAAAATTGGAGTAGATGAACTAGAAGGTTTAGTGCCATCTTTCCTTTTCTTCTTTCAAACATCTTCATTGACTCTTCTTTCTACTTCCTCTTTCTCTTCTCTTACCTTTCTTTCTTTTTCTCTCTTTTCTTCCTCTTCTAACCTCTTCTTCTTATCTTCCTCTTGTTAAATTTTTTTTCATTTCTTCCTCAACTAATCTTTTCTTTTCTTCTTCTACTTTTCTTTTCATCTCATCGTCAAGCAATTTTTGATTGGCCTCTTCTATTTTCCTTTTCTCTTCCTCTAATAACCTCTTCTTTTCTTCAATCTGTCTCAATTGTTCTTCAATATCCTCAGCATAAGGTCTACTCTATTTGATACTTTCAAATGGTTTAGTATCCTTAATGTTAATGGTAACATTAGTCTGATCTATCTACATTGTGTCACTAATCACTAACACTTCCAAGGTTTTGGGTGTTGGTGAAGATGTTATCTTAGACTCTATCATCATCTGACTTATAGCTATTGTAGTCTCACTTCTTATCTTATCTTTCCCAACCATTATAAATATAAATGGTCTTACCTTGTTTCTCAAGTAATGTGCTAGATTATTCAATGAAATCTTGACTTCTTCTTCATCATTAGTTTTGCATATTTTTCTCAACATAGAATTCTGAAGTTATATATCCTCTTCTTGAACTAGTGCCTTCTTTTCAATGAGTCATTATTGGCTATAATGTATCTCACAGTAGAGATATCAATATGATCTTTCTCAAAATTATTATACATATCATAAACTTGTGTTCATTTGAACAAAGTTGCCTTCATTAGAAATAGTTGAATTTATCTTCTCTATCTTTGGCTTCTAGGGTTTCCAAGATTTCTTGCTGACTATTTAGAAGTAGTTACCTTCTTTGCCTATTTGACTTCTTGTTCATCTTCTTCTTATTCACTAGACTCAACAATTATCAACAATTTCTTTTGTCTCTTTCCTAGTCCTGTGGCTTGTTGCTTGACCCTTTTAGTCTTTGTGGTCACAAATTCCATTAATCTTTTTGATTTCCTCTTTCACTTACTTATCTATACATCTGATACTACTGGATAAGGAATGCTCTATTCTTAAGATGTCTCTACAATAGACACTAACAAAGGTTGCAGATATGTTATACCTTGCTTCATGGTCTACCCGACTACCTGACTCACTCTCAATCATACAGGTTTATTTTAAAGCTTTCTTCATTATAGTTTCTATCTTCTTGTGAGATGCTTTCTACAAGGATGCCTACTCAACTAACTAGGTAATCTCATCATAAGTCCAAATCTATATTTAGCTTTGTCCTTTTCTGATTTCAACAATAAATCAATGTATCTAACTACTAGATCATCATTCAATTCATAACCTAAGGGATCAAGAAATGTTTCCTAAGGTTTTATTGCTTGAATATAAGTAAAATCTATATCAACCATAACACAAATGTCTTCTTTAAATCTATCTACAATTATAAGTGTGGTTCTAAATTTATGTCTCATCTCATTCTAAAATGTTTTCATTATCAAATTCCCACTATCCAATATCTTATCTATTGGATGTCTTCTACACACTTCTATGATTTTCTCCATTGTACACCTCTCATTGCTCATAATCTCTATGACTCAAAAATATGGAATTCTCTTAAGTAAATGAAATAATATGTGATTGATCAATGACTAAAATCTAAACATAGCATTCTTAGTCCTTTTGATCTTCTCTAGGTTCTCAAGAAGTTGCATTCTTACAATTTCACTAAGATTAACTTGTTCCTTCTCAACACATATCTTATATGTTCCATAGATGAATTCAGCTGACCATTCATCAATCTTTGAACTTACACATATAGAGTAGGCAATGGTTCTACTCAAAAATCTTACATTATCTTGTTTAATGGTGTTGATCACCATGGCCTTTCCATTATACACTACCTTTGTGTAGCTCTCAACTTTCTTTTAAACCAATTTCTCACCTATAGGTACACTATGTTGTTTACAAAGACTAGTTACCTCATCAATAAGGTTTGCTGAAATATCAACTATACTATATTGCATCCATAGTTTTCCATCATGTATTCTACTTAGTATGATCTATGTCCAATTCTTGAAAGAAATGATATTTGAAAAAGTCTAGTTCCTTCAAGTGTTTAAATCTGGATTTCATAGTCATATCATGATTAAAGACTAATTCCATATCCTTTCTCATATATTCACTCCCAAAAAATTCAAACTTACAGGTAAGATAACTTCCTATATCTTTCAAATACACTACATTATTTGGAGTAATGGATAATGCAGAGGTATGGTTTCCTTCTATGGGTTTATTGGAAACAACCTTCAACTTCAATTTCTCCTCATTCTCAACATTGTGAACTACTAACATATCCATGATTCTATTAAATATGAACTTTTACCCAATAAATTCTATAGAAAAATGATAAATATCTTTTTTCAAAAAGAGGATTTGCTTCAAAATCACCTTGACAAGTCACTTTTGAGTGCTCTATGTTTTTGATGTGATCGTAATGAAATGAAAATCAAGTTTATACTCCATTTATTCCATAAAATTGAACTCGCATTAATTGAGTACTTTGAAATCATGAAAATTTACCTATTTCATTTTGAAATCAAATATCTACTCAAGATATTCAAATGCTAACTAAGGTTTACTATAGCTTCCTCTCATCATGACAATGCTCCACAAAACTTTGCTACATGAAATTCTCAGCAAAAACATAGTTTTCATCTTTTGCTACAGAATTAGCTTCCTTTTTAATAGAAATTCTAATTCTTAATTCCTTTGCAACTAGTTTAGATAAGCCCCAAATTACAAGAAAGCTTAGGCCCATCTAATTTATCTTGATACACCTTTTCCCAACTTTGTTATCCATAATTTGATCTCTGAATAAAGTTTTCAAGTTCTAGAGCTATGAACAAGCTTAATTCAACTCAATTGAATGAAACTCTATTAAAAAATTTAATCTTCCTATCTCGCCATCATGTAACTTATCTTTTGAAATGTCTAATCCTTTTACAAATGCCTCATTGAGTTCTTCTCAAAGTAGACCAACTAAATTTCTTTGTCCCTTATTATTTTTCTTAGTTTTGGAGTTCCCCTCATGGTTCCTTCTATCATTTTTGATATTTCTTCCATCATTCCTTATATTTCTAAAGTTTCTTCCATTGTTCCTTCTATCTCTGAGGTTTCTATTCATTCTTTAGTACTTTTTTGCATGTCCAAAGTTCTTTCATAACTGACATACTGAGTTCTCCTTCTAGGATTTTGTTGATCATTAGGTGCATGATAGTTCCAAGCTATGTGTCCAAATTTGTTACACTTAAAATACATGATCTATCTTCTTTCTTCATAAGGTCTTCCTTCTCTCGATGTCCTTTTATTATATCTTCTTCTATTTACAGGGTTAGCATTTCTAGACATTCTACTATTCCTTCTATCATTATCATATTTAGGTTTCCTACAATCATTTTCTCTGTGATCCATACCATGACAATTATGACAATAAAAATCTATAACATGATTAAATGAATTATTTTTACAATCACTTTTCATATGACATATTTCATTACATGAAAAACACTGACCTCTAAATTCATACCTAGTTTCCTTAGGAGATTCCACTTGCTTTGGTTCATCCAAAATCTCAACTTCCTTGTCTTGTCCAACTTCTTTAGGTTTATCAGAAGATTGACTAGATTCAATCTTATCCTTAGATTTACCTTTTTCTTTCAGATTTGATCTAATATTAGGTTTTTTTGTAGATATGTTAAATAGATAACCAAGACTAGTCTTATCATAAGTAGGTCTCTGTATTGACATTGAATCATCAAGATTTTATTTGCTAGAATAAAACTTCTCAAGTTGTTTCTTGCATTGAGTTAATTTTCCTTCAACAATAGTATTATATTTCTGAAGTTATCCATGTTCTTATTTCAATGTTACAAGCCCAGATGTCTTCTTTGCCAGACTTGCTTTAAGATCTGTATTCTCAATCTTCAAATCAATTTCAACTTTGCTAGGATTGCTCCTCAAAGTCAACTTCAAATTTGTAATCTTTAATTCTTGCTTCAAGATCTTGTACTCTATCTTCAGCTTTGAATAATCATCATCACTAGTTTCATCAACTATTCCATATACATAGGGACCTTACTCAAGCCATTAAGCCTCTTCTACCTAACTATGCTTTGATACCAATTGTTAGAAATAGGAATTACTAAGAGGGTTGGGGGGGGGGGGGGGGGGGGTGGGTTTTGAATCGGTAATCTACAAACTTTAGTCACCAACTAGATATTATTTGTTACTTTAAACCATACATAACAAAGTAATAAAGTAATGCTAAATAATAATAGTAACCATGCACAAAGATAACTCATAACACCATATTTTGTTAACTAGGAAAATCCTAGCCAAGGGAAAACTCAGTGGGGATGATAGCCACTAAATAACATATTGATATATAAGTTCCTTGTTAGAGGATGGACCCTATTAGGAGTCAATGAGAAAATTTAGTATAGAGAGTCCCTAATAGGAGACTTTGAATCCTTGTTAGGAGATTCCATCATTATTAGGAGTTTTGCCAACCCTGTTAGGAGTTGTGGTACAGTAGATGCAAGATGAACTCACTGCCCAAACATGCACATCCAATTACAAGAAGAGCCCACTACCCAAACAAGTAATCAAACTTCTAAAATGTAGGTATTGTAACTTCTTCTTTGATTTATCTTGAATCTTTAGCTCGATCTTGGATCAAAAACATATCTTTACAAATCTTTGCATATATCACTTTCATAAAAGTTCACGTACAATTGCTCAACACAACTATTACAACACTTGCACACTTCCACTTGAATTCACAAGATGTCCTTTGTATAAATACCATGCCTTTACACAAATTTGTACTAGGTCAGCTAAGACCATAATATACTAATTGGTCAAGTAATTATTTTGTAAACAAAATAATTCCTTTCCTTTAATTTTGTTGTCCTATTTCACTGGTGAAACACGAATATCTCTTTTATGTATAGTCCATACTAAATTTTGAGGTTATACACATCATCATCAACATGTATACTATATCTATCTAACTTTACTAGTCATAACATGATGTCGATAACAAGTTATGTACAAAACAATAAACTGTTGTATACCAAATTTATACTTAGATAATTTTTGAATACCAAAAGCTAAGTATCTTTATTTCTAAGGTTTTGTATAAGCATGTACATCATGTGTTTCCATAAATGACAAAAATTACATATTTTCATTAGCTAATTGTCAACATTGGAGGCCTTAGAGATAACTTCCCTCCTTGTATCAAGATATTTTTTGCCCTTATGGAAATTTCATAGGCATCTAGTAAAGTATCCCCTCCCAAAGTTTGCACTATGGTAGCTATATCACTATTAAAGGCTTTGAGGTAAAGCAAGAAAACATTGTCAGGGGTGCACCTTACTATAGTGGGTATTCTATCCCATGTCTTTTGAAATCTATAATTAGAATCTATCATATATTTGTGGGGAACTCTCTTAAAATTTGTTAGCTTCTCTAAAGTGATAGGTTAACACTTTTGTCCTTAAAATTATTACAAAGCCCTACTCCTAACCCATCCCAATCAGTAATAAAGTTATGAGGCAAGCCTACATACCATTGTAAGGATTTTCCTTTTAGTGATGAAGCTAGCAGCCTAACATCAACATCATTCTCTATAGTACCATGTGTATTGCAAACATTTGAAACTTCTTGAATATGTTCTATAGGAGAGATGGAAGTTTCACCCATGAAATTGGGTATACTTTTGAGAGATGACATTGGAATATCATATCTTTGAGCTAATAGGAGAGGACTCCCACCATTAATAGTGGAAAATGCATGTGCTCTATGTTGTGTCATATGGAATAATGCTTTATTTAAATGAATATATGGAAACCTAGGTAGTGATCTATCAATAGGAGGAGTGGACAGAGATCTTGTAGGTGTATGTGCTATTGTTGCACTCCTAACTTGTGATAGAGATAATCTACTCCTCTTTCTCCTAGGGTTTGAATGTGAAAACTTAGTGTATTGAAAATTACCTCTAGAAGATGCCCTTGTGTGAGCTTTGGGCATGAATCTTAGGAACCAAAATGTAGAATTGGATTCACCAAGTACTTGAAAATGAGCCTCTTGAAGGCTTGAAAATACTGAGATTAGTAATATCTTCTCAACATGTTTTTGAACTTTTCTTCTTTGACACTAGAAGATTTAAGAATTATTTGATATGTTAGTCCCACCAGGTGTGCCAAAAACTATTTTCACCAAAGCTTTCACCCTTGCCTAAATTTTTTACCTAAAGGAAACCTTGTGAAACATGGAAACAATATCCAAGCTGTGAGACTTGAACTATGAGATTGAGTTTCCAAAGAAGGTCGGCATCCTCATTATTAGAGTGCACCTAACTACTCTTTGAGAGGAAAAGGGAGAAGGAATGCATGAAAGAAAACTACCTAATCTAATCTAAAGGGGGTGATGCACCAAAATAGCTTGTTTAGTGATATCTTTTCCTAACAATGCACTATTCATCAATATAACCTCAAAATAAACTAATTCAAACTTTGTCTTAATCCAACAATTACATATAGATCTAAAACCAAATGAAATGCCACAAAGAAGAAAATTCACTCTATAACATTCAAAGAAAATAGTATATATTGTTGTGTAGATTGAAGAATGAAAAAAAAACACGAGCATAGGCAAGAAGATTTTGCACTAATTTTGATGGGAGAATGAAGTAAAGTACTGGATTACATTCACTCATAGACAAAAGGAAATCATAGTAACAAAGTATATGATACCAATTCTATAGAATCAGAGGAAAAATGACTAACCTTAGGAAGGGTTACAAAATTTTCTTTTATAGTGCAAGCATAATTCAGATAGCTTCTACCCTAAGGAAAAGCACAACAACTGCATTTAAGGTTACAAAGAACAATCATTACAAATCTGGGAAAGATTTGATCATGGTACACATCCAAATTTAGGAAAATCATATCATTCACCAAAGAAATAGTCATGAGATGAAAAAAATGGTGGTCATTAATGTTTTAACCGAGTAGATGGATAACCAAGTTGTGAAGAGAATTTCCTTTACATTTACCATGCATGGAGGATGAAAAAAGGTGGTTGTAGATGATCAAAAAGATCACATTTTCTATTAAAGACTTGTCTTTCTTTGTTCTCAACATGCTAGGTCAACCATGTCATTGAGAAACTAGAGTCAATCCTCAAGCTTCACCATGTAGTCCAACCATATTAAAACATTTTTACCACCTTGCCAACATTCAAAATTATGTTGACCCATGTCTTTACCTAGTCGCAACTTTGCCACCTTTTATCTTAACTAACTATGTTACCTTTTAAAATCATAATCATACTAACTATTATCACTACTTCACAACTTGAAATTGATGTAATATAAATTCCCATGACCCTGTGAGAATGAACTTAACCACCACTACTTACTCACCATCTAGGTCTGCTAAGACATGTTCAACCTATTGTTATGTCGCTACAACTAAAGGTCTAACAATTTTTTTATAGAGACATAACAACAAGCCTCAATATAATTCAATCTAATGGTGGAGAAAGTAAAACACCCTATGAACTATGATGGGCTTGCTGAGACACATGTCGCATCATCACTACCTTGCTATGTTTATTCATCATGCAGATTTCCATACTGACAAAGAAATAAACCTCAATCTTGGATGATCAGATGGCCATTACAAAACCCTTGCATTAAGAATAACTTAGTGAGTATGAGTAATATGAAAAGATTTAGAGGTTTTCTTAAACTAAAGAAACATAACAATAAGATTTACAGACAATGTCAGTTAGAAAAGATGAAAAAATCTAGTTTTAAAAGTAAGACTCATACATCTAAAGAATTTTTGGAATTAGTTCATACTAATTTGTGTGGACCAATTGATGTGTATAGCTATAAATACAACAAATAAATTATCCTATTTGTTGATGATTTTTCTAGGATGATGATAGTTATGTTTCTGAAACAAAAGTTTGATGCTTTACAAATGTTTAATTAGTACTTAGCTAGAGTTGAAAAGGAGATAGGTGAATGCTTGAAATGTCTAAGATCTGACAGAGGTGGAGAATTCACATCAAATAAGTTTGAGATATTCTATAATGATAGAGGAATCAAGAAAAAAACTTGTGCACCTCGTATTGCTGAAAGGAAGAACAAATCTATAATGGACTATGCTAGAACACACATGATGGAGAAGAATGTTGCTTTGAAATTCTGGAGAGAAGCTGTAAGTACAAATTTCTATAACTTGAACCATGTACAAGTCAAGAAAGGTACTCATTAAAAACTTTTTTAACTATGGTATGGATACTCACCCAATGTAAAATATTTTAAGATATTTGGGAGAAAATGTTACATTTTGAAGGATTTCAAGAATGGTAAATTAGCTACTAAAAGTGAAGAATGTATATTCCTTAGATATTCCACAAGAAGTAAAGATTATAAGTGTTTAAATACTATAACTAACAAAATTGTGGAAAGTGAAAATGTGAAGTTTGATGAATATACATAGGTACATGAAGTTGAACCTATGAAGGAACTTGAAGAGTACATGTCCTTTATATACTTTTATGAAGGTATGTATGTTGACGAAGTTGTTGTAAACAAAATTATTAATCAATAGAAAGTTTTAGTGATTGTCAAGTCACATATGATGAATGTCAAGTTGCAAAAAAATCTAAGGTACATTCTAGTTCTAAGATAATTGTAAATGAAAGGAATGATGATCTACCTAATAGAGAATTACATAGTGATTCAAAAGTTGACAGACCCATTGAAGAAAGAAGAGAAGAACCAAGATTTTCAAATTATGTCAGAAGACATCACCCTAATGAACAAATTATTGGAGATAAAGAAGCTAGACCAATGACAAGGAATAAGGTGAGAAGTGATACATGTTTATTGAGCATGCATGTGCCTAAAACAATGAAAGATTCCTTAGAGAATGAGGATAAGAGTAAAGCCATTAAAGATGGATTGATCAGATTAAGAAGAACAAGACATGGACTCTAGTATCTAGACCAGAGAATAAGAATATAATTAGAACTAAGTAGGTTTACAAAAACAAGTTAGATGAAAATGGTGAAGTCAAAAGAAATAAGGCAAGATTAGTTTGCTAGGGGTATGCACAAGAAGAAGGAATTGACTATGGATAAATATTTTTCCTATTTTCAAGATTGGAAGGAGTAAGAACTCTGTTTGCTTCCTCTACATACAAAGGTTTCAAGGTTTATCAAATGGATGTGAAGTTATCATTTCTAAATGGTATATTAGAAGAAGAAGTTTACATAGAAAAACTTGAACGATTAGACTACACAAAGCTTTATATGGTTTAAAGAAATCCCCAAGAGCATGGTATGAAAGGCTTCACAATTATCTTGTCAAAATTAGTTTTGAGAAGAATGATGATGAAAATAATTTGTACCTAAAGATAGAAGGAGGTAAAGGTATTTTACTAGCTAAATTTTGTGTTGATGATATCAGATTTGGAGGTCAAGATGCATTATGTAAGGTATTTGCAAATGAAATGAAGAAAGAATTTGAGATGTCTATATTTGGAGAGATCAAGTTCTTTCTTGCTTTGCAAGTATATCAGATGAAATATGGTATATACATCACTCAATCTAAGTATGTGAAAGATATATTGAAAACTTTTGGTTTAGAGGATTCAAAAATATTTAGCACTCCTATGGTAGTAGGACATAAACTTTCAAAAAATGATGATTCTACTAATGTGAATCAAACATTGTAAAGGTCTATGATTAGCAAGTTACAATATATAGTACATAGCAGACCTAATATTGCATTAGTTGTTGGGATTGTTGCAAGATTTTCTACAAATCCTAAGGAGAATCATTTAAGAGAAATATGAGATATCTAAAAGGAATAGAAAACTATGGTCTATACTACAGTAAAAATGAAAAATTTGAGTTAAGAGCCTATACAGATGTTAATTGGGCTACAAAAATTTATGACTAAAAGAGTACAAAGGGTGGAGAATTTTTCTTAGAAAAAAGATTGGTCACTTGGACTAGTAAGAAACAAAATTGTATATCTCAATCTATTGTTGAAGGTGAATATTTGGCTGCTACAATAATTGTACAAATGTGTTATGGATCAAACAACTACTTAAAGTGTGAAGGAGGAAATCATTAAACTTGTGGTACTTTATTGTGATAATACAAGTGCTATAAATATATCAAAGAACCTTATGATGCACACAAAGACTAAGTACATTGAAATCAAGTATCACTACTTGAGAGAGTTAATTGAAGAAAAATAAGTGAGGATGGAATATGTGAATACAAAAGAATAGATAGTTGATATATTCACAAAATCTTTATCTAAGGATGCACATGAATATTTTAGAGGTAAAATAGGGGTGATACCCCTATCCAAATATACTTAAGAAGTGTGAGTAGTGCCCAATATCAACTGAGTTGAATATTGTATCTTACAACTTGATGCAATGGATCTTACTTTAGGAGTTGCCTAAAGTAATGAAGGAGTTGAATTAGAAGACTTGCAGTCACATGCAAGGTAAAAGAGGGAGAACTTGAATTGAGTATATCTACATACAAAGAAGATATAAGAAAGAGGGAGAGATACTCTAATGAGGGAGATATAAGAGAGATACATTGAAGGAGATTAAAAAATCTTACATTACCCTATACAAAGGAAGGAAATATAATAATAGAGGGAGAAATTTCAAAGATATTATTTTCTTTTTGGTATTGTTGTTGGTATTGGTTTTTCATCAATGCCAAAGAGGGAGATTGTTGATATGATATTGTCTTCAAGTGAAAAACTTGTAATGGAATAGTCATTATTTTGTCAATGATGTCAAACCTACTAACTACTATTGGGATAATTTCTTTTTGTCCTAAAAGCTATCATTTAGTTGATTGATGAAGATGATTTGAAAAGAGGATATAACAAGAGCACCTAGAGAAAGGCTAAGTTATTTAGTATGCAAAAGAAGCACTGAGACCAAGTAAAACTTTGATACAATAGTAATTTTTTTTATCTACTTAAAGTCTAGAATGAAAGATTACTTAAGTTAAGACTAGAAGAAGATCAAGTAATAAAAGTGTCTGCCAAGCCTTGCTGAGCAATAAGTGCAAGCCAAGTAGAAATTAGTGGAAGTTGAGTGAAAATAAAGAGGTGTTGAGTAAAGATGAAAACTAGTGCAACCCAAGTGAATGAGAGTATATGCTAAGTAAAGTTTAGTTGATGCCGAGCATCAACACACTTTAATTTTTGCCAAGTGAACTAGTGTTGGTCAAGTAACAAAATAATATAGATGTCATGTGACAATATTAAATCAAAGATTTGACAAATCTAAGATGACTAATTTGATTTCTTAGATTATGTGAAGTGTATAGAAGATAACTATGATGAAATGGTGGCACAAAATTCAATGTAAACCATTTTGAGGTGAATTCGAGGAAGATTGTAGAGGAAGTTTCTAGAGGAACCAAATGTAAAAGTAGGTAGATTAATTAAATCCTACCTAATCCTACGTAACCCTAAAATAGATGATTGTGGTTAAGCAGATAAAGTTCTATATTCTCTATTTATAAAGATAGTTGGTTAGAAGAAAAGGTTGTCATGTGTGAGAACCTAAGGAAGAAAAGGAGTCTAGGGTATTGCTTCATTTAGTGGCCAAACAAAAGAGATTGTAGATGGCATACAAAGCAAGAATGCTTAAGAGCATGAATGGTCAAAGGGTGAACCAACTATCATAGATGAAGAGTATGAATGCCAAGTAGAATTCAGGATTGAAACAAAAATCTTTAATCTGTAATTGAGTTGCAAGTTTTTATTAGATCAAGTCCTAATATTACTTTCTAACAATTGTACTAGTGTGGATAAAATCCTTTAGATTAAGGTTGACCTAACAATCATTTGTAAATCCTTTATTTGGGTGACATTCTAATGGAATGATCTGAAGTCCTCTAACAAGGATCACTCCTAACAGGGTGATTGAAATCCTTTAACTAGGCCACATTTAGCAGTGTGTATTGTAACCTTTAATAGGGTTGGCCTTTCACAGTGCATCACTTTAGAAGAGTGAGAATTAGTAGCATGTTACTGGTTGTTTTTCCCAAGTTGGGTTTCCATGTATTACCTTGTGTCAAATTGTGTGAATGTTCTTATGGTGTTTCATGCTTACATTTCTACAAAGTTTTTTTGACCTAGGACAATAAACTACAAATTTTAAGTATTGTATGAGCTAATGGATGCATCCATGTTGAGTTTCTATGGATATGGGTCTACTAAGCATTGAAAAATTTTATTTGTACATCTAGACTTTGGATAATTGATTCACCCCCCTCTTAGTTATTCTAAAGAATTCAAACATTTAGTATACAAATACAATGGTTCATTCTCATTGATTTGTCTAAAATATTGTAAACTTTATTCTTTTATGTTATGTCTATCCATCATTCAAGATTTATTACTTATTATGCATTTGAATCTTGATATGTATAGTTACAAGACTCTGTTCATGAACTTCATCCTTTTGCAAAAAATTCGTAAAACTTCAAGTTTTCCTTTTAAAGAAATTGATTTCAAGGTTTTTCATTGGAATGAATTTGGTGAGTACATTATTGTTTGGGTATTATGAACCTATGGTATTGTGAGTATTTTTTGGTGATTTTTTGAAACTACAATCCATTCTATTAGTGTATCACGTCATTTAGGATTAGTTGTCTACATCCCATCACTCATATTTTCTTATCCCTCTTCCCCATCTATTGTTAGATTTAGGTGAAGCATTATCTATGATCTAACCTCATCTAGAGATTCACTCTTATTTTAGTACAACCTACCATAGTAAGGTTATTTTCATGTTAAAACAAAATAGAAAGATCCAACGTCAATCTAGAGGTGCAATCCTAGTTTACTATAGTTTTTAGAACACCTGGTGGGACTCTTTGAAATGTTTCAATCCAATATTTTATGAATAATTACTAATATTTGGTGTGGAGATAAATATTATATCTTTTGGAGGGGAAATGAGTGTAGTGACTTGGTTAAGAAAGAATTCATCAATTTTAAGAGATCAACTGGTGGTTTCTTCAAAGTAACCTTATCTTCATATTTCTATCTTATTATATGAGAAGATACATGAGATTTTGATGGGAAGTAGAAGAACCCATCCCCATATTATTAAAATAAATGTTCATGAAGATCCTCATCAACTATATCAATATGAGGATATTGCAAATTTTGTTCAAAATGATTTTTTTTGTAGTAGATTATCTACATGTTCCACCTATTTGTTAGCATATTATTCCTTTTGAAATTTTGAGTGAATTGGATTTTAATAGACTCGAAGATGAGGTTGTATCACTTGGTCAATTTTTTTTGACCTTAAGGTAGATTTGAAAGGATAAGCACCCTTTCCTTTGTATAAGGAATATTTTAGACATTCCAAATTAAAATGTCTTTTAGTTGGATATGTTAACAAATTACTTAGAAATAACATACATCAGGGATTTTATGTTAAGATAGAGAAATCAACCAACCAAATTTACAACATGGACATTTTTTATATGGGAAATTGAGTAAACTCGTGATATAAAAAAATTGAAGTAGCAAGTATAATCTCAGAATAAGGATCAATTTGATGCCAAATAAAGACAATATGAAGAGATTCTTGCTAGAAAATAACAACAATATGAGTTGTAAAAGAGGGAGAATGAGAAATGTTTTTGAAGGGATATGAAAGAACATGATGAATTAAATGAAAAAGAGATATAAGATCAAAAAATGATAATTATCAAGTTGGTTTTCTTGTCTAACAAATTAAAAGAAGCTCAGACAAAGAATTGCATTTCAAATCAGCAAAAAAAGAGAAAATACATTATAGCTCCCAATAAAAGGCCAAACCAAGAGCCTTCATTTAATCTAATGGGGGTTCAAGAATATTTAATGCCTAATCAAATTTCTAACCAATACAAAGTTCAAAAGAAGGAATTTAAAGAGAACCTTGAAATGCATTTTGCTTCACAAAAAGAGCAAATTATGCAGAAAGTCACTAAACAATCTAGTCTACCAAAACCAAAGTCCCAAGTTCTATGCAATATCTCTTGAAGGAAGAGACTCAAAATTAATTTTGTCCATGTTTCCTATCTAATGTGTTAAGGAAGTTTTCCATTTAAATTTTCCATTTTCTTATGACTTCCTTCTTGAACAATAGGATGACATTAAAAAACCTAGTCTTATAATTGAAGTTCCTTATATAGAAGAAGCTGATGATTTTCATGATTCATCTAATATATTTAATGAGCCTTTGGATCTTGTTAGTCAGTAAGAAGATGATATTCATGTTGAAGAAGAGGAAAATAAAAATATTCTCACATTAATTCTAAGATAGCAAAAAGATTTTGAGGGTCTAACTATTTGGGTCATTCAAGATAGTTGTAATAAGATGTGTGATGCAAGAACATCCTTGGTTGGCTTGCAATCTTTAATGTTGTTGTGGTTTGACCTTGAAGTTGGAGGAATCGATCAAAGAATGAAGGGTGACTTGGTTGATATTGAGTTGGTTTGGTTGTTGTTAACTAAGTGACTCGGTTAATAAAGATGTTTGGTGATGCTTGGGGCACTCAACAGATACTGGAGGCTCAGTTTGCTCAAGGATCTTGACAATAGTGTTGCCTGAGTAGCTTAGTCAATGATGGGGATTGGTTTCTTCTAAAGGACTCGACACATTCTTGTGTTTGGTTATTAAAGGAACTCAGCTAGGTTTGGTGGAGTGCTAGCACTCAACATGGTTTTCTCTTACACTCGGTTTGGTCTTGGTTCCTATGGTGCCCGAGTTACCAGTGAGCAAAATTTTGGAATTTAATTTATGTATAGGTACTTAATTTTTGGTGTATCTAAGTGTGGCTTTCATTGGAATTTAATGTAAGCATTTATTCTAATTTTAAATGGAATTGATTGACCTATGGCATAGTTGGGTATAAGTAGGGGTGCTTGTGGAGTCTTAGTGTAGGAGATAGAGTCATCCAACTTGAAAAAGGGGATAAAGGGTAGGAGAGAAATTTGAAAGGATAGTAGTTGAGGCTTGGTAAACCAAGAGATTTCTTGGTGGCCTTGCGAGCACAAGTTAAGATTTCCTTGGAGGTTTCTACTAGAGTGTGGATCTAGATTAGCTAGGATTAAGATTGTGAGTTGGATCTTGTGGGATCTTGCATAACTATTTTGTAATTACTTTTTGTATTTAACCCTAACTCAAAAGGCCTTATAGATAGTCATATTGCATGTGAACAATCTTTTTGTAAAATCAAGTATTGTGATTTGGTATCAGTTCTCGCTATGTTGTTGCATTTCCACTATTTGGTTATTTACAAGGATCCAAATTACCTCTAGTAGGGGTACCCTAAGATTCTTTATGAATCAGTGTGTAAAACCCTCTCTTTTTATATTTTAATGGTGATAATGTTGAAGAGGTTGATCCTAATGCATTTTTGGCTTTAATTGATAATGAACAAGTTGTTGTTCAACATCTACAATCATATTGGGTTGATGATATGAAAAAATTCCTGCAAATAGATTAGAACCAATTGCTTACTCTTTTATGAATAGTATTTTGTTTTAAAATGATTTGCATGGTTGTTAAGATGTATTAAATCAGATGAAATCAACCATATTTTGCATGAGTTTCATCAAGTGCCAGCTAGAGATCACTTCTCACCAAGATTTAAAATTTGGTTATTATTGGCCAAGTATATTCAAGTATGGATACATTTGGGTTTGAAAGTAGAAACAATGTTTAATTTTTGCAAGGAAAGGAAAGCTTGAAGTTCTACCATTGTATCCTAATCAAGTGGACCTACCATTTATAAAATGGGCTTTTGAATTTATTGGATTCATTAACCCACAATCAAGTGCAAGGCATAAGTGGGTATTGACTTCCACTTATCATTTTACAAAGTAAACTAGGGCACTTTCTCTCAAGGAAGCAATTGAGGCTATTATTTTGAATGTTTATTATGATCTTATTTGTATATTTGTGTACTAGATTATATAGTTTAAGATAATGCACTTGCATTTATAGGAATAAAATTTTAGACTAGGCTATTTCAAAAGGTGAATTTATGAACACTTTATCAAATTATTATCCACAAAGTAATGGTTAGGATGAATCAACAAATAATAATTTGATTTGAATAATAAAGAAGACTTTGGAAGGTAATCAAAGATCATGGCATGAGAAACTGAAATCAACATTGTGGTTTGATAGAATAACTCCAAAATGTTCAAATTGTATGTCACCTTACATGTTGGTTTATGAAAAAGAGCCAAGGTATCCTATTTTACTTGAGTTTCTAGTGTTATTAGATTTCATCAATCAACTAGATATGATTGATGATGAGTCTCTAATAGTTAGATTAGTGCAACTGAAGAAGAGAGGAGAGATGGAATGTTGCAAATTGAGCTAGATCAAGCTTAAATGTGTAATGCCCTGCCAAGGGATCCAAAAGAATTAACCCAAAGTTTTACTAAGTTTTCCAAACAATTTTTTTTTTTTTAAATCATGAAACATAAACCATTCATATCAAACACATAGTAGCAGAAGCAATAACATACAATCAATTGTAAGGATACATAACATGTTACATTCCTTAAGGATCCCAAGACATTGAGTCACATTTAATTTAGTTAAAACTAAGACTAACAACTACCACATCCACATTATGGAATAATTAGAAAGTCCAATGTCCATATTATACATTTGTTCCAAATGCTTTTTGGCAAATTAAATTTGGAATGCTCAATCATCTACTGTACATGTCACAGGGTATGAAAGGTTTAAAAGAATATACATGTGTAAAAATAAAGATACATCATCCCCATTGAATCCATGTTACAAGTGCAATAAAGTAAATGAAACCAATAACATACATGATACATCCATCCATCAATAAAGGTATAAAAACCATCGTAAAAGATATCCATCCATCATAAAACACAACTAATCTAAGTGTGTGGTTCCTCCAAACTATCAATAGCATCATTAGACCATCGTGGGCCCTAGCCATCCTTCAGCATGTAAAATCCCAAGTCACCAAAGAGATCATCAATAATATCATAGTATGGATGTCACTCGTAAAACATACTACATCATATGCAAAATAAAGCATAAGATGATCCTGTAAGTAAATAACATCATTTATCACATGCTAATCATCAATATAGAGAAACATACTAGTAAATAACATCCATCATAAGATCCAAGAATGGAATGAAGATAAATGCCAACAAAGAATGCTCCAGCCATGGTGACTATGGACGGATCTCAAATGGTAAGAGTGAAAAAGCACTACCACCTGACCACATGGAACCTAAATGGCCCACTCCCACCATGCTAAGGAGATAATCTCAAGTCCCAAAAAGGATATCAATTCACATAACACAAGTACTCTCTAAGTTGAGGAAATCCTAAAAGTATACTAACTCAAAGATTCCAATATAAAGGGTGGACACCTATACCTAGTGGCACACAAGACATGTAGGAAACCTACTATGTAAGTGGGAAAGTGTCATCACATAGATCATGCTAGAGTTACCCTGGTAGTCTCTCAATAGACCTTGGCCCCCTAATGATCCCTATGTGGCCACTAGTATCCTCTCATACTGACAAGGCATACTACGAAATGCAAGGTCATAACTAAGCATTCTCTCTACTCCCATCCTAGTCTATACTAGCACTCAAGGCATGGGCGAGAACATACAATTATCTTATTAGGTTCATTTTAATCCCTATTTAGTTTAAATGTTTTCACTTATTAAAACAACTTACAATGACTTACCCTGGTAGCCACTTAGGGTCCCGGCCCCCATTGCAAACCACTTCTCAACACTACAAGTAGATAGGTTCATTTTAATCCCTATTTAGTTTAAATGTTTTCACTTATTAAAACAACCTCCAATGACTTACCCTGGTAGCCACTTAGGGTCCCGACCCCCATTGCAAGCCACTTCTCAACACTACAAGTAGATAACCTACCCTAGGCTCATGGAATCATAAATCACAAAATCCCCTTAGTTCTCCACAAGCAATTGAAAAACATCCAATGACAATCATGATATCCATTAGTTCTCAATGAGCAACTAGAAAGTCTCTCAAATTAATACTGATCGAAGACTCCAAAATGGTCAAGTCAAACATGTCAAAACATGATATCATCAAGATCAAAACAAACACTTCAGTCCCATCAAGGAGACTAGAAAGTAATCCAAGTATAAATAATCGATGACAGAAAAATGGTTAAGTCAAGTATCACAAATATATACACCTCAGCTTCACACAAAAAGATTGGAAAACAATAACAATCAGTAAATACAAACATCTCATAGAGCATACCATCACATTACAATGGTTGGGTTTTAAAAAGATTAAGATCAACATCAGCATAACATCACAAACACATAACCCCCAAGCCTCTGGTAGACATCCTAATTGGTTGTCCTAATTGGTCAACACTCTAGGACCACCCAAACCCCAAACATGGATAGCATAAAGAACAAGATACAAACACATATTTTAGTTTGCTTTTGCAATCACATGGTTAAGCCAAATATTAGGTTTTATTTTTCGTTTCAAGTATATTTCAAGTGTATAAGATTCTTCATTTAATCTCCAAGTCAACCCATTTATCTTTTTGAATAAAAAAATATAGAATTATCCCTCCTTTATTTTAAACAATTTTCTAAAATAGTCAAAAGATAATTATTTACTTATTTAAATCATTAAACCAATTCCCATTGACTTTTAATAAAATCATTGCATTATTTTACTAAAATCAATGTTACTAATAATTAAATGAAACTCCCTTAATTCCAAGAGTATCTCCCATTATTCAAATCATAAGAATAATACTTATCAACTTTCAAATAATTAGTTTACAATTTCCTTAAAACACTTCAAGGACAATCATTTATTTAAAATAATCTTCATTGATTTGAAGTAAAATCAATCTCATTAATAATTTAATTATTTAATTCCACTAAACACTTATTAATATCTCTTTTCTTTTAATTTTCCCTCATTTAAAAATCCATTTACTTAAATTGACTAATAATTAATTACACTTCTTCTACTATTAACTAATCTTAATTTAATTTAATTTAATTAGATTAGTTAATAAATCATATAAAAATAATGCACAATAATAATATTCTATGTTAATTCGAACCCAAACTCGAATCAATTTCCAAATCTTGATTCTACTAAAGGAAGATTGCAATAATATTTTTAATTCCCATAACTAGATGAAACAATATGCATGCCTAAATTCGAAATTACAAAATTGAAGATTCATTCATAGAGAATTATTCAGACACACATAATAGACACGATGAAGATAGGAAGAGAATAAGCATAATAAAATATGTGAAATAATCGTGAGTGCCTACCTGGACACTGATGCTAATTCGGTACACCTCAAAAAATTGTAGAGAAGCTCCTCCTCTTAGAACTTTCTCCTTTTCAAAAATTCCTTCCTTCTCCAACATTCGTAATTCCTCCAAGAATCGAAACCCCCCAACTGACTAGGAGTGCTTGTAGAAGCATATGAGGATGTCCATACACACTAGGAGAGCCTATATATAAAGGCATCTAAGATGCATCTATAAAGAACTAGGAGATAAGCATGACAACTAAGCACATAACTTCCATGATAAGAAGATAAACATGACGAGGTGTCTAGAATGTTGTAGACACCATGTTCTCAAATAATGTGCTAACTACTAAGTGTAGACAACATGTGCATAATTAGAGTGCAAACTCCTATGTTGTCAACATGACAACTCCCAAGAGCTCACATACTCCTATGTAAATAAATATTAAAATAATGCACATTAATTTATTTAATATTCACTTGACTATTTTTAAATTAATTTATTAATTTTAAATCTCATGCACTTATCATGAGATTATTAATAAATTAATTTCTTTTCCATTTTTAAATTTATTTTTTGAAACTTAATTGATAAAATATTTATTAACTTAAATAATAATATTATTTAGCATTTATTTAAAAATGAACTCTAAACATATTATTATTAAATTAAATAAATATTATCACATTCCAAATTTAAATTTATAACTTTTATCTCCAAATTTAATTCTTTTTATTTAATTAATTTTCCAAATAATTAAATAAAATAAAATATTAAAATATCATAATAATTTTCCATTAAATTAAATCTTTAATTAAATATTTTAATTAGACTTAATTAATAGAAAAATACACCAAAGACTCATAAAATAAAATATGAAAACCCATCATAGCAAAACACATACAAAATCAAACCAAAAGGGTTAATATCATAAATTACGTCATCTGACGCATTTAGAGGGTACTTGACTTAGATACTTGTCCTAATTTTCAATTAGGACAAATGGCTTAAAGGGTTGGGATTTGGACTTGAGAATTTATCTCCCCTCTCTTACCATTAAGATAATGCGATAGGGTATGCTCATCCTAGCAAATTCAAGGAAGTCGATACCTGGTACCTGCAACTTGCATAAAATCCATGCATGTACAAGCACAATATATACTAAGCTAAATAGGCAATGGTAGGAAGTGGTACATCATGTAGATCCTGACTAGCAGGTGACTACGACTCCCTTCCTTAACCACATCAGAAATGCCATACAGAAAGAAAACAAACATGCACACCATACACATGCAAGTATGGGGTAAGTATCCATAACAAAAAACATATGATAATAAATCATCTAACTAATCATCATCAATAACTAAAATCATTTGAATAATCATCATGCATACATGAAATATAAAGTACCAAGTAATCTCATCATATAATAAATTGAATCTGAAACAATATCTTATAATTCTCAAAAATAATGTCACTAATAATTATCAACATACAACTATCCTAAAAGAGTTCAAAATTGATAGGAAAAATGAGAACTAGGGTAGGCACTACAAAATGAAAAGAAATTTTGATAATAATAAAAAAGGAATCTCCCCAAAAATTCTAGCAAGGAGATATAGTTTTGAAATGGGATGCATTAAAAACTAGACCTATAAAACATTCAAATATTGATGGATTATAAGCTAGGCCATTTATCATAATATCTTGCAATACCCACATTTCATTCTAGTTGTCTATACTTAAAGGAGATGAGTTATCAATCCCTCTCAATGATATTTACCTTAAACATTGATTTTGAGGTATTTTTCTTATTAGATAATAAGTTTATTTGCACATTATAATAGATGTTTCAAATAGATTAAGATTGAAATAAGTGTTTGTTGGCATACAACCAATTGTTAGTTTCAATTTTTAGTAATTTATCAATTTAGAAAAGGAGAATTTTGTTGTCACACATCATAATTGAATGAATAAAGATCTATATTATAGTTATATCATGAGCCCAAATTTAAGGATATATGAATATTTGAATAACATATTATACAATGATAATAATTAAGAATAATAATGAATAGATAATAATAAATATTATAATTACATTATGAAACCAAAGAAGATTATAATATATATCACATTTGAATATATATGATATTAATAACTAATGATAATTATAATAAATTGATTAATAGACTAATCAATATAATATATATTGTGTTATAATAACATAATATTATGTTATAAGGTCTAGTAGGCTAGCTCAGTCCCAGGCTAGGGGTAAGCAGAAGTCAATTAGATACCCTATTGAGGAAGTTGAAGAAGATAACACTGACAATAATAGTGGCAGAAGGGAGGAGGAAAGCATTTCCAACTCTAAAAAGGATGATGGTAATGAGGAGGGGGAAAAAAGTTTCAATTCTGGGAACATTTTCATGGATGACACTCAAACTCAAGTGTTGGACGGCAAAGGAAGGAATACTAAGACAACCCATATTTTAGCTAGCTTCTCACTTAAACCCCTTACTTTTTGTGATGTGACGAGAAAAAAGGATAATTCCCCTATTACCATTTCTTCCCCTGTTAAGGAAATTTTTTTAGATTTCTTCTAACCCACGGGTGCTGCAGGATAAACCAAAGGGACAAAAAATGAAGGAGGTTGCTGCTACAAAGGTCAAGGAGCATAAAGAGGAGATGGTGATGGTAGAGGAGCATTACAAAAACCTAGAGGAAAGAGTCAAAGCTTTGGAGGAGGGGTTTTTCACCTTCTCCAAGTTTGGACTTAAACTTACTCATGCTATTGCAACTACCCTCCAATTGTTGGCATAGGAGAAGGAGGAAGCTGGCTTGGACATGGAGGATAATAAATTACTCTTTAAGTTCCTTGCTGACAACTGGGCCCAAATTCTTCTTCATGCAAGCGGAAAAGGGAAAAGAGAAATCTAAGTCTTTTTTTATTTCTGTTTAGTTATGGGGTCCATGGATCCAAATACTTTATATACTATTATGACAATTATAGTTTTGCTAGTTATCAGCTGTAATTATGTTTTTATTAGACCTGGGTGCCTCGTTGGACTTTGGTTAGTTGTTAGGGTTCCTTTTTAGGTTCTATCTCTCTTGTTCTAGGTTCTTATTTCTGACTGTTGGTTCTCCTATTCTTTTTGTCTATTTTTGCTACTAGTTGGTAATGTGTTGGTTACCAGCCTTTTGACTATTAAGGGCTGACCCCCTTGATTTTGGTCACTTTTAATTTCAAAAACATACAATATTACATAACATATTTAATGATAACATATACCCTATAAAATATAGCTATTATTCAATATACATAAACTAAGACTATAAAATACATTTAATCTCTATTAAATAAAATTATATAATATATATATATATATATATATATTCTAGTATGCTATTGAGGCAATAACAATGAAGGAAATCAATTCATTTCTTTTTGCTACAACAACTAAAACATGCACTTGAGTAACACTTATTGGAAACTAAATTGGTAGAAAATGGATGAAAACTTCATTCTTGAATGTCCCTATGATGGAATGAGACCATTCTCTTGATATAAGGCATCAAAATCTATTCTACATCTTGTGTTGAGGATGTTGGTTTGGTTCATTGGCACTCTTTAGAAATAAACTTTTCTATCATTTTCAAACACACACAACTCAAAAATGAAAATGAGATTCCTTTTTGTGACTCATTATGATAGGATGACACAATATTTATGATGTGTAGCATCATAATTTATTCTATTAACTTGTAATGTCCCCTTTTTGGGACATTTATATATTTTCTCATTTTCATACATACAACTTGATAATATTCCTATCTGATCTCAGATTGTGGATCATTCCTCCTTTCCCTTTATATTTTTTTCCTTATGATTTTCAGCCCATTTGATGTGATCATGAAACCCTCATTTTTATTATACCCCTGCTATTGAGGTAATAACAATGAAGGAAATCAATATCAATATATATATATATATATATATATATATATATATATATATATATATATATATATATATATATATATATATATATATATATATATATATATATATATATATATATATACACATATATATATATATACACATATGTATATACATATATATATACATACATGTATCTATATATATATATATACATATATGTATGTATATATATATGTATATACATGTATGTATATATATATGTATATACATATGTGTATACATATATATGTATATACATGTATGTACATGTATGTATATATATATATATACATGTATGTATATATATATATATATGTACATATATATATATATATATGTATATATATATACATATACATATATATATGTATATGTATATATATATATGTATGTATATATATATATATATATATATATGTATGTATATATGTATATATATATGTATATTCTATTATTGGTTATTCACAAAAGATAAACATTTATAAACTAAACCTTATCATACATCTGATAGAGAGAACATGAAGGATGATTGGTAGGAGATGTGTCCTATCATACATGAAGAGGTGCAATCCTTCCAAATTACAAGCTATAAGAAGGCCACCAATCTAATTCCAGTAGGGGTATAATAAAAATGAGGATTTCATGATCACATCAAATGGGCTGAAAATCATAAGGAAAAAAATATAAAGGGAAAGGAGGAATGATCCACAATCTGAGATCAAATAGGAAGATTATCAAGTTGTATGTATGAAAATGGGAAAATATATAAATGTCCCAAAAAGGGGACATTACAAGTTAATAGAATAAATTATGATGCTACACATCATAAATATTGTGTCATCCTATCATAATGAGTCACAAAAAGGAATCTCATTTTCATTTTTGAGTTGTGTGTGTTTGAAAATGATAGAAAAGTTTATTTCTAAAGAGTGTCAATGAACCAAACCAACATCCTCAACACAAGATGTAGAATAGATTTTGATGCCTTATATCAAGAAAATGGTCTCATTCTATCATAGGGACATTCAAGAATGAAGTTTTCATCCATTTTCTACCAATTTAGTTTCCAATAAGTGTTACTCTGGTGCATGTTTTAGTTGTTGTAGCAAAAACAAATGAATTGATTTCCCTTATTGTTATTGCCTCAATAGCATACTAGGAAAAACAAGTAGGAGGTAAAGTCAGTACAATATAAATTGACATACCCTCAATACAATAATAGTGAAGATAACCATTGGTAGATGTCTATTATATGTATTAGTTTTAACTAGTTTGTTTCAGTTGGTGTGATGAGTTTCAATTTTAGTTTTGAGAAGGTTATCAGTTTTTAAGATGAAAGACTCTATGCCCAATGGATATGCAATCAACGTCTGGTCTATTGTTATTTAGCAGGCAAACACCTCTAAGAGGTTGCCAAAAATGTTACTAATTTGTCCTACCACCTAAATTGTTATGTTATAAAGTGTTATATATCTAAATTGCATTATGAAATGTTGCTAGTTGACTACATTTTATACTAAATTAAATGAAGAGTTGAAATTTCAATACAAAAAATAAAGGAATTTTGGTCATTTTTCATTCATATGATTAGATAAGCATAAAAAAAGTAAATTCATTGTATTTAGCATACAATAATGTTTACAAAGGTATAATAGATGTTTTGATTTCTTTTAAAATCAATCTACAAAGTTTACATAATTGCATTTACATTTAGTTCACACAAGCCATGGTAACTCATAAAACATTACATCTAAAATACATATTGATACATATCTATTTCTATTATAATCATTTATATTATCCTAGTAGACTTGATCTAGCCAACTAATTTGATAGTGAAGGAACCAAAGCTTTGGTAAATGTGCACCAATCATATTGTTAACATGTCTAAATTATATGTATATGGGATTGATTTTATATTTAATACTCAAATTATTTATATTTTTAGACATTTTTTAAATTATTATTTTACTAGCTATAAACTATTTGGGATTGTGTATCAATAGACTTGATTTCTAGATGAATATTTGTATATAAAGCAATACAAGTAACCTTATATTCATTCATTTTTTTAGTGAATACAAAATAAATTCAAAAATATATTTTGTATCAATAAACTCATTTTTACATGAATAGTCAAGTGTAACCCCATACTTAACCTTATGTGCATTCATACTATTGGTGAATAGGAAACTAATCCAAAAAGATAAGGTAATCAAGTAACTTGAAGGGGGTAACAATTTCATTTTTTCCTCAAACCTATTTATGCATATTAAAAACCATAAAGAAACATAGTCTAATGAGATCAAGAGTCACTATATTACATGTTTATCAAAATAATGTATCAAATGATACAAGTAGGAGATGATGTTAAAACTTATTGGTTGACAATTTTGTTCCCTTTAAAATATTTTTTTGGGAAAAAAATGTAGCTTTGATCTCTAAAAGTAACTTGGTGGAAGGATGCTACTAATGACCATTTTCTTCCTTTAATTATTCTTTGCATTCTAATGATCCTCTAGATGAGGGTTCTATTGATGACCCCTTATTCTCTTTTGTGGATCCCAATTCACCTTTTATTTCAAATGTAACCCTCTCTATCTATATGGATCCTCCTTCATTTGATGCTCCTTCTCTTCTTCACTCTCCTATTGATGATGTACAACCTTCTTTTCTCTCTACCCTTGGTTTCGGTTATCTCACAATGTTCCTTTTTCCACTTTCTATGGTGGGGATCCTAGGGATAGTATTGACTAGATAGTAATCTACAAGAAGAGGAAAAATCATGTGTCTATGTTTCATTTCCCCCCACCCCCACCCGCCCCTTCCCACACCCCCCCCCCCCCCCCCCCCACCACACACACACACACATTATGGGTGAGTTGCCTATCCACTCTTGAATTGTCTAGATACAACAAAACTTATTATATATTCATTATCTAGATTAAAAATACACTTCCTCAATTTCAAGTTAACTTTTTATTATTACAGACATTCAACTGTTGTTGTATGTTTGTAGACATTTTATATTCTCACTAGAAGTTCCCCAAAATATTATTTGGATAACCTTCTAAAATATAATGCATCAAACATGAATAATTGAAGTCACATGTGTTCGATAAGTAGCACTAGCATTATTCAATTCAAAAGAAATGATAAGACTAATCTGAAATTTTGATTATAGTTGAAAAATATCCATTAATGATGCATCCCATGTTCAATAATATAATCCACAATCATATCAATATTCTATAATGAAAAAGTTAACCTTAAAACATGTTTTGCTGAGTCCTCTAAATTCACTACATATACAAGGATTTTTCAGGCAACGTTGTTCATCTATCATAAAAGTTAGAGGAAATTGTAGCTAGAAAAAGAAGACTACTTATCCCTAAATGATCTCTCTTCTTCAAATTGAATGATTAAAATTTGCAAGAAATGTGCATTGAATTAATTCTCTAAATTCAATATGTGTGCAAAAATGTCCATCAATGCTTTGTTTCATATATGTCTAAAGATCAAATAGAAAACTCTCCAATCAAAACAATTTGAGAGTGCAAGTTGTATATTTCCTAAATAAAGATTGATATGAGAATGTTGTTCATCTATCATGAAAGTTGGAAAAAATTGTAGCTAGAATTGGAATACCACTTGTGAAAACCCAAATACAATGATAAAAATTGAATCTATTAGCAACATGCGTCCAATGAGATCAGAGTTGTTCTTGGATGCTTGTGAATATTAAGAAATTTTTAGGGATAGTGATCAAACCTAGCAAATGCTTGTCCATAAGTTTGGAAGATACAAACGTATAAATCAAAACATGTAGGTAGAATCATATCTATCTGACAATTTAGTAAAACTATGTAGGAAAGAGAAACCACTTTGTGAGAAGACAACTAAAATATGGTAGCATGGCTATAAGAGTTAGATATTTCTGATATTTGATTAAAGAAGACAACAATTACAAATGGCATAGGACAAGGTCTGAGAAAATGTTTCAAGGTGGGATTGGGAATTGTGAGATGTTAAAAAAAAAAAACATTATTAATAGATCATATAAAAATATGTTCTAATTTAAAAACTAGTTATTAAACAAGATTGTTTTCATCTCATATTTAGAAAGGGTTTTAATTTTATTTGATCGAGGGTGGAAGTTTTCTATTCAATAGATAGAATATTTTTTCTAAATAAAAATTAATTAGGTTATCAGTTCATTGTGATACTGAATGATCACTTATCTAAGGAAAGGGATTTAAATCCTATCCAATTGATTTGATCACTTGTCTAAGTAAAACTCAAGCATTAGTTAGGCATGATTCCTAATTAGGCCTCCTTTCACATTTTTTCTCCACAACTCATAATATTTCAATAAAACCTTTTGGAAAAAGTTAACTAGTTTTGAATACCCTTATAAACACTTATTTACATATTCCAAGATGGGTTTGTGGTGTTTTCAAGCCAAACACCTAGGTTATGTTTGATCACCTAGCCCTAATATACCAATTAGGCCTCTTTTACAAAGTAAGTCCTCCAAATTGTGTTTATCTTTACAACCTAATATATTTTACATCTCTACCCATGTCCTAATCCACCATTAATCCTATTCTAACCCACTCTCCAACTCCTGTACAACTCCACTTGCTCTATTATTCCAAGTAGTCACATTGAGATGTCAAGTTATTGTGTGGCAATTAATTAAATAACATTTAAACCCTTCAAAATATTATAATTCATTTCCTATCCCAACTTTCCACCAAAGGTGGTGATTTTCCAAGTGTGGAAAGTCAAGTTCTAGACATTTGAATTCAATTCCCTAGGTTGGCAAGGGTTTATAGGTTAGGTGATTTGTCTATCTACTCTTGAAATAGGTTTTGAGAAGTCTTACTAATGTATTTTTAATGGTTTTCTTTTGACCTTAGTTTTTCCCAATTTAGCATGTCTTTAATTTTATGAGCTTGGGTTTTAGTTTTGTAAGTGTCAATGCCCTTGTTTTGATTCTTTTAATAATCATGCAAATATTGTCATCGATGACATATTGCTAAAAAAATGGAATTAGCACGATAAATGCAATTCAAATGATTCTATTTGATTACCCCTTGTCTCAATTTGAATCAAAATTGAAATCCTTTTTCAAACATTTAATAAATGATAAGGTTTAATTTGCAAATTTTATGAAAGATTGTCTAGTAGCTTGATTGCTTTCTTCGAGACTATAAAGTTGTTAAAAATTTATACATAGAGGCATGTTAATTATATGATCTATATTTTTTGAAATGCTTTGTCTAGATACAACATCTTATTACATATTGATCAAAAACACATTTCCTCAACTTCTTGAGTTAACTTGTTATTATTATTATTATTATAGGCATTAAAATTATGTTCTATGTTTGTGGGCTTTATACATTTTCACTAAAAATGCTCCAAAATATTGTTTGGATAATCTTCTAATAATTGAGTTCATACATGTCTTTGATATGTAGCACTGGCATTATTCAATTCAAAAGAACTAGTAAGACTACTCTCATATATTTCTAATGAAATTTGGATAAATGTTGAAAAAATATCCATTAATGATTCATCCCATGTTCAATTATAGAATCCAATACAATATCAATATTTTATAATGAATAATTTACTTAGGACATATTTTTCTTAGTCCTCTAAATTCACTACATATAAAAAAATGTACATCAATGCTTTCTTTTATTATACAAATTCAATTCATTTAAAAAATAAAATATGAGTTCACAAGAGAACTAATTTCAATCCAAGAAGACTTGTATTGAATTATTAGATAACCCAAAAAAATCTTTTTAGATCTGATATAGAATCCTCCAGTAAAAAAAATTGAATTTGGAAGTTATCTTCTCTCTAAACAAAGATTGTTATTAGACAATGTTGCTCATCTATCACAGAAGTTTCCCAAAGGATGTAACAATTTTGAGAGTGTGAATTGTCCCTTTTTGTACACAAATATTTTTTAAGATATGTTTTTCATCTATTATAAAAAAAAATAGAGAAAATTGTAGCTAAAAAAAAAGACTAATTAGGTTGGGTCCCATGGAAGGAGGCTTCCTATGAAATAGAATGAAAGCCTCTTTCTATTTTTTTAAGAAACATTTTAAAGCTAGCAACCCCATGCTTTATGTTGTATATGTTATAATGATTTAGAATAACTAAGAAGGGGGGGTGACTCAATTATCTTTAGGTCCATATGTACCAATTCAACTTTTAAACAGTTCAAACATATTAATCAATCTCAAATATCCACTCGATCTCTATAGCATATCATCAATAATTTAACATTTCAAGCATTTACTTAACTCTTTGTCTCTATATGTGCTAACTACTAGTAAATAAACTACTATAAAATAAAGCATGCAAAACAATAACACCCACACATGATAATAACACTTTGACACTGGGACATAACATGGAAATCCAATTTTGAAAAACCACCAAGTAACATGCTACCAATTTCACTCTTATGAACTGAGCTCGATTAAGAGCCAAACCTGTAAAAGGTTATACAACACACTATTAAATGTGACCATGTTAAATGATTTAATCACCCTATTAGGAGTGGTCTTTTCAAAGGACTTTAGGACATTACATTAGAATGTCACTTTGATTAAAGGATTTTAAAAATCAATGTTAGGTCAACTTTGATTAAAGATTTTGGACATATAATAATTAGAATGTAATAATAGGTTTCATTTGTAAAGTACAACTCACTTTGCAAATTTAGATGTCCATTAGCTCATCTTCTAGTTCATTGACTAGCCTTCATTAACATCTCCATTACTGATCTATTGAGCATCTCCTCAGGCAATCACTTCTTCACAAACTCTTCACACTTCACCTTTGTTGTTCTCTTATTCACAACTTCTCCTTAAGATTTCCAATAAACCCTAAAAAAACCTTAAAATTCATTCCTTATGCCTCCTTAAATAGGAAATTTTAATCTTTTTCATCTTAAACATCATTGTTGATCTTAGGTATAAGTATGATTCATCAAAACCTTTCATATTTTTTTTCTCCTGGTTGATATCTCTAAGTCTTATTGTCTATTAATGTCAAACACTTAGTCATATATAATTTAGAGTTAGATAGCCATCACTGCCACCGAGATACTCTATAAAGGTTGATTCCTATAAATACTTATAAATAATCATTTACATGTCGAGCTCTATAGGAGCTGAGCAAGTATTTGGTCACCAAGTATTTTTAGTACAAGCCAAGCCTAGTGAATAGTAAGAAGATAGAGAACTTTGATTCTGATTTATACAAAATGAGCAAAGTATAGTTAAGGCTAAGAAACAAGAGAGATAATTGTTATGACTGAGCATTAGAAATAATGAGTGTCAAGTAACACATAAAGAACATGAAAGTCTAGAATGATAAAACTTTTAGTAAACCATTTCAAGCCAACATTGACATGCCATTCAATGATCTTAGAGCTTGTTATAGAGGTTGTTAGGCATTTTGACATGGATCATCGATCCCTATGAGAAATGAACAACCAATTAGATGAAGAGGTTAAAAGGGAAGCATCTAGAAGCCTCTACATAAGTCTTTAAATATGTAGATCTAAACCATATTTTTATACAAAGGAGTGAGTCATCATAGAAGATTTTGTGAAGTGTGCAAAGGAAGTAAAGAAGTTAAGTTTTGGATGTTGCATGCATGAGAGAGTTGTGAAGAATAGAGTTTAGTGACCTTATAAAGTAGTGAAGGACTGAGTAAAGAAATATGATATTACAGATAAGATTAGAGATTAGAAGGAGGAGATATGTAATTAGCAATTATAGTGCAGAACAAAGGATGAGGTACTAAGACAGCTCTAACAAATTGAATCAGGGAAAATCTCTCAATAGAGTGGCTTCAATAGACCTTTGTAAATATCCTAACAGAGTCCTTACTTCATTGTAAGTGTAAAATCCTTTAATAGGGTAAGACCTAATAGTCTTAAAAACCTTTAATAGGGAAGACCCTTCATAGGGTAGATCATCAAAAGTGATCAAAATTGTAACCCTAATAGATTAACTTTGTTACTATTGTTGTCAAGATTTGTGGGTGTCATCCCCACCTAATTTTATTTTCACCTTGGAGGGTTTCTAGGTAACCAAATATTTTGTTTTATGTGTTTACATCTCATGGCTATGATTGATAGTTAGATCTATTTATTACAACATTTGAGTTTACAAGTTATGTTATGCACAAACAACATATGAGAAGTTCAACATGGTGAATGTAGTAAATTTTTTTTGAAGGATAAAATTTTTTATAGATTCTAATTCATCCCACCCCCCTCTCAATATCTTAGTTTCCCAATTATAGTTCCAACTCTCCTTGTAGGAAACTTCTAATCAAATCATTTCCTTTGATCACATAAAAAAATCTCCTCATGTATTAAAGATACCAACTTATCAATCCTTATCTTCCACATTCTTTGAGTAATTCAAAATTCTAATCGCGTTGGCCTCAAAATCAACTCTTTTTAAAACTGTAACTTTTTTTGTCACTCAAAACTTATTGTGTTCTTCAGCTTGGTCATCACTATGTAGCTCAACAATCATTATACTTTCTCACTTGCCATCAACATGCTCACTCAACCATTACCACGCTTAGACGTAACTACACTTCTTCATACATTTTCTCAGCAATAACTAACACTAAGGTTGAATTATTTCATTCGACTTCTACTTAAGTTCATTAATCTTTTACTTCAGCTCTATTGACTATGAAATATTGATACTCAGTCAAGCTAATCCTTATGACTTGTTCTAATTCTTAGCTTCATTCAACTATCTTCTTCAGCTCATGTATTGATTATACAATGCATTATCTTGTTAAGGACTAACTATTCAAGTGTCCATTATATTCCCATGATACTAAACACATCTCTCCTCAAGCTTTCACTAGGTCATCTCATAATCTCTTCTTTTCAAATCATCATCATGAATCAAATGATATGGCACTCTACACAATAAGTAAATTGTCTCTCCAGTAGGTTTGACACTCTATCTTACCAAGAAGTTTGATGCTAATGACAAGATAACAATTGCTTCAATTGTAGTTCCCAACAGTATATTCAATATGATAATTCTAGTCCCAAAATTTAAGGAAAATAAATTAAAAATAAATTTAAAAAATTAATAACCCTTTAGAACTATATTATTTAAGTAAAAAATCTAAAATTTAAATGTTTGACGAATGGAAAAAAGAAATCCTAAACTGGTGGGGTTATTTCCAACCCCACCCTCTTTTCACCCTATTGCTAAAAATTAGGTTCTTCTATTTTTTAGGAGAAGATTGTGAATAATCTTGTAGCGAAATAGAATTTTTCTAATGAGACCACCTGCTTCCTTAAAAATAGAGCTTAAGCCTCTCTCATGGGACCCCTGCCTTATCCCTCAGCCAATTATAGGCCAAATGATCTCTCTTCTTCCAATATAATTATTAAAATCTTTAAGAAATATTCATCGAATAATATTTAAATTTGTTCTTGTCTACGGACACAAACCATATCTGAATATGACAATGCATTATAATTCATCTCAAGAATTCTTCAAAAATGGTGATTAAAGATGGAAAATGGTTGCCTCTAAGTTTAGAAAAATTAAACGCATCAATCAAAACAAAAACAACTAGATAGAATCATATCTATTTGACAATTTAGTAGAGTTGTGTCTAGGGAATAGAAACAAATTAATAGGAGCCAACTAAAGTATTGTAGCATAACAATCATATTAGGAGGTACATTAGAGAGAATGGGTTTAAATTTTTTCAAAGGTCCATTATTGGTGGCAATAAAGATATCAAATCTCATGCAAATAAATAACTATTAGTTATTGTACTATACCTAAAAATAAATATGTAGTGTTAACACATTCTATAATTTAATTTATTAAAAAGTGGCTTGGAAAGATGGTCACAGAAACATTTACTATTAAATCTAATTTCTAAGTAGAAAATAGAGAATATTGTTTAACGGGTACAACTTGTGGGTACACATAAGTTTGAAATTGTTAAATTTGTAATTCATTATTTGTATTATTATAATAGTTATTTCTTTAGTCTTTTGAAAAAAGAATTTGGTAGTGACATTTCATCACAAAATATGCATTCATGAGTCTTTTGGAGATTGGTACATTTGGCATGATTTACAATTTCTAAGTATCAAAACTACAAATACAATGTACTTTAGAAATGAGTTTAAGTATTTAATAGTTTATTTATTAATGTGAATGAAGGTATTCTTAGAAAGATAGGGTAGAGTTCCCAAAATAATATAGATAAGAAAAAATCATATGAAACTAGTACAAATCTCTCTCTCTCTCTCTCTCTCTCTCTCTCTCTCTCTCTCGTTTCTCAATTATACTTTATCAAACTAAAATGTGATCTTAATTACCCATCTCTGTAAGTAAAGATACATTATTCATAGTGTAAACATGTTGAAAAAATCTTTACATGGGATTGCATAAATAGTGAATGAATTAGTGTAATCAAGAAATTATAATTCAACTTATGATATTGTGTATGCTTAACATTGTTAGTCTTATAACCAACAATAATTGTCTAGATGCCATTCAAACATCATTATGTATATCAACAAACCTGATTTTAAAGGAATTGTTGTGTAACCCCATGATTAATGTATCATACTCCTTTGTATTGTTGGTATTTCAAAAAACTAAGCTAATTAAAGGGGTTAAATTCACTTATGGATGATAATATACTTATGATTGTCTTAATTTATGAATATTAAATTAGAATTGAGATTCATAGTAATCCAATCATTAACAAATTTGTGATATAGGCATATTAATAATGCATGTCTAAATTATCCTTATATTAGATTATTTAAATATTAAATTATTCAAATAAATCAAAAAATGAAAAATAAAAACACTTATAATACTATGTATTCTTTGTGTTTTTAGTCCTTTTCTAAAAAATATTGAATTAGCTACAAACAATTATTCATTGTGTGTATAACAATAGACTTTCCAGATGAGTATTTGTGTGTGACCTCATACTATATATTATATTCAATCACATATTTGGTGAATGGAAAATCAATCCAAATAGATGAGGGAGTCAAGAAACTCAAAGGTGGCATCAATTCCAGTTCTAACTCAAACCTACTCATACATATTGAGACATGTGAAGCACAACATCTATATTTTTTGAATTGACCTCAATGTCTTGTCTAGGTACAATAAAACTTATTAGATGTTCACTATCTAGATCAATAACATGTTTCCTTGGTTTTAGTTAACTTTTTATTATTATGGGTGCTCAAATTTTATTCTCTTTGTAGACATTATATATTTTTTCTAAAATTTCTTTAAAATATCATTTAGAAAATTTTATAGAAAATTATACATCAAACATGAATAATTGAGGTCATATATTTTTAAGAGATAGGGGAACAAACATAGTTGTTATACTAGTTGGTTTAATGCCTAATGTTTTAGTAATTTTGTACTAAAAGTTGTGACTCTAAATTTGTGACTATAAATTGTTTAGACTTGATGATAACTATCTATGACTAAATGAAATGTATCTCTTGGATCTAAAAAGCAACCAATCATGTGATGCCATATCAACACACCTACAAAACATGAAATAGTGCACAAGTATTGGTTGCATTATTTTTGTGTCATTTTGGACACGTTGTCAAAAGAATGCTAACATGGCATCGTGTTTGATGATCTAGTCTTGACAACTTATAAGGAGGAGATAAAACAACTAAACTTCTTTAAAAAATAAGAGTAAATTTCAACATAATTCAGAAAAAGTGAAATTAAGATACTCAACTAGTAGATCTTCCCTAAAAATAATAATAGTAAACTCAAAATAAATGGTAAAAATGGTTTCATATTAATCTAATAAAAAAATTCTTATCTATTTGGTGCATCATCTCATCCACAAGTTTGTGCGAAGTGTCAAAAGAGCACAACAATAGGATCTTCCAAGACAAGGTGATAGATTCACTTAAGTTTCTATCTTTATTGGAGTGAGTTGTGTCTAAGTTGGTTTACAATGCACCTTCAAGAATTGATTTGAGCAAGATTTCCTTCAATAAAAAACAAGTCCCGATCCAATAACATTGGCCCGTGATTAAATACAAGCCCATTAATGGGATTTTGAAGGATAATCCTTGTTAGCCTAATAAGAAGAAATTTTGTGGAGGTTTCTGGATTGAGGTTAGATCACTTGATAAATTTTGAAGGTGCCTCAAAAGTCAATCTTGGCCCTTAGGCATCAACGTGGTCATAAGAAACAAGAAAAGCGGTAGAGTGTCTTTGGTGGCAAAGTGAGTAGTGGATGGCATGGATAATCAAGCACATTGTCTTGCTGTAGTAGAGGAAGTTTTACTTGGAATAAGTTAGGGGCCCATAACATCCATCTTGAGGGAGATTCACAATTAGTGGTCAAAGGAATAGTAAAAGGGGAAATGGATGCTTGGTACCTGAACAAGCACATGAAAAAAATTCATACATTATTGGAAAGGGTGGAGGAATACAAGATTTCACATGCTCGTAGGGAGGAAAATGATCTACCAGAAAAATTATCAAATGTGGGGGTAAAAGGTTCGCTAAATGATAAATTTGAACTTTTTGAAGATTTTAGGGGACTTTTCCAATCTGACTTTGATTAATGATTATAATGATGATTATAAGTACACCTCTTATAAGAAAAAAAAGTGGAGTTGATAGGGGTAGTGTGTAGTGATGTTAATTTGGCATGTGTGTTCTCCACAAGGTCAATGCTAATGATGAAGCTATTGAATTGGAAGTTGATCATTTTGGAAACTTGGGTAGTATCATTTTATTATTCATGAGTGTATCAGTCACCATTTGTAGTGAAATTTTTTTTTGAAAACATTGTAGAGTTTGGAAAATTTGTGATAGAGGCCAACTTCTTCCTACATACCACTAGAAAAATTTTCCTTCTTTTGAAGGGTTGACTATAGAGAAGTGCTTGTGCAATATTTTCAAGATCAGTGATGTATTTTTATGAGAGGCAGTGAAGCTAATCTTTGGTAAGGAATATATGGTGCAGGATTGTATGATGGAGTGTAAGGTATGAGAAACCCCAATGGAGATATACTAGGCCCATAAAAATAACCACATAGTAGAAACAATACAACAAAGAAAAATATCATACCAATTACAAAAATTTATTCAAAAAATAATTGTTTATAGGCAATATACATGGTTGTAAGGCCTTTCAGGTTTTGGCAAAAAAAAATAACAATTACAAATATAGCTCTACAAGATCCCTCAAGATCCAACCCAAACCCTAGGTAGTCTAGATTCACATTCTAGTAGAAACCTCCAAGAAAGATCTAAATTTGTGCTTACAAGCCCACCAAGCAATGTTCTTGTTTCCCAAGCCTCAACTACTAGCCCTTTTCAAAGTTCACTCCTCTACTTCATCCTCTTCTACATGTAGGATTGCTAAGAACCTCCTTTTTGACTAAGTGACATTCCAAGTACTCTCCAAAGAAACTAAAGAGCATTCCTCCAAGAACTCCAAAGTAGTCACCAAGAAGATCCATGATGCTTCTAAATCTGACTCCTCAGGTAAATAAAAAAGTGTGTCCCACACTTTGATGCTTGAAGAAAGATCTGATCTTATCCAATATTCATCTTCAACAAAGGTTTCCACTCTATCAGGGACAGAAAAACCAATCTATAAATCACCCACATCTACATCATTCTATCAAACACTAGAATCTCCTAAATCTCAACAGCCCAATTAGCATGCTCATTCCTAGTTTCAAAATAGATATAATGTTTCACAGGTAAATCCTCATCCATGTCAACCATCATAAATTTAAGAACATATAGATATGTAATACCATAGAAATTCAAAACCAAATCCACATTAGAATCATCACCAAAAAATGCCAAACTCCCAACACAAGCAATCTCATTGCTCATAATAAGATCACCCACAAAATTAGATCATCCATGACCAAGTGCTTTATAATTTCCATGTCAGACTCAACTGACTAATCATGAAAAAAAAATCTTCATCCCAACATCAAAAAAGTTAGAAACCTCTTCAGCAACAACCAAAAGTTTCCCTATAGGCTTCACATTAGACTCCACAAATTAATCAACAAAAGAAAACTCAACCTTGACCTTGCCATGTCGTCTTTGTTCTCAAAAAAGTCTTCTAGTTAGCCAGAAAAATCTAGTAGGTTTCTTCTTTGGTCCCTCAACTCATTTAGAAAAAGAAACATCCACAACATTGTCCACCCAAGCTATCATCTCATTAATCCTCATCTCCACTATATTACAAAACAATCAACCCAGGGTCCAATATTCTCAGAGGAATCTTCCAAGATTTTCACAAAACCCCTATAACAAATCTTTTCCATGCACCTTGTGACAACATGAATTGTTTGCAAGTCATATCACAACCTACCACCTCACATGAATAACTAGGAACTAACCACAAGTCTAGGAACAAGAATCTAGAACATAAATCATAGAAACTATCTACGATCATGCTCCAACAAGATCAACATGTCATATTTGCATCCATCTATATCACCTAATTTAGTGTTGTAATATGAATACTAACTATTAAATGAAAGAATTAACAATACTAAGCAAGCTAACACTTAAGATAGGACTGAGGTTTATCACCACAAAAGGAAGCAAACCAAGAATAATAGGCTCCTAATGGTATAACACATGATACAAAGGATTTTTCCCTAATTAAGATGTGTATGCTCACATGTACACTCAAGTTTTATATGGATAGATGGAGTGGATGAGGCAAGGTTTCAACAATGGATTTATGGAGGTATTTCAACATTATAATAGTATTTTGGTAGTTTTTTAGGCTCTCAAAATAGAATTATAAGTTTGCTTCAAAAGTGGATTCTTTTGTGAAGGGAGGAGGTTCAATTTATAGGCCAAGAGTTGCAGAAATGAAGGATCAAGATGTCAAGATGATGAGATGGTGAGGGAGGGTCAGGATGCACTCAAAAGGGAGCACATGGATTGTGCTTTTTTAGCACCAATGGAGAGGTGACACTTGTCAGAGGGTGATTGGATGAAGGGAAGGCAAGGTGGATGGTCAACAAAGGAGGCTCAAGAGATAACGGCTCCATAAATACTTTGTAAGAGTCATTAAGGAAGGTGTAAGAGATATTTTGAGGATGTGAGAGGTGTGGTTGAGTTTGTTGACTTTGGCTTATGTTAGCAAGTCTTAACCCTTACTTAAGGTTGTCACATGTTTAGGAGGGGGATTAAGATTAGCTTAGAAAGGGGGGTTAGGGTGTAAGTGATTTAGCTTTGATGGGATGGGTTAGGTAGGAGGTTAAGTGAGGTTAGTATGTGTGAATGGGTTAGATTAGGGGTTAGGATAGGGTTTAGGGAAGCTCTTAGTATTTTAGATATTTTATTAAATGTTTTATTCAATAAAATGGGAGTATGGAATTAAATTGAAGAGATTTAATGACTTATTCAATTTAATAGAGGAATTGGGATTTAATTGATAAATTGATTTTGGGTGATCATTTGATTTTATCAATTGGACTATAGTTAATTTAATTAATTAATTAACTAGGGGATGATGATTAATTAATTAAATAGTAAATATTTAAACAATAATGTCCTAGGAGATGACTAAATATGATTACCTATTGATGTAATTAGATTTAGGTGTCTACATTTTGCCTCTCTTTGACATAGTGTTGAAACAACACTATTTCAAAGAAGTTCAAACATAAATGACATGAAGAAGACTTTTTAAAGCAACATAGTTGCCCCAATTTTGAGTAGAAGAGGAGAGAATGGATTGCATGATGCCCCCTCAAGAAGGTGGCAAGGAGAGAATGCGAGACTCGACAACTTTGTGAAAAGTACAAGAAATGAGGGTGACCAGAAGGATGGAGAGTGGCTAAGAGAGGGGGTTTGAAGGAAGCTCAGACGCGCACAATGGTGATGACTAAGGTTATGATTGATGCAAGAGTTATGATTATGACTGATGCAAGAGCTATGATTATGATTGATGCAGGAGCTATGATTACGATGAATATTGGAGCTATGATTATGATTAATGCAAGATTGGATATGATGAGATTGAGAGATTGGTTGGATCATGAGGGCAGGATTGATTGGATGGGATGCTTGGATAGGATAGGATTCTTGGATAGGATGGGTTGCACTAATAGGATGGGATGTTTGGATAGGATATGAGGCTTTAATAGGATGGGATGTTGGGATAGGATATGAGGCTTTGATAGGATGGAAGTGTGAAGTAATCCAGTAAAGCTTGAGCATGAGGGTGTTCCAAAGGGGAGCACCACCATGTAATTGAGCATTTATTTTGATATAGGAATATTGGGAATATGCCAAGGCTACTAAGAACATCAAGGAATTTTTACCAATATTACATAGGACTGATGTGAAACAAACACGCAAGGATTGCCCAAGCATCACACATGAATCCTGAAATAATCAAAGTGGAAATGATACTAGGTAACCCACAAGAAAACATTATTTCCCAAGTGCACCATGTAACCACAAGTGATCACATGTTTGGACTATGCAAGGGTCATATCCAACTAACTCACAAGCAGAAAAGAAAATGAAAAAGACCTGGTCAAAACCTTGCTCTTGAATTGTCCCATTCACAGCACACCTTGATATAAAAGATCATAACAACTTTGAGGAGGGAACAACCCAAATCACTTGAAAGAGATACTTTAAGAACCAAACGTGAAGTCCTAAAAATAAAATAAATAAATAAATAATGTAAATCCATGAAAAAGTAACCTTTTTCCAAAGAGATCGGTAGGACTGGATACTGACAGACCAAGATCAAACAAGAGGAAGGATGCATCCTACAAGGATCTATCGGTAATATCAAGGACTAGGATGAGCTAGGCAAGCAAAATTTTTTAGGAAAAAATTTTGATGAGAAGGGGTATCATACGAGGATTCGCTAAAGCACCTAACCAAGAGAATTGCAAGTTAGGATCAAGCATGAATTGACATGAAGAGATGGGAGATATACAATGAGAACAAGTGAAGGATGGACATGCAAGGATGGTACAGTGGACAAACCAAAGTATTTATGAGGGATTACCATACAAAAGCTTAGTGTGATAGGATAGTGGCAGGAAAGATGAAGATGAGAAGGTTAGTAGAAGAAAATCTAGGGATGAGGAGATAGTGTGATGAAAAGCATGAGATAAGAAGCTAGTGGAAAGAAATAGGATATAGCATACTGTTACGATAGGGGATGTGAGGTTTGGAAAGGATGGAGGTGGTTGCTGACTTGACTATTATGATGGTGGGTATTGAAGCTTGTTGCCAAAGATATGGATAGCATGTAATGAAAGCGATGGACAATGTTGTTGGTTCTATAAAAGTTGAGTGAATTTGATGAAAGCCCAACAACAAGAAGTGTTAGCTGAAGCATAATAAAAGTGTGAGTGAAAAATTAAGCTATGAGTGAAATACCGATGGCTGATTCACAAGAGTAGAGGTAGAAAATGCTAGAGGTGATAGAAGGAGGAATGGGGGGATGGAGTGAAGAGGAAAATGAAAGCCAAGGAGAAAGGAAATGGTTGTAGGGACAGAAGGGGGTGGAAAGTGGAGCCAACAAGAAGGAAGAGAAACCTTGCCATGTCAAAGTGTGTGACATTGTGATCAAGGAGTGGTGGAGGCTAGCAAAATTAATCTAGCTCAAAATCAGCTAGAAGAGGAAGAAGAAGATCCGACCTTGCTGCAGCTATTTGCAGAAGGTGTGATGCAACAAACAGAGGTGAGGGAAAAAGAGGAGACAAAATTACCAAATGTGGGAGCATTGTTAGAGGGACCAAGTGCAAAAGATTAGCCATTTATAGAAGAGACTCTTCCAGAAGAGGAACAAAGATCTGTGATGTGACCAATAGCAGTCGTATGGAAGAAGGAAAAAAGCAGTCTAGGGGATATGATGTAGAGCTCTAGGAAACAAAAGGGTGACACGATGTTGTCTACATTTTGGCCATTTCAAGCATTGAAATCTAATGCTACAGTACAAGTGGCTCATGATGCATCTATGGTGATGGAGAAAGCATTGGCAATTGAAAAGGAACAGGCTGACCAAGCAGAGAAAGATGCAAATTTCTTTGAAGGCCTGATTGAAAGAGCACGAGAGGATGGTGCATGGACAGAAGCTAAGTTCGTAGGGATGATGTTAATGATGGAGAAAACAAGAGTGGAGACTATGGAGGTGACTTTGGAAGCTAAGAGAGTGGCGATGGAGAGATGTAAAAATGAATTAGTGCTCCTACAGTCGCAAGTAGAAGCATTCAGGGAGTCAGTAGTGTAGACCAATAGTTTAGTGTGGAGGTCACAAGAGTAGCTGAATCCAAGTAATGCACATATTATGTGGTACTAAAATTAGTTGAATATAGTGAAATATGAGGGGGAGTCAATGAAAATGTTGGCGAATAGATATGAAAGAGAATGTGATATTGCACAAAGGACAACAAGTATTCTAGGAGCGGAAATACTATGGGCAAAAATGAAAGATGTCATGGAGCAATTAGTGAGGGTTGCACGAGAGGTAGCATACTATATGGGATTATATCACCAAGCGGTCCCTTTGGAGCAAAGGAGAGGAGTTGTATACTCTGAAAAACATTCTATGGAGCAAATAAACACACTCTTGAGGTGTGGTAACATCCTGATCCCAATGGATACACTTTGGGTAGGTGTGAGGATGACTCCAGGGGCATCATCATCTGGGACTGGGTCTGAAGGAATGCCATTGATTGGACACCCTATCTTGCCATCCCCCCCAAGGAGGCCATAATAAAAAATCTGCCAAACATTAGTAGTTAAATGAAATGTTGTTGTTGCTATCGTAGGAGAATAGAAAGTTTGTGCTTGTTGTTGTGGCAATCAAAGGGACAACATAAGTTGTTCATAATGTAATGTCATGTATTATTTTTGGGATTTTTATGGAAGATATATGGAGGTTTTTGTGTTTTTTTTGTTAAATATTTAAATGTTTTTGGGATGTTTGATATATATCTGAATGTTTTTCTATTTTTGTGATAAATAATGAAATGGTTTGACTCTTGTAAAAGTGGGAACAATACAATCTATAGAGTAAGGGTAACCATGACTCATAGAGCAAGTATGACAGACAATAATAAGATAAAATGTGGGGACGTTTCTCTAGGTGTGTGATGAGACAGATGTTTATGAGGCATGGAAAAGGCATTGGGACCTATGCAAGGCTTGTGATGGCCAAAAGAGTTCAAATAGGGTCTTGAAAAGGCCAAAAGAGGGCCTTGAAAAAGGTGTGTGGGCCAAAAAAAGATGTCCCAAGGGCCTAAAAAAGGCGCTTGGGCCTAGAAAGGTGTCACAGGGGCTTAAAAAGGTCAAAATAGGGCCTTGAAAAAGGTGCTTAAGCCTAAAAAGGTAGTTTAGGGGCCTAAAAAAGGTGCTTGGCCCTATAAAGGCATTTTTGGGGTTGGAAAAGGTCAAAATAGGGCCTTCAAAAAGGTGCTTTAAGCCTAAAAAGGCATTTTGGGGGCCAAAAAGGACATTTGTACCTTGAAAAAGTTATTTAGGGCCTAAAAAAGGCACCAGAGTGGACCAAAAAGGACACATGGGCTTTGAAAAAAAGCTTTTAGGCCTAAAAAGGTGCTAGAGGGGTCCAAAAAGGACACATGGGCTTTGAAAAAAAGCTTTTAGGCCTAAAAAGGCACTAGAGTGGTCCAAAAAGGACACGTGGACTTACGAGACAGTATTGATATATTTGTTGAAACTAGGTAGACTAATCGTGGCCACTGCAACTTAAATAAAACTAAAAATCCTCCTTGATTCACATTAATAATGCTTGCATGGAAGGAAGGCGACAATTAGCTTTGTGGCATCTCTTTCGCTATCTAAGTTGTGCTGGATTTTCCTAAGCCTAGAATTATGTTTCAAGACATTACAATGCTTCTTCTTAATATCAATTTCTCAATATTAGAAATTGAGAGGAATTTTGGGGTGGTGTTTTAATGTTTCAAGATTTTATGGCCATATTTGGCATTTATGACCCCCTTGTGAATGCTTTGGAATTTTATTTTAATTTATTGATATTGTTTGGGCAATTTTTGAATTATTATTAATTTTTTGGTAAGTTTGGATGATTTATGAATTTTTTTGGGTTTTTTTTTTTTGAGTGATTTTTGGGTCTATGGGGATGAAACGGAGGATGTGAGCGAGATTTGGTGGAATATGGGGGTAACCAAGACCATGTGAGGTACCTAAAGAGGTAATGAAGGGAGTTTATAGATGATATTGGAGTATATGGGGATACCCGAGAGCTAGATACCAATGACAAGGGATGTACCAAGCAAGGGAAAGATCAAGAGATGGTGAGAAATGCAAGGATAGAAGAAAAGAGAATGAGTGGTTTTGGGAATGACAAGAGGAAAAAATAGAGTTAGGATGGGGGGAATAGAAGGATGAAAATGACATGATCTCCAAGGAAGATAGTACCCCTAGTCTATGTGATTCAAGGGGAGGGTTGATTAGGGAAGTGATAGGATGGAAGATTGGTCAATAAGAGGATAAGGGAGATATATGGAAGCTAGGAGGAGTTTTTTATGAGGGGTGTGATAGGATAGAGGGGTGGATGGTCTAGAGGGAAGCTAGGATAGAAAAGGTGAAGGAGCAGGGAAGATAGGGGATAATAATATTTAGTGCATGAGGATGAGGGAGGATTTATATGGATGAAAGCGAGAGTGGAGAAAGGATAGGTGGAGACAAACTTTAATTTGGAATGGATGTCAAAAGGATGACCAAAAACATGTATCTAGTGGTGGACTTTATTTTTATCAATATTTGAAGGAGGATGGAGGGTGGAATGGATAAGATGTGGTGGGTATGGTGGGTGATGGAACATGCTCCCAAGTCTATAGAGCATTTGGATAAAGGGATTACACATGACGCTTGTTTGCCAAGTTTTTATCATGGTACTTATCCATGGCACTTGAATTGCCAAGTTTTCACCATTGGATGATTTTTTTTGTTTTTTAATTTTTAATTTTTAATTTTTAATTTTTTACTTTTTTGATGCATTTTGATTCATAGATGTTGGTAGGAAGGGAGGGAGTTGAAAAGGATTGGATTATACAAGTAGAATGATAGTTGAGAGTTGGCCAGCAAGGGATGGAAAGACATGAGGCTTGTGGGTAAATGAATGAGGAAAATGGAAAGATCATCATTGCCACACACCTTGAAAGGTGATGAAATAGTGGGAAAGATGCTATTGAGTGAGGTTGAGGAGAAAATGGAGAAAGAGAAAGATAAGGGCTAAAAGTAGAGTTGGAAGATGGAGAATGGAAATTTTAGGATAAGAAACATATGGACTAAGAGTGGATTGGGGGGATGAAGGATGTTTATATGGGGAGCTAGATAAAGGATGAATGGATGAGGCTTTTTGAGTAGCATGAATGGATGCCAATTGAGATTTTTCTTTGAGATGCATTTCTTTTATGAGCACCCTAGGTATCCATGTGATTTTTGACTTTTGTAGCTTGGGCATTTCTGGCTTCTTGACTTTTTCTTTGATTGGGATTAAATGTTTCACTTTTGGAACATGTATTTTAGAAGGGACATGTTGAGACTTGGATTTTTGTGGATTTTTGGATTTATGCTTTTTGAGCTTGCATCCAATATGCTTTAATTAGCCATGGTATGGGAACAAGAGCATGGGGGATATGGAGGGATTGTGGATGGGGTGATATAGGGTGAAGGTTGGAAGGGATTCAAGGGTGAGTGCCTTTGATGATCTAGATGGTGGATTTGAGGGGATGGAAGGATAGATTGGAACATAGGATATGGATGGATATAATTGCCCAAAATGGATGGTTGCAATGAAGGATATGGGACCAAAATAGATGGAAAAGGGGAAGGAGTAGGTCCCAAGATAGATGGGGGAGATAAAGGATTCATATTAGGTATATAAGGACACAAAATGGATGGAAAGGGTGTGGGATGTAAATAAGGGATATATGGACCCAAAATGGACAAATGAAGTACTAGGATAGGGGCCCAAGATAGGTGTAGAAAAAGATGGAGGGAAACTTTGGGGTCAAGATGGAAGGACTTGGGACGATGCAGGTGTTGGCCTGATTTTCACATTTGCAGAAATTTTGAATATTTTTGGTGAAAAATAATTTGAGTTTTTAAATACTACAAACTAGGGATTTTATTTCAAGAGATTCTAGAAGTTTTTAGGTTGCCCTAGTTTTGCCCTATTTCATGTGTTGTCAGATCCTACTAACTTCTCAAGGTTGGTCTCTTAAAATAGCCATGAAATTTTCCCAAGTCTGGAAACCCTTGCTTCCCTCTTGGATTTTTGAGAAAGAGTTGTAAAATGTTTTAAGTTAGTCCTTTATGGTCTTACGGTTTGAGGTTTCACATAAGAGCCAAATGCCTTTTGCTCTTGGCTTCCATGGCTACATTTTGTAACACAGCAAAGAAGTGTAAAGGTCTATTGGGCTTTAAAAATTCTCGTGTTTCGAGCTTACGAGGAAGTAGCTTGAGTGAAGGAGCAGAGAGACATTGGGTGGTGATCTACACATATACATTTCATTTGGTAGCGCAAAGGCCTAATACCCAGACAAGGCGTAAAGCTTGATCTGAAGGTTGCACGAGGGTTTTACGGTGTTATGAGCAAAAGAATTCTATAAGAGCGAAGGCAAGGTTCAATGGTGTTTATGAGCCTATGTTCTTGAGTTTGTGGACTACCGAAAAAGCCTTGTTTCAGCAGTAAAGGCATCAAGTGGGACCTGTTGAAGTGTCAGAAGTGCCCAGTTGCAATGAATCAGGTGAAGTCACGACATCTATGTCAGATGGGCCCATCCCGCATGGCACATGACTTGAGGTATGATTTTTGTATGTGCACAAAATCAACAACGACATTATTTTTAATTTTTCTGAGATCAAATCTAAGTCATTGATATCTGAGAAGGGATTTTTTTGTCATTACGCCTTTACACTTGCAAGTTAAGCGTATGAATGAAGGGTTGTTTTTTCCTTTCTCCATGGTTATGAGTTTAGTCTTAGCATGTAAGTGTAAAGTGGTGAATAAAGGAGGATAAAGGGCTTTACGCTTATACGATAAAGAGTAAACATAAGAATGCAATATCAGTTGAGAAGGCTCTCTGATGCTACGAATGAAGGTAAATCGTAAAAGTAGAAGGCAAGTTTTGAAGTCTTACGATGTCCCGAGAAATGAAGTAAGCAGAGCAACATAGACAAAATTTCCCAGGTCTCTGCAGATATGTGCATGTATGAGCGTAAGGGATAGAAGGAAAGCCTAAGCAAAGGCTTTACGCTCATACAAGGAATGGTTGAATTGTAAGAACAAAGATGTTATTAGAAAGGTTGCCGATGCTCCGTTGTGAAGGGTTGCATATGAGCGTAAAAGGTGAGAAGGCTGAGATAAGGATTTTTACGCTTATACGGAAGAAGCTTAAATCGTAAAAGCAAAAGTATGTAGTAGAAAGGCTTGAGATCCTACGGGGTAAAAGGTGTCGTAAGAAAGTAAAAAGGATTTGCAAAACAATGTCAAGGCACCATTACATTCTTATGACTAGGGCATTTTGAAGCCTCTCCAAGTGAACGTAGAGATCCATCGAGGGCACCTCCGACATTACAAAGATTGAAGGTTTCACCCAGCGTAAGAACAAAAGATAATCTTTTAAAGAAAAAAAAACTGATGTGCCACGATAGACAAGCAAGAAGGAAAAAATTACTGTAACAAAGAAAAATAAAGTTTTGAAAAGTACATCAAAATCCAAATTTGCGGCTAAAATACCCTGATGGCAGCTTGCAATCACAATTTTAAAAGCTCATGCATGCTAAATTTATTTACAAAAAGGCTAGTAGATATGTAATTAAAATGTCAAGTATTTGATTGAATTGTCAGCATCAAGAAGCTTGTTTCTATTCTGTTCTGAAATTTGAAAGTTACAGAGCTCTGTGTATCCTACGCAATTGCAAAAGAATTCAAAGTATAGTTTGAAGAAAACATGGCTAACCAAGAAGTTGAAGAGATGCACGAAGAAGAATTCGAAGTCAAGGATGAAGGTGATGATGTTGTAGAAGTCACACCAAAAGGAAAAAGAAAGAAATCTGTTGTTAAGACAGAAAAGAGGACAAGGGTTAGAAAACCAAACAAGCATGTAGAAGACTGGTTAGAACTCCTTCGAGGGTTGTCTAATGCAATTTCTACAAATGATCATATATTCAGAGAACCTTATGTTTTTGTTCAAGATGCTAAATGCCCTAGAATGACTGGTTATGATCTTTTTATGTATTTTTATCAGAATAGAGTAGAGAATGTGCCAGTATGTAACCCATGGAAAAGAACTATGGCAAAATTAATATTTCCATAAGTGTTCATTGATGTTGATCTGTTGAAGGCCCTAATAAATTCATACAATCTAGTAACCATGACTTTCCACAGGCATAATGGGAGTGTATTGTGTACATTGGATAAAACTTCTTTTGTTCAGGCTTTTGGATTGATGGGACAAATGGATGTACCTATTCACATTGTGGATTTACAAGGAAAATTCACCAGGAATAAAACCTATTTTGTAAACAATGTCATGTTGCCACATATTCCTTACAAAGTTAAGAAGGCAGGGTTAATTACAAAAAAAGTTGGAGACTTTTTACCTTTGAGTAGGTTCAAAAATTACTTCAAAAACACAATGTATGGGTTGCACAAAGTATTGGGGAGTGATGGTGCAGAGGATTGTGTATATGGTTCCCTTTTTCTGATGGCATGTGACATACAGGATCCTTTTCATCATAAGGAGTATGATTATGTGGCCTTTATCATTGACAGTATGCACATGCAGATTTGTGATGCTAAGAAAGGAGAGATGAAAGACTTCAAGTTCCACCATTATTCATTATTGATGCACCTTATCCTATATAGCAATATTGGGTACATCAGTCGGGACTTCATTGATCAAACTTCTAACAAATTTGGTGAGTTACGTATGCAACTTTGGACTCGTATTTGGCATAAGGATTTCTTTTATTCAAATGCCCTAGTTTTTTTAAATTTGTTTAGCTCTATTATTATGAGGCAACTAGTTCATACTTTTTTTAGGGAACCCAATGCTTTGAAGACTTTTCTTAGGCCCTCTTTCCTAGATGACAAAACAAAATTAGATCATAACTGGGGAAGTATATTTTTGTTTAAAGAATGTACTTTAATCAGAGTTTTTGCATGCCCACAACCTCCTCATCTACTGCCAAAATATTTACCCTCTAGACTAGCTATTATTGAGTTCTTTTGGCAATTCTTATTGATGAATAGAGAAATGATACCTCCTTCTTTGCATAACCCTACCTTTGTTTGTAGAACCTTTAAAGTAGGAGATTTTGAAATAGGCAAGAATGCATTTGAGGAATTAAGTGACTATTTAGGTCAATATAAATTTGCTACTGGGCCTTATAGGATGTATGACCCTCACAGTTATATTGCAAATGAGGTCAAGACCATTAGGGGTTTTATTCTACCTCCAAGCAAGCCTATCCCTATAGAAGACCTAATTGCTAACATAGTAGCAACAGGGGAGGCAGATGAGTTATTAAGGAAGTATGAGGAAATAAGGAAAGTAGAGAATGCTTTGAAGAGAACCAACCTTAATTTGAAGGGTTTCTATACAAAATTTCCATATCCTAATAATCTAAGGAAGATGGTTGAAAATTTTTACCATATTATGTTACAAATGCCTCATGAGCCAGAGGGAGAGGAAGCCATTGTAAATAGATAATCCCTTGAGCCTGATACACAATTGGAAATTGAGCTAGAAGAAGAGCAACCATCAACTTCAGCCTGGGTGCCACAAGGAAATAAAAGACAAAAGACAATGCACATCCCTTAAAAGGTGGTAAGCAGAGCCATACAAGTCATGTTTGGAAATAGTGAGTATTTTACTGATATTAGGCAAAATTATTTTCACCAAAGGGCTACTGAAGCAGGAAAAGATTCTACTGATTTACAAATTGCAGCATCAAGATTGGATGACAGGCTCATTCAATTTGAAAAGTTCATGGAAGATGATGATTTTATTAAATCATCAAAGTTTAAAAGTTTTCTCTACAAGATCAAACAAAATGAACTCGCATTGAGTCTCATGCCAAGAGAAGATCCAGAGAAAAATAAAGAGGTAGTTGAAAAATTGTTGGCTTATGACCCTAAAAGTGAAACAATGACTGTTGCAAAAGCTAGAGAATTGGTACATAGGAGTTGTATGATTCTAATACCACATTGGGATATTGAGAAAGCCTTTGTGTTGGACCAAATGAGAAGACAAGATAAGGCCATTAGTTATGAAGTCACTAGCAGTGAAGGCTTTAAAAGAGGGTTAGGTTTTAATGTGGATACTAAAACCCTAGCAGTATGGAGTGTGGCCCCTGACACTAAGAAGCCTAAGATGATGGATATAGAAGAAACTGCTCAGAGTCATATGATTGTATGGACATTGGAGAGCACTACTGGGAAGGAGATCTCCAGCTTGGTCAAACATTTTACTCTCATGAATGAAGAAAAGGTTGATGAAATTGAGGATAAGCTAGCTGTAATGTTCAATGAATGCCTTGATATTAGAAGAACATATGAAGAAGAGCTCAAAATGAGCCATGTATAGAAATAAAGAATAGAAGAGTTAGAGGAAAAAATTAAAATTCTGGAAATAGAAACAAAATCCCTCAAAGAACAACTCAAGGTAGCAGTAGAGGAAGAACATACACCAAGGCAAGAGGAAGAAAGAAGGCACATGGTAGAAGCAGAGGCCCAAACAGAGGAAATACCTATAGGAGTAATAGTGCCGATGCCTATGATTAGTGTGGAAACAGAAGTATCCCTATCTGACAGTGACACTAAGAAAAATGCCTTGATGAACATATTAAATCATAGAATAAGCATTCTGAAAAGAATATCTCAAGATGCTTATAATACATTCATCAATCTTCAATCTATAGAATAGGTATGCAAAGATGCAATCAGATGGCTTGAGCCTATTTTTCAACAATGGGGGCCATATATGCAATTTTTTGACAAGTTGATACCGTTGTTAGCCAAGAAACCAGACCTCCCAGATAAAATAGACCTATACAACCCTCCATGTCAAAATTAGATCTAGATCTTGAGAAGGCTCAAAAGGAGAGGGAAGATCTTGCAAAAGAACTTGAGAAGGTTGAGAATGAAGCTCAAGCTACAGAAACTAGGAGAAAAATCCAATTCATAAAGTCTAATTTTGCATTGGCTTCATGGTCCAATTTGTCTATCCCACCTCCAAATCTTGCACTAGTTAGTGGTCCAATAATCTCAACTCAGGGAGTACCCCAATCTGCTCCTACCTCATCTTCCTCTTTTGGCACCCAAGTCCCATTTGGCCCACCTCAACAATCCCAAGCTGCTCCCCTGAGTCAAGCTAATATAGCTAGTACTTCAAATGTTCCTGGTTTCCAAAAGAAACTTGTATACTTGGAAAAGTATAGACAAATATCATTTGCTGGTATTCTTGGTGCCCCACATCCCATATCGTTTGATTTAAGAGATAAAGTGGTTAAGTTCTCTGGGAATAATGTTGTTACTGGTGAAGAACATTTGAGAATTTTCATTGATATGTTAAATGATTATGAATTTGAACATGAAGATATGGTAATGAAATTGTTTGTGCATTCACTAACAGAGGATGCAAGAGATTGGTTTAGGAGGTTGCCTGATGACAGTATTACCTCATGGAGTGATTTGGAGAAATTGTTCAAGGAGAAATATGGAGACAACACTAATGTAGGATTCATGTTGAATGAGTTCAACAATATCAAGAAGAATCCAAATGAATCCACATTTGATTTCAATGTAAGATTCTAGAAAGGTATGTATAGAATTTTTCAAGTTATGAGGTTAAATGAAGATGTCTGTCTCACAACATATTTCAATGCTTTTGATAGCAAAATGGCTTATCAATTGAGGGATAAGGATCCTAAGACTTTAAGAGATGCCTATAAAATTGCAATAAATATAGAGAATAATAGGAAGGCATCTGGAAAACTAGGTAGGAGGGATGATCCTAAGCTTTTTAATCATAAGAACAATAATAAAAGGGAGGGTGACAAAACTCCTATAGGAAAGAAGCCCGAAGAACCTACTATAGGCCAAGTTTTTGAATTGCTCAAGAAGATGAATCCCACTAATTTTAATAAGCCAAATGTTGCTGAGAGAACCCCTATAAATAACAACAATTTCAATAGGCAGCCTAGAATGCAAAATTACCCTTACACCACTCAGTGGAAAGATGGTAAACCAGTTCCCAACTAGACCCACAATGTGAAAAATAAGGGTACTCTAGATCCCCTACAAAGGAACACTATAAATATGAATGATGATGTACCATGGTGCATTATATGTCAATCACCTCATTCTGTTGATTATTGTGCTATGGCTTAGTCATTTGCCCAAGGTCAAGGAGTGCAACCTAAAGAAGAAACTGAAGAGAAAAGCCATGATGATATAAGCTGCAATATGGTAAGCATGTGTGATGATTTGATAGATTCTAATTCAGAAGAACCTGAAAATGATATTACTAGCCAAAGAATTGCTTACCATCTACCTCATCAGCAAGTGCTTTCAGATGATGAAAGGTATGATACAGATAAGATATGTAGTACATTTTTTGATGTAGGTCTCACAAGCTTAAGAGTGGCCTCCAAGGAGGAGATTGATAGAATTACAACAGAAATGATTTCACAAGTCCATAGTAACTACAATTTGAGAAATAGAGTAGTAAATGATGATGCAGGAAAGCCATCTAGTGTATTCATCAAAGACATCACTCATAAGATGAATGATCAAAACAAGAAAGTCAATGTAGATGTACCTAAGATCAAGGAAAATAAGGGTAAGAAATGGGAACCAAAGAAGAAGGTTCAATTTCAGATAAGTGAGCCAAAAAAACTCATTCTGCAACCAAAGAAATTAGAACTTGATACTATCAAGCAAAATGTGATGCCTGCTACTCAAAAGATTCTAACTCCAGGTACTCTTGTAAAACCCACTGTTGTTGAACTTGTTGATATGATATCTATGTTGTCTCAAATTACTGTAAAAGTGCCCTTGTCTGAACTTTTTAGAATTGAAGAGCATAAGAATAAGGCTTTGTCATAGTTGGGTGGAATAGGAAACAATAATATTGTTATAGATCAAACTGTATCCCAAAAAATCCCATTAGTAATAGAGGATAGTGGTATCATATCCCAGATTCTTCAAATATTTCTAGATGATTCCTCAGTGATATTTATAGAAGATATTGATCCTTTTTTCCTCAGTCTAATCATAAAAGGGAAGACCTTAAAAAATTGCATGATAGACTCAGGAGCTTCCAACACTATAATGCCTTTCAAAGTAATGGAAGCCTTAGGATTGAAGGTGGATACCAAGCAAGGCAGATGCAGAGGAATGGATGCTAGGGAAGTCCCAGTCATAAGTACCATAAATGCCTTACCATTCAAATTGGTTGCATATCTTAAAGTAGAATTAACCATGTTTGTCCTTGTGGTAGATAAAGCTCCACACTATGGAATGTTACTCTCCAAAAAATGGAGTGCTACCATGGGGGGAAGCCTGCAATGTGATCTCACTTATGCCACTTTTCACATAAGGGACAAAGCTGTCAGGGTAAATAGGGAGCCAAGGGTTAACCACATTTTAGGAGAAGAAATTGACAAAGATACCACTTGTTTCCTAGATACTGGGATTAATGTTTTCAAGGCTGAATTAATTATTCAGGAAGTTGAAAAATTACCTACTATTATTGAACATGAACTTGAATATTGCATGAACTCACCAAAATTATGGACAATGTTCTTTGATGGGGCTAGTTCTAAAGAGGGTGCAGGGGTAGGTGTAGTTTTTGTATCCCTTAAAAATAACACTTTTAAGTATTCATTCACTTTGAAGTTTTCCTACACTAATAATATTGCAGAATATGAAGCATTGCTGCTAGGACTCAAAGTTGCCATACATCATAGAATTAAGAAGTTATGTGTTATAGGGGATTCTGAACTAATTATCTCTTAGATCAAAGGAACCCACTCATCCAAGAATAAGAGATTGAAACAATATAGAAATGTAGTTTGGGATCAGATAGAATTCTTTGATGCATTTGGGATCTCATGGAGAGATAGGACTCAAAATAAGATGGCTGATCTGTTAGCAAATGTAGCAATCAACCCAAAAGAGATATCATTTGTAGGAATCTCTCAGATTGAGGTGCAAAATAAACCTTGCATACCTGACAACATTGAAAATTGGCAAGTCTTTGAAGATAACAAAGATATTACAAATTTTTTGTTAAATGAAGACAAGTACCATGGTCAGGAAATGGATTGTAGCGGACTGATTGAAACCTTAAATGGGAAGGAAACCATTTTTGGTCAAGAGATTATGCAATTGAAAACAAATAAGATGCTGAAGGGGTTAGTGGTCTTGGAAAATATTTTAGATAACCAAGACAGAGTAAAGTTAGGAGTTAATGACCCCAAACCTTAGGAGTTAGAAGAAATAAACTTGGGTACTGATGAAGCTCCTAAAAAGGTTTATATTGACCAAAATTTGCCTGTTAAATTCAGGAAAACATTGATTGACCTACTTAGAAAATATAGACATGTTTTTGCTTGGTCATATGATGACCTCAAGGCTTACAAGGAGGATCTGTTCCAGCATGTCATACCATTGAAGGAAAATGTAAGACCTTTCAGGCAAAAACATAGACCAATCAATCCTACCCTTGCCCCAAAAATGCAAGAAGAACTGACAAAACTAAGAGATGGTTGGATAATCAAGCCAATCAGGCATTCCACCTGGGTTTCAAACTTGGTTCCTGTTAGGAAGAAGAATGGAGATATTAGGCTATGTGTGGATTTTAGAAACTTAAACATTGCATCTCTGAAAGACAATTATGGCTTACCTAATATGGAAGCCATGTTGCAGCAAGTGACTGGCTCTAAATTAATGTCAATGATGGATGGTTTTTCTGGATATAATCAAGTTCTAGTAAAGGAAAGTGAATAGTTCAAGACAGCCTTCACAACCCCATGGGGAACATATGTATATGTGAGGATGTCTTTTGGCCTGATTAATGTAGGAGCTACCTTCCAAAGAGCCATGGATGTAGCATTTCATGATTATATTGATAAATTTATGGTTGTGTACTAGGATGATCTTACAGCATATTCTAATAAGGCTGAAGATCACTACAAAAATTTGGAAATTTTTTTATCAAAGCTCTGGAATATGGAGTTTCTTTAAACCCAAAGAAATGCACATTCGGGGTCACAGAGGGCAAACTATTAGGACATATAATGTCTAAGGATGGGGTGAAAATAGACCCTGAGAGAGTAGCAGCTATTGACAAAGTCCCCAAGCCAAAAAATGTAAAAGCCAAAAAATGTAAAAGGAATTCAATCCTTCTTTGGCCAAGTTAATTTCCTTAGGAGATTTGTTAAAAATTTTGTTGAGATCAGTAGACCTATCTCAAAGATGCTCAAAAAGGGAGCCACTATAGATTGGAATGGTGAGCCTTCACAAGCATTCCAAGATATTAAAATTGCAATAAAAAATGCTCTAGTATTGAGAACCCCAGATTATTCAAAAACCATGCATATTTTTTCTTTTGCATCCTTCCACACTGTAGCTGCAGTCTTATTGCAAAAAAATCAAGAAGGATATGAGCAGCCTATTGCCTTTTTTAGTAAGTCACAACAGCCTGCTGAACTTAAGTATGAAATAAATGAAAAGCAAGCATATGCTTTAGTAAAGGTTGTAAAATCTTTCAGATGTTACTTGATAAGTGCTACTATTATCGCTTTTGTACCTAGTGCTCCAATCAAGAATATATTTTTCCAACAGGAAGTATCAGGTAGGAGGTGCAGATGGATCAATAGAATCTAGGAATTCAACATTGATATACAGATAATAAAGTTAGTAAGGGGCCAAGGTTTTTCCAAACTCATGGCTAAAGCTAATCTAGAGGCTAATCAGATAAATCTGGAAAATGATGATCTCAGAGCTAACTTATGTGACATGGACCAGTGTGATTGGTACACCAATGTCATATATTACTTGCAACACATGGAAGCTCCTCCCATTTACCTAAAAATGAAAAGAGGAATACTAAATTGCAAGCCATCAGGTATGTAATTGTCCAAAGCAACCTATGGTGAAGAAATCTTGAGGGAGTATTATTGAAATGTGTTGATAAGGAAAAGGAAAAAGAGGTTTTGAAATAAATGCATGCTGGAGTGTATGGGGGCACTATATGGCCAAAACTACTGCACATAAGATAATGAGGGCTAGATTCTGGTAGCCTTCCCTTTTCAAGGATGCTCAAGTTATGGTTAGGAAATGTGATCCTTGTCAGAGGTTTGCTGGAAAGCTAAAGTTCTCAAGAAATACCCCATTGAAGCCAGTGGAGATTCAAGCACCTTTTCAACAATGGGGTCTGGACTTCATAGGAGAGATTTTCCCCAAGTCTAGCACTGGCTATTCTTGGATTCTAGTTGCTACTGACTACTTTACAAAATGGGTAGAGGTTATCCCCACAAGAATTGCAACAAGTAAAGTGGTAAATAATTTCCTACTGAATAATATTATTTCTAGATTTGGATGTCCACAGAAAATTGTAACAGATAATGCTATGTGCTTCAGATCTGAGGAATTCATCAAGTTTTGTGATAAATATGGAATGACAAGTTCATCATCTGCTCCATATCATCCACAAGGGAATTGACAAGCTGAGTCCACAAATAAGAGTCTGTTGAAGGTCATTAAGAGAACCTTGGATGATAGTAAAAAGGCATGGGATTCCAAGTTACAGTTAGCAATATGGGCTGACAGAGTAACTATAAAGAAAGCAATTGGTGTAGCTCCATTTGATTTAGTGTATGGGATTCAAGCTAGAATTCCTCAAAACAACTTGATGGGACTCTACAATTACATCCAGGTGTATGATAAAGATACTACAGATGAAATGCAAGAAAGAATGGATGAATTTGTAAGACTAACAGAAACTAGAGGAGAAGCATCTCTAAAGAACCAAAAGTTGCAATTGCAGGTCAAGACACTCTATGATAAAAGAACTGTAAGCAAAAAGTTTGAGGAAGGAGACTTAGTCTTAATGTGGAATGCCAGAATTGAGGATAAAGGAAAACATGGAAAATTTGATCCTATTTGGTTAGGCCCATATCTCATTGAAAATACTTGGGGTGAAGATTCTTATATACTCAAAGATGTATTTGACAATATTCTTGAATTGCCCGTTCATGGACAATTCTTGAAGAGGTAATTTTCTTAAAAAATACTTATTTTCTCCATGAAAAGTAGTTTTAGGGTTTCCTAATGTTTTGTACATTTTGTATATTGTATAAGTCCTTGTAAGTATCCCTATGCAGTCTTGTTCCTTGTTTCTGTGTGTTGCCCAGTGCTCTCTGAAGAGGTTGTCATTTTACCAAATATGTGGTCTGCTCTCCCAGAGATTCTGAATTGTTGCATACACCCAAGTAGCCTATCATCCCCAGATAGAGCCACTGTTGGTCTGATTTTCACATTTACAGAAATTTTGAATATTTTTGGTGAAAAATCATTTGAGTTTTTAAATACTGCAGACTGGGGTTTTTATTTCAAGAGATTCTAGAAGTTTTTAGGTTTCCCTAGTTTTGCCATGTTTCATGTGTTGTTAGATCCTACTAACTTCTCAAGGTTGGTCTCTTAAAATAGCCATGAAATTGTCCCAAGTCTAGAAACCCTTGCTTCCCTCTTGAATTTTTGAGAAAGAGTTGTAAAATGTTTTAAGTAAGTCCTTTATGGTCTTACGGTTTGAGGTTTCACGTAAGAGCATAATGCCTTTTGCTCTTGGCTTCCATGGCTACATTTTGTAACACAAAAAAGAAGCGTAAAGGTCTGTCGCACTTTAAAAATTCTCATGTTACAGGCTTATGAGGAAGCAGCTTGAGCGAAGGAGCGGAGAGACATCGAGTGGTGATCTATGCATATACATTTCATTTGGTAGCGTAAAGGCATAATAACCCGACAAGGCATAAAGCTTGATCTGAAGGTTGCACGAGGGTTTTACGGTGTTACACGTAAAAGAATTCTATATGGGTGAAGGCAAGGTTCAATGGTGTTTAAGGGCCTACATTCTTGAGTTTGCAAACAATCGAAAAAGCCTTGTTTCAGCAGTAAAGGTGTCAAGTGGGACCTCTTGAAGTGTCAGAAGGGCCCAGTTGTAGTGAATCAGGTGGAGGCACGACATCTATGTCCAATGGGCCCATCCTATGTGGCACATGACTTGAGGTATGATTTTTGTATGTGCACAAAATCAACGGCGACATTATTTTTAATTTTTATAAGATCAAATCTAAGTCATTGATATCTGAGAAGGGAATTTTTTGTCATTACACCCTTACGCTTGCAAGTTAAGCATATGAACGAAGGGTTGTTTTTTCTTTCTCCATGGTTACCAGTTCAGTCTCAGCGTGTAAGTGTAAAGTGGTGAATAAAGGAGGATAAAGGGCTTTACGCTTATACGATAAAGGGTAAACATAAGAATGCAATATCAGTTGAGAAGGATCTCTAATGCTATGAATGAAGGTAAATCGTAAAAGCAGAGGGCAAGTTTTGAAGCCTTACAATGTCTCGAGAAATGAAGTAAGCAAAGAAATGTAGACAGAATTTCCCAGGTCTCCACAAATACATGCATGTATGAGCATAAGGGATAGAAGGAAAGCCTGAGCAAAGGCTTTACACTCATATGAGGAATGGTTGAATCGTAAGAACAAAGATGTTATTAGAAAGGTTGTCGATGCTCCGGTGTGAAGGGTTGCATATGACCATAAAAGGTGAGAAGGTTGAGATAAGGATTTTTACACTTATATAGAAGAAGCTTAAATCATAAAAGTGGAAGTATGTAGTAGAAAGGCCTGAGATCCTACGGGGTAAAAGGTGTTGTAAGAACGTAAAAATGATTTGCAAAATAGTGTCAAGGCACCATTACATTCTTACGACTAGGGCATTTTGAAGCCTCTCTGAGTGAATGTAGAGATCCATCGAGGGCACCTCTAACATAATGAAGATTGAAGGTTTGACTCAGCATAAGAATAGAAGAAAATCTTTTAAAGAAAAAACATCTAATGTGTCATGACAGACAAGCAAGAAGGACAAAATTATTGTAACCAAGAAAAATGAAGTTTTGAAAAGTACATCAGAATCCAAATTTGTTGCTAAAATACCCTGATGGCAACTTGCGATCACAATTTTAAAAGCTCATGCATGCTAAATTTATTAATAAAAAGGCTAGCAGATATGTAATTAAAATGTCAAGGATTTGATTGAATTGTTAGCATCAAGAAACTTGTTTCTATTTTGTTTTGGAATTTCAAAGTTACAAAGCTCTATGTATCCTGCTCAATTGCAAAAGAATTCAAAGTATAGTTTGAAGAAAATATGGCTGACCAAGAAGTTGAAGAGATGCACAAAGAAGAATTCAAAGTTGAGGATGAAGATGATGATGTTGTAGAAGTCACACCAGAAGGAAAAAGAAAGAAATCTGCTGTTAAGATAGAAAAGAGGACAAGGGTTAGAAAACCAAACAAGCATGCAGAAGACTAGTTAAAACTCCTTCTAGGGTCGTCAAACACAATTTTTGTGAATGATAATATATTCAAAGACCCTTATGTTTTTGTTCAAGATGCTGAATGCCCTAGAATGACTAGTTATGATCTTTTTATGTATTTTTATTAGAATAGAGTAGAAAATGTGCCAATATGTAACCCATGGAACATAAATATGGCAAAATTAATATTCCCAAAAGTGTTCATTGATGTTGATCTATTGAAGGCCCTAATAAATTCATACAATCCAGTAACTAGGACTTTCCATAGGCATAATGGGAGTGTATTGTGCACATTGGATATAACTTCTTTTGTTGAGGCTTTTGGATTGATGGGACAAATGGATGTACCTATCGACACTACGGATTTACAAGGAAAATTTGCCAGGAATAAAACCTATTTTGTAAACAATGTCATGTTGCCAATTCCTTACAGAGTTAAAAAGGCAGGGTTAATTCCAAAAAAGGTGGGAGACTTTTTACCTTTGAGTAGGTTCAAAAATTACCTCAAAAACACAGTGTATCAGTTGCACAAAGTATTGGGGAGTGATGGTGTAGAGGATTGTGTATATGGTTCCCTTTTTCTTATGGCATGTGACATATAGGATCCTTTTCATCATAAGGAGTATGATTATGTGGCCTTTATCATTGATAGTATGCACATGTAGATTTGTGATGCTAAGAAAGGAGAGTTGAAAGACTTCAAGTTCCACCATTATTCATTATTGATGCACCTTATCCTATATAGCAATATTGGGTACATCAGTGGAGACTTCATTGATCAAACTTCTGATGAATTTGGTGAGTTACCTGTGCAAATTTGAACTCGTATTTGGCATAAGGATTTCTTTTATTCAAATGCCCTAGTTTTTTTAAATTTGTTCATCTCTATTATTATGAGGCAACTAGATCATACTTTTTTTAGGGTACCTAGTGTTTTGAAGACTCTGCTTAGGCCCTCTTTCCTAGATGAGAAAATAAAATTAGATCATAACTGGGGAAGTATATTTTTGTTTAAAGAATGTACTTTAATCAAAGTTTTTGCATGCCCACAACCTCCTCATCTACTACCAAAATATTTACCCCCTAGACTAGCTATTATTGAGTTCGTTTGGCAATTCTTATTGATGAATAGAGAAATGATACCTCCTTTGCATAAGCCTACCTTTTTTTGTAGAACCTTTAAAGTAGGAGATTTTGAAATAGGCAAGAATGCATTTGAGGAATTAAGTGACTATTTAGGTCAATATAAATTTGCTACTAGGCCTTATAGGATGTATGACCCTCACAGTTATATTACAAATGAGGTCAAGACCATTAGGGGTTTTATTCTGCCTCCAAGCAAGCCTATCCCTATAGAGGACCTAATTGTTGACATAGTAGCAACAGGGGAGGTAGATGAGTTATTAAGGAAGTATGAGGAAATAAGGAAAGTAGAGAATTCTTTGAAGAGAACCAACCCTGATTTTAAGGGTTTCTATACAGAATTTCCATATCCTAATAATCTGAGGAAGATGGTTTAAAATTTTGACCATATTATGTTACAAATGCCTCATGAGCTAGAGGGAGAGGAAGCCATTGTAAATAGAGAATCCCCTAAGCCTGATACACAATTGGAAATTGAGCTAGAAGAAGAGCAACCATCAACTTCAGCTTGGGTTCCACAAGGAAATAAAAGACAAAAGAAAATGCACATCCCTTAAAAGGTGGTAAGCAGAGCCATACAAGTCATGTCTAGAAATAGTGAGTATTTTGTTGATATTAGGCAAAATTATTTTCACCAAAGGGCTACTAAAGTAGGAAAAGCTTCTACTGATTTACAAATTGCAGCATCAAGATTGGATTACAGGCTCATTCAATCTGAAATGTTCATGGAAGATGATGATTTTATTAAATCATCAAATTTTAATAGTTTTCTCTACAAGATCAAACAAAATGAACTCACATTGAGTCTCATGCCAGGGGAAGATCCAGAGAAAAATAAAGAGTTAGTTGAAAAATTGTTGCCTTATGACCCTAAAAGTGAAACAATGGCTGTTGCAAAAGCTAGAGAATTGGTACATAGGAGTGGTATGATTCTAATACCACATTGGGATATTGAGAAAGCCTTTATGTTGGACCAAATGAGAAGACAAGATAAGGCCATCAGTTATGAAGCCACTAGCAGTGAAGCCTTTAAAAGAGGGTCAGGTTTTAATGTGGATACTAAAACCCTAGCAGTATGGAGTGTGGCCCCTGACACTAAGAAGCCTAAGATGATGGATATAGAAGAAACTGCTCAAGGCAATATGATTGTATGGACATTGGATAGAACTACTGGGAAGGAGATCTCCAGCGTGGTCAAACATTTTGCTCTCATGAATGATGAAAAGGTTGATGAAATTGAGGATAAGCTAGCTGCAATGTTCAATGAATGCCTTGATATTAGAAGAACATATGAAGAAGAGCTCAAAATGAGCCATGTACAGAAAAAAAGAATAGAAGAGTTAGAGGAAAAAATTAAAATTCTGGAAACAGAAACAGAATCCCTCAAAGAACAACTCAAGGTAGCAACAGAGGCAGAACATGCACCAAGGAAAGAGGAAGAAAGAAGGTACATGGTAGAAGTAGAGACCCAAACAGAGGAAATACCTATAGGAGTAATAGTGCCAGTGCCTGTGATTAGTGTGGAAACAGAAGTATCTCAATATGATAGTGACACTAAGAAAAATGCCTTGATGAACATATTAAATCATAGAATAAGCATTCTGAAAAGAATATCTCAAGATTCTTATAATACATTCATCAATCTTCAATCTGTAGAACAGGTATGCAAAGATGCAATCAGATGGCTTGAGCCTATTTTTCAACAATGGGGGCCATATATGCAATTTTTTGACAAGTTCATACCCTTGTTAGCCAAGAAACTAGACCTCCCAGATAAAGTTATTACTATGAAGGAGGGTATGGACAAATTGAAGGAATTAGTGCAAATCTTCACAAGGAAGCTGACATCAATTCAAAGTAAATTGAAAGTGCTAACAAATGGTTTCAATTCTTTAATTCCTTCTATTATTGATTCTAATGATAAGTTGAAAGATTTTAATGAGTGGACTAGTTCTTTTGATCGCATTGTAGACTTGCCACAAGTGGTATCCATTCTCCAAGATGGTATTGATGAATGTCTTTTCAATAAACTAATTGAGACCCTTTTCAAGTTTGAAACTGAAATGAATAGGTTTACCATAGAAGGAAGGGTGATTACTGATGCTAGGTGGTAGACAACTATGGATGAACTAACAATACTTAAGGAATGTGAATGACCCACCAAAAGAGAAATATTTTTTTGGGAGGAAATCACAGAGATTAAAGCATTACCAACAGGGAGCAGTTAGAGAAAAGGACAAAATTGAAGATTTTATGCTCCAGTTGTCATCTGCTACTATTTTATTTGTTCTTTTTTGAGTTAAAGTTTTTGGTTTCTTTTGAAAAGGGGTAATACCCCCAATTTTGTCTTTTAAAGGACACCTATCATTTTGTCTTTAGCCTAAAGCTTGTTGCATCTCACACTATTTAAGTGAGATCCCAAGGCTAAAGACTGGTCCGAATTCTATTTTTCTAAGTGATATGCTTAGTCTGTCTTTGGTCCAAATTTTGAAAGCAAGTTTATGGTGTATTTCCTCTATCAATTCTCTAAGAATACATGAATATAGAATGAGTTGTGTTTCTTTTTGAAGGTCATTCTGAGTCTATTGTAAAGGATATACCATTTTCAAAGAAGATGAATACAAATTGTGAACTGTCCCCATATTATTCTTTCTGAATCTTGTCTCCTTTCAATTAATTTTGTATAAGTAAAGGCTTGTGCAATTAAATGAAATCTAGTTAGGTTGTATATCTATTTATCACTACTGTTAATTCAATGGATTAAATAAAAGCTTTGATGAATATGATAAGGTTTCTTTAGTAGTGGAAAGGGTTTTTGAATGATGAATTCTGATAAGAATTGCTGATAGAATTTGTTGTAAGGCAACAAATTAGATCTGAGAACTTTCTATAGACTCTGAATCCCAATGGATTAGGCACTAATCAAATTGATTCAGTTGAAGGAGAAATAGATCATAAATGATTATCAAAATGCAACATCAAATCAAATTTTACTTTTATTTCCTGTAGATCTTCAAAGTTGGCCAGCACTTCTCTGCATGGAATGTTTTAGCTTCAGTTAGCCACTATTGTTAAGAACATCTATAGATCTATAGAAGAAATCTTGGCCATATCTATTTTATGGGATGTGTTTATCGAGTTAGTAAAGAATTATGTATATGTTTGAGGATTTTTGAAATGAGAATCAGAATGAAACTAAGAATAATCCTCATATAGTTGTTCCAATTTTGAATCATCCCTAGGTATCCCCACCCTAGTTTTGCAGAGCCAAAAGAGTAGAAAACCATCTGTGGTTTTTTTGAAGTTGGGTCCAAATACTTTGCATATACAATTGTTAATAAGAATTGGCTAGTCTTTAGATTGTGTATGTACTGTCATTTTGGTATTAAGCACTTTGTCACTTAGTAGTTTTAGTACATTTTAAAACACCAACAGCAGGGATAGAGGGGATACCAACATCTAGAGATAAAGTTTTATTTATTTCTTCAGTATAATTTTTATTATTTGGAACACAAGATGTGAGTCCATTATTATCTAAAGGAGTCAAAGCATCATATATGATAGTTAGTTCTTCTTCGATGGATCTATCATCATGGACTATGGGAGATGTATGATCATGAAGCAGAGGGGATGGAAGGATAGGATCTTGAGTTGGATGGGTTGATGGAAATGGATCTTGAGATGGAGTAGGTGTGATGGTAGGATTTAGATATGGAGGGGATTGTAAAAGTGGTTCATGTAGGGGAATAAGTGGGATGGTGGTATCTTCTATTGTGTTGAGGGATATTTCAACATGCTTTTGGACAAGATCTTGATAGGAATGAGTGGGAGTGGATGGTATGATAGGAGAAGTGTGGATTCTTTCTTTAAGTGAGGTAGATGGATGGGTAGAAGGTTCTTCAATGGGGATGTATTGATGGGGAATGGACTCAATAGGTTTGTTACATGGGATTTGGGTAATGCTAGGAGGAGGTGATGTGGATAGGATTTGGAGGGATTCGATGGATGGGAGGTAGGAGATGGAAGGGGTTTGATAAGTGGGGTGGATACGATAGGGATGGTAGCGATAGGATGATGTAAGAGGAATGATGGGTGTGGGAGATGGATTTGCTTTGGGTTTCCTTGTAAAATTCCTTGGAGACAAGTTTGTTGGACTAGGAGGAGTAAGGGGATTGGGGTGATGCATTCTAGAACTAGGATTGGTTGGAGGATTTGGAAAGGGGTTTGGAAGAGATTGGGATGGTGGATTTGGACTGGGATGTAGCTTCTAGAATTGTTCTAGAATGGTGGAGACTGGGAGATGAAGGTAGAGGAAGATGGAGATATAACTAATGTGTAAGAGGAATATGTGGGCACAATATAGGAAGGTGGTAAAGATGAGGATAGTAATGGATTTCCCTTGTCAAAGGTATGGTAGGGAGTACTAATGGGTATACATGGAGAAAAGATGGAGTAGTTTGGAGGAATGTTTGGATTTTGGGGGATGTTTGGAGGAATATCTCCAAGGCTTTCAATATACCCGTCATAGTCGACAAGATCATCATCATAATTGGAATAGGATGAGGTGGGAGAAAAGGTGGGATGAAAAAACTCATCATAATAGGATTGTGACATGATGTTTTGGGGATGAATGATGAATACAAAAATGTAGATTAGGATATGTTGGGAAGCTCAAATTTGGATTTGGATGATGAGTAGGATAGGGATGGGATGTTACTATTTAAGACATGGAGAAAAGAGGAAGACTCTATGGAAGACCTCAGGAATGATGGTACTAAAGGAAGGCTTGGAAGCTTGATTGAATCTTGGATGAGGCAGTGACTATGCTATGTATGCCCTTCATTTGGGTTGAATGATTGACCAATGGTTGGGTTGTTGCGAATGGACTTGCTAACAACTATTGTGAATGGTGTATAAGTGATCTCTTTAGCAAATGTTCTTGATTATTTTTGAAACATTGGGAAGATTTTGAACATTCAAGCATATCAAACACACCAACAACCCTATAAGATGTTTGCTAGGATATACAAGATTAGCTAGGGGTGTCCTCAATATATGCAAGGTACATGAGGCCTAATTCTGTAGATGAAAGAAAATAATGCCACTTAGTCGGGAGGAGATGATAACCCAAATCTCCACCTTGACTTCCCAAAGGTATAAAGTTCTTTGGGGCTTAGCCAAGAGTGACAAGATTATGCTTCCAAGAAAGGTGTCATTTGAATCACCTCCCCATGTTTATACTCTTCCAGAATGCTAAAGTTGAGGTCATCCCAAGGGGTGATGAAATCCCCAAGTAGGCCTCCTAAAAAGTGTAAAACAAAACCACATACGTGATCTTGGGTTTAAAAGACATGCGTTCATTCCAATTGATGATTTAGATTTTGTAAGCTATGATTGAAGACACTTGTAATTACAACATACAATGTTCATTCCAACTTGATAGTGTCATCAACATAATGGAAATTGAGAGATCATCAACATAAGAAATTTGAGTATCGTTGAAGTGTGTCAAAACCGTGCAATGTTCATTGACTTATAGGCATTCAAGATTGAATTAAAGTGTTTTATGCCCAAATTTGAAGTGTGAGATATTGCAATGATTATTTGATCATTTGCATTCAAGATTGTATTTGTTGTTTTAAGCATGCATTCCAATAAAAAGTTGATTTTAATCCATGGCATTCAAGATTGATTTAAGCGACATTCATTCAATGAGAGATGTGTTTAAACACGCAAGTTCATTTTAAGAAAAAACTGCAAAACAAAACATGATTAGGTTTGTAAGATGCTCCAACTTACAATGCTACAAAAAATCAATTTGATTAGCCACTCAAAAACCTCCAAAATCAAAGCTTAACTATGGGGAAATTTTTATTAAAACTTTTTTTGTTCATTTTTATAGGCGTAAAAATGCACAGAATTACCCCTATCCTACATAACCACCCAAAGTCAAATTTTGATCCCGCAGGTCTAGAACAGCAATCCTGCAAGTAAAATAGTGATCTTACAGGTATAGATAGCATTCTTGTACGTAAAACAGCAATCCTATGGGTTTAGATAGCGATCTCGTAGGTAAAACAGTGATCCCATAGGTTTAGATAGCATTCCCGTGGGTTTAGATAGTGATCCTACAGGCTTAGGACTAGTGAAAAATTGAAGAAAAATGGACTGCGAGATAAAATGACACAGAGAAATCCTGCAAAATAGTGATCTTGCAGAGAGATAGGTCAGCGAGTTTGAAGGAAAAAGAAGAAAAGTAGTCTTTTGTGCGTGGCTGCTTTGGACAAGCGTTCCCGCAGGTTTTAATAGCGATCCCATGGTTGCATATTCGTGTTCTCACAAAAAAAATTTGGTAGGGATGCAAAAAAAATTAGGCCATGTGGCAAACACTGGTTGGTGATGAGCTACAAACTCGCAGTTATGAGTTTGCGTTCCTGCTGGTGAATAGCCGCATTCTTGCGATCGCAAGATAGAATTGCTCGGGTCATGGGGTTGCAAAAATAAGGTTTTCTAAGTTGCTTGAAAATGAAAAATGATTGGATGGTTGAGAATGCAATTTTCAAAGGATGACCTATGTACTTGCAAAAATATCAGCAAAATTGTCACAAGAACACACAAGAAAACAAGGTTACTTTAGTTAGTTTAACACAAAAGATTTTTTTAAAATCTAATTAGATTGACCCAAATGTGGGGTCCCACTGGGTGTGCCAAAATGTGTCACCTAGTTTAGTGTTGTAATATGAATACTAAAGTAATATGAATACTAACTATTAAATGAAAGCATTAACAATACTAAGCAAGCTAACACTTAAGATAGGACCGAGGATTATCACCACAAAAGGAAGCAAACCAAGAATGATAGGCTCCTAATGGCATAACACATGATACAAAGGATTTGTCCTTGATTAAGATATGTATCCTCACATGTACGCTCAAGTTTTAGATGGATGGATGGAGTGGATGAGGCAAGGTTTCAACAATGGATTCATGGAGGTATTTCAGCATTACAATAGTATTTTGGTAGTTTTTAGTCTCTCAAAATAGTGTTATAAGTTTGCTTCAAAAATGGATTCTTTTGTGAAGGGGGGAGGTTCAATTTATAGGCCAAGGATTGGAGAAATGGAGGGCCAAGATGTCAAGATGATAAGATTGTAAGGGAGGGTCAAGATGGACTCAAAAGGGAGCACATGGATTGTGCTTGTTTAGCACCAATGGAGAGATGACACTTGTCAGAGGGTGATTGGATGAAGGGAAGGCAAGGTGGATGGTCAAGAAAGGAGGCTCAAGAGATAAGGGCTCCATAAATGCTTTGTAAGAGTCATTAAGGGAGGTGTAAGAGATATTTTGAGGATGTGAGAGGTGTGGTTGAGTTTGTTGACTTTGGCTTGGGTTAGCAAGTCTTAACCCTTACTTAGGGTTGTCACATGTTTAGGAGGGGGATTAAGATTAGCTTAGAAAGGGGGGTTAGGGGGTAAGTGATTTAGCTTTGATGGGATGGGTTAGGTAGGAGGCTAAGTGAGCTTAGTATGTCTGAATGGGTTGGATTAGGGGTTAGGATAGGGTTTAGGGAAGCTCTTAGGATTTTAGATATTTTATTAAATTTTTTATTCAATAAAATGGGAGTATGGAATTAAATTGAAGAGATTTAATGACTTATTCAATTTAATAGAGGAATTGGGATTTAAATGATAAATTAATTTTGGGTGATCATTTGATTTTATCAATTGGACTATAGTTAATTAAATTAATTAATTAACGAGGGGATGACGATTAATTAATTAAATAGTAAATATTTAATCAATAATGTCCTAAGAGATGACTAGATATGATTACCTATTGATGTAATCAAATTTAGGTGTCTACACCATCGATCTATCTACAAGTCCTCTGCAATTGCACATGCCCAAAATTACCAAGGTAAAACACAACCAAAAAAATTTATTTTTTATTTTGAAAGGTGAACTAAAGGATAGCAGGAAATGACCTATACTATGTTATGAAAATTCTATCAAACTATGGGGTGACTGAAATATAACAATTCATGTATCCTTGAGAACATTATAAAGTTGCTCATTCAATCATTGAGTTTGGAGATGATTAATTTTTAGTGGAGGTGGGATAGTTTTTTTTTGTTCAAAATTTTGGACTTCAAGTTTCCATAAAAGGCCAATTTATTTTTGAACATTCATAGGGACTCTGAGTTATAACATAGGAGCTAGATGGTTAATCTTTCAACTCTACTTTCTATCCCCTAAAGTAAGACATTTCATGTAGGGATGTGAAGGAAAATTCTTCCTATCAATGTAGTTGTTATAATTCAATAGTTTTACAAATGTGGAGATTTTTATAGTTGTCTTAAATGTTCGAATTACAAGTCAACTATCCTTATTTATATGTGACCTTAACTCATTATGTCCTATTGTCCAATTCTAGTCTATTTTGTTTTATTATTATTATTATTATTTTCTATTATTTAGGTGTACCAATCTTAATGGGTTCTTGCACACTGCCATTTCATTAAACTTCTAACTTGGTTACCTAACCCCATATAGTTATTTTGACTATTGAAGAAGTGTGTATATATATACTATTTATTTTAATTTTTAATTTCTCTATAATCTTATTATTGTTTACCAACTTATTAGTGTTGATTGTATCTAAATTGAACCCTTTCTACACAAAGATAAATTTGTTAAGTTTATGGCCATAACTAAGGTTCATACCATTATTAATTAATGAAATTAAGTGAATAAAAGAATTGAAAGAATGAACAAGAATTGCAAAACTAATAACTAATATGTTTAATTTCTTATATATCTCTACACTATCCTATTATCTTACTTTAACTCTTTCCATAACTAAAATAAAATGCCATAATAAAAGAACATCATAATTAATTTAGTTAACAAATAAATCATATCTTTTGTTACCTATGCCCTGACTTTACTCACCCCCTATTTCCTAGCACTTTTCCTTTAATATGTGATTACTCAAGTCTAAACCCAATCCCATTAATTTTCTTTAATAAACTAACACTTAACTAGGCATTCTATTTCTATGTGGAACGATTCCTATATATAGCTTACTATCCTTCCTACTCCCTATGTTTATTTATAATGAATTATTTTCTTAATCCCCATGCCCACTTACTAACTACACCCTTTAACTCACTTTACTAACTAAATCTACCTAGCACCAATCAAGCGCTTAACACATTCTCCTTATCCAAAACTAAAGTCCACCTTCTCCTCAAGGTGCCAACCACCTAGAAGGTGCATAACTCTTCTCCCAAGGTGGAGGTGCTTAGTGGGGGGGGAGTCTGACATAGCATCTCAATGCTTTACCTCCTTTCATGCACCAAATGAGTTTCAAAAAGGAGGTGCCTCATTTTAAAAGGTGGTTGCCATGTGTTATTGGGTGTCTTGTCCTAAGCAAGGGTCAACATCAACCTTTCCACATAAGCCTAATGTTTTAAGGAGAGTATGATACACTTAGATATACTTTATTTATCATTAACTTTTTTATTCTATGAGCTTTATTATTAAATGGTGCTAAATTTTTTTTTGAGTATTTCCTAGTTTTAAGGGATAGGTGCCTAGGTCTAACATATTCCTTGACTTGACATAGTTTTAAACATATTTTTTATTTTATTTGAGAGATTGTGACACAAGGGTCATGTGACTCATATGAGTCTTTGTTTTCAATTGTTTATAAGATAGAATTTAATTATTTGTTCGAGTCCCTCCATTAAGGTCTTAATTCTTATTATTCTATGTATTTGATTCCCAAGGTATATTCCCTTTGAATATTTTATTACTCTAAAATTTTGGGGAGGAATTATTTTCTTCCCCCATACATTTTTGAGAGAGCATGATATGCTCCTACAAGATGTTTCCTTTTTCCTTATGGATTTTAGCCTATATATCATGCTAAGTTAATTTCTTCCATGCCTACCATGAATATTCAAGTAGAGTTGGTGACATGCTAATGTTTTCTAATCTAGGGATTTATTGTTTTAAACTAACTTAAGTTTTAACACACTAATGTGCAAGGTTAATATTAATTTTTTCCTACTTATGACTTGTATTACACATGGAACTGCTTGCTATTGGAAATATTAAATCATTTCATATGATCTATTTGAAAATCAAGAACTCATATTTTCATTATAGAAATTACATAACAAAGAACCATTTAATGAAATCACTCAGATATACAATAAATGTTCATTATGATATTTCCCTCACATGAGAATTTCCTTAGGTTTATTGATTGAATACATAAATCTAACCAAGAATAACAAGATAATTTACATACTTCAATATGGTTCATCACAAAATTTATTAATCTTTCTCTTACATGGAATGTTACTTTTTGTTACTCCACAACTAAGATAGTGCCACAATATTTCTCTTGCAAAATAATTTTATTATGCAAATTTTCAAACTCCACTTTACATATTTACATCAATATGTAGTAGAAGTAAATCTCTTTCATATTACAATGAAACAATAATGGAGCTTAACATCACAACACATTATGAGATGACATAGAACATAGTAGTCTCTCCACAATACTTGATCCCTCAACATTTCCAAGGTGTGAAACCCTAATCTCTTCATAGGATATACTTCCTCAAAACCTATATGATAACATAAAACTTGGAACCATGGAGGCTAACCTCCCATCCTAGGCTTTTACGAAGCTACCAACCAAGCAAGGGAAACAAGATTCAAACCAAGTTTCATTTCAATCTTATAAATGCATAAACATCACATTACAACACTTGAAAAATCCCACCCCAAGGGTATTTCATAATGGTTCACCATTGGAACCTTGAACATAGGGTTAAAGTGTGCTTTCAATTAGGAGACTTTCCATATCATACCATATCTGCAATAAAAGTCTTCAAGCCTTTCGGGGCTTTCACAAATCAATAATTTGCATGCCCTTTTAGGGCTTCCACAAGCCTCCTCCAACATACTACCATCAGTTATAGCTTCCTTGAGGCCCATACTCCATAAACTTCCTTTCTACACCATTTTTCCCTTATCACCCCCAAAGAAAGATATGAATGAATATGGCATACAATGGAGCCCATACTCCAAGGTTCTCAACTATATTTCAAGCCCAACTAAGACCTTCACCTTAGACTTCTCTTCTCTTCCCAAAGGGTGAGTGAAGCCCTCACACCCATAATAAAACTCATGCACAAAATCATGGAAACTCAAAAAAATAAGAGAATGTAATGAAAATCCAAACTTTGTGCTCATCACAACTAAAACACACAACATGATGCAAGATGATACCACGCATTTTTCTTACAATGCCATTCTCCATACCTACATACTCATGAATGCAATACCAAGATTCAATTTCAAAATAGAAGAAGTTAACTACATGGCAAGGTTGTAGAAGAGCTCCCTCCAAGCTTCCAAACCCTAAGAGTCTCTAAACTTAGAGAGTGGGTGAACACCCCACTAGTTTTTCCAAGAATCTCTAAAAAGGCCTTCTAACTAACTATTTTAGCAAAAACACCAAGCCACTTCCTCTTACAAATTTGTCTCCTCTAAGTTTTCTATTTTTTAGTTAGTGGAAACATGGAAAAGAGCTCATTTGACAACTCCTTTTTTGAATTGATCAAAGAAGCCATTGGTAAAGGGGCCTCGTAGGCTGTCTAAGCACTATCATAGTCAAAATTACGTCCCTAACATGTTATACTATCATATGCATAACTTATTTGCACAGAAAAGACACTACGCGACCACCTAATGACCCTTCAAAACCATAGTCAAGTCTAAATTCAAATTTTCTTAGATTGTGACCCATCCTTTCCCTTGTCAAGTGGGTTTTCTTAATCATTAACAAGGTAATTAGTTTTAGGGTAAAGTGCCACCATGACCAAAACCCTAAATGACATGTCATTTCACACAAAATTCACAAGTGTCAAGCGACACATAAAAGCACATTCCATGTCACCATGACATGTCCCTAATGCATCTTTGTGAATAAAAATTTCCACATACAAGAAAACTTATATTTACGAAGAAAAATACTTTCACAAAGAGGCTTTTGAATCTTCCAAAGATTCACTTTGGTTTAACTATGTTCACATAGGTTTGGGACTTGTTTCCCCCAAAAATTTCCATGGTTCCAATTCTTGCACATTAAACTTGAGCAACAATAGTCCAAGGAGGTCATATAAAATACATATCATAAATGCATATAAATTAAAATGTTATGTAATCCTTATTAACATAATTCAAATAAATTTCTTCTCCTAATCATTTCCAATAAATCATTCAAAATGTTAGAATATCAAAATCTGCATATCACATTAAATCATAAATCATCATAATCAAATTAACCTTTTGCATCACATCATAATCTAATTTCTATCCTGCCATGTGCAAAGTTGCATTCATATTTTTTTTATCATCCCATTCACAATATTAGGTTTTTATATATATCATAAATGAAAAACACTACTATAAATATCAAAATCAATAGATAAAATAAGCCACTATCCATTGAAGTCTTGAATAATGTCAAAATATCCAAATCCCAAATATCAAAATGCAAGTAACATACCTCCAGTTACACATTACAATTTCACATTACAAGCACTTCTAGAATTTAACTTTTATCAAAGCAATTGAAAAAGGTTATAACATGAACAAAATCATTAATTATATTATTTAGGTCTTAATGTGCAGACATAAGTGTGGATCATCAAAATGCAAATAATGAAATAACATAACCCTATAGTCTCAAAGGTATATCAAAACATAAAATTAGAAGTATCATAATGCAAATATGGCATCTACACTATAACAAGTCAAGTGAGGCCTCACATCAGAGCCATAATCTTCCACCTCGCAATGAACTTATCTAGGACTCCATAAAGAAAAATCCACTACATATCAAGAATAAAAAACTGAATTTGTAAAGAGAATTTGTCCAATAAGATTAGAGTTCAGCTTGGATGCCTTTAATATGCTAGCATAGTGTAATTCATTCTAAGAAATTTTAAGGCATAGGGATTACAGTTGAAAAATGCTTGTCTCTAAGTTTGCAAAATACAAATGTATCAATCAGAACATGTAGGAAGAATCATATATGTTTGAGAATTTAGTAAAACTATGTCTAGTATTAAGAAACCACTTGTGAGAAACTACCATATTATTAGGCACAAAAGAGGGCAACATCGTTGATATTTTCCCTATTCGATTATAATAGATAGTGCTTGAAGGTGGCATTGGGGATTATGAGATGTTTAAAAAAACTTATTATTGATTGATCATATAAAAAACATGTTCTAATTTAAAATATGGTTAAACAAGATTGTGATTAATATTCTTAGTATGTGTAATCATCAATAATATTGACAATAGAGATATTTAAGGGTGGAATATTTTTCTCAATAGATACTATAATCTTTATAATTTAAATTACTTAGGTTCTAAGATGATTGGGATACTGAATGATATTGGAATTTTTCCATAATATATAACCTCTATATGTCAATTAGTATAATATTTTATTTATATGACAATTAGTACAATGTTTATACATTGATTTTCATTAAAAAAATTAAACATTATTGGTAGCTTCCAATTTTTCATGTTTAATGTTCAACAAATTGATTAGACAAACTTTTTTATATGTGAACATCGTCAAATAATTTATTTTTTCATTATTTATGTTTATTACTGATTGTAAAAGTAGATAGGAAACTTAGCATTTAGAGATAACATTGTCCATTATAAAATAAAAAATATTAGTCATTGTCATATGCTTAAAATGTGTGACCTTGACACAGTAATTCATAAAAAATATATAAATCCTAACATGTAGAGATAACAATGTCCATGATAAAGGAATAAATATGATTCATTCTAGTATACTTAAAAGGACATGACCCTAACACATCTTATTAAGTAATTTATACAAAATATATAAATGGTGTCTTTCAAATGAGATTGGGGAAATATTTCCTATCAAATATAATCACCTAGTAGAAAACAACCAAAGTTAGGTAATGTAAATGGTTGAAGCTTGTGTCTAGTGCATATTCCAAGTTGTATGCTTGACACATTGCACATTTTTAAATGAATTCATTATCCATATTTCTTCAATAGTAGAAAATGTAGTTCCTTTTGAACTATAACCTCTTGCATTAGCAACTGACTACAACAAATATTATTATGGGCATGTTGGAGGCTAGTATATTTATCATGATTATTGCAACATGTATATAATAAATTATTTAAGACATAGAGATGATGTACCCAAAAAAAACTATTTTGAAACATAAAATTAAAAGTTAATGACAAATACTTTAGAAATATTATTATGGAATTTTCCTATATAATCCAGATAAGTCTAACTGACATGAAACTAGTCTTTGTCAATAATTCTAGCATAATGAAAAAAGATGTGTACTTCCCCACTAAGTAACCGTCGAAAGATAGAGTTGAATATGCCCTAATTTATTTTTAAAGTTAACTTATAATATCATTTACAAGAGTAAAATACAATAATGGCATCCCATATCTAACATATAAACATTCCACAGTCATACACAAGAGAAAGACTTGGAGGTAATTCTAAGGGTTCCATGACAATCCCCCTACAATATAAATATGAACAACAAACTCATGTTGAAGTCACCTTATGATAGGTCAAACCATGTCCATGAACCTTATAGGGTAGGACCAAACCATCATCCAAAAGTACCACAAGATAGGACTGGACTATCCTCCAAAATTTCTGAATGAGGAGATAAGTCCATCCTCACCATGAACAAATATTAAGTTCAATTCAAGCCCAAAACAAAAAGTGGACAAAATGACAATAAAATCAATTATAATTTTGTGATGTGTAGATATATGAAAGTGATCCGAAAAATCCAAGGAATCTAACCATGAAGTCCATTTTTACACACACATAAGAGAACATCAATTTTTTTTACATGTGTGGGAGAAGTCACAAGACAAATGTGCAATTCTATTAATTATCTAGGAAGAGCTTGTACAAATGCATAGATATGTAGGAATGGATTTTTTGGAATTACAAATGAATAGGATAATTTGAGGAATATGCAAGAATTAATGGCATCTACAAAATAAGAAGGTTTAGATATGCATGAACTTTGTACCATGCATAAACATTAGAATTTACACTAGATCACTAGATCTAATGTGTGGAAATAATATGAACAACTCTACACTAGACAGTACTGAATAGCATTATTTGAGGTCATACACACTCGATAAAAGAAATAAAATAAGAACATAATTAAAGATAATATAATGGCCATAATCAAACACACACACACACACATAATCACTAAAAAATGATTTCAAAGGATAGAATAATATCGTCATGTTTAAACCCTGCCACTACAAGTAGTTAACCACCTCTACTCCAGTCCCTAGTGATTCCATACAATGTCACCAACCATGTTTTATTCTCTAGACCACCCTACCATGGTCCCAAATATAGTCACCTAACCAAAAAAAAAAGTTATAGGTAAAAGATTTTTTACAACTCGTGATAATAACATATTTAACATGGGAAACTATATAGTGATCCCAATGCATCAAACAAATGAGAAAACCATAATGTAGGTACACAAAGGTCACTACTTAGGCCTATACAAGATATGTTAATGAGACTCAATAATAGAGTGCTATTATATGGACATTGAGGCTCATGCATCTTTGAGTGATCTTTTATTCATTAAGGATACTCTATTGAGCCATATCAACATTTGTATATTACAAGACTAGCTTATACCATATCAACATCCTCGAGAAATAGTAAGGTTGTATTCCATATCAATATTTGTAAACAACAAGGAAATATAGTAGCATTAAGTCTTGTATTATGTTTATCCCATTAGTTATTTAAGTTATTGACTCTTATTAAGAAGATATCATAGGGCCCAATTGGGCCTAGGTCCACTTTGGAGAGCCACTACATCCCATTATCCCACACAAACCATCAATATTATAATAATGAAAAAGGAGGATCCATGATGAAAATCACAAGAAAACTTAAGCTTCATTTTCCTTAACCAAGAGCTCTAATTTCTTGGGATCCAAATAAGGTACACCAAATTGTGTGATGTGGTCTTAAAACAAACACCACTAAATAAATATTCAATAAAAATTAGACATCAAGTAAGACCCAAATGTGAGAAGAATGACAATTTTATCATATAAAAGGCACACTCAACCAACCCCTTTATTAGGAGAAAACTTTCTAAGGTGAAACTAATATCAACATACATGGATGAATCATTCCATTCTAGATCATATGATTAATTCTCAATCCCTAATTACAAACAAATCCAAGAAATGTAAATGGACTAAATCTCAATATTGATAGTAATTATTATTGGAAAATATAATTTGAATAATATTTATGTTGTCATTGATATAAAACCTATTGGAGAGACATTTACTAACAATGTAGAGTGCCCTATCAATTGATTGATGGAGAGGATTTGAAAAGAGAGATGACTAGGTGAGCTAGTGAAGTTGTTGAGTGAAGAAGGGAAGGTATGATGAAATTACAATGGGAACTTGATCAATTAGTCTTTGACAAGATGATGTATTGTTCAATCATCCTATGAAGTATAGAAGTGTTCAATTAAACATAAGCAAAGCATAGAGGAAGGTAGTAGGTCAATGAAGGAGTTGAAACAAAAGATTAAGGAGCTTTAGAGTTATCCAAGAAAATAGTATTAGTCAAGTGATAGTTATGGCCAAGAAAATTGAAGAAGAAAAATGTAGTAGAAACTAATCATAGTGAAGACCAAGTGAGCTAGTGGAGGCCATGTGAGATAGAATAATAGAGTCTGAGCTACACAATGATGGTCAAGTATCAGCAAAAGTTTTGAAAGAATGAAGTTTGAGGCTACCATAGTTGAATTTTTTGGATTAGTCAAAATGTTTAGATGATAAGTATTGATGAGTTGGCATATTTAATCCATGATTTGAGTTTGTTATGAGATCAAAGGAAAGGACTTAAAGAGAATTTTCTAGAAGTATCAAGAAAGGATTAGAATGACAAACTAATGGATAGATTCAATGGATCTAACCTAACCCTAAGATCTATGGTGATGTTTAACCAGAAAAAGATCAAAAATACCTATTTTAATAGGCTAAAGAGATGTTTTATAAGGTTGGTTTGTTGTTGATTGGTGATCTTAAGGAGAACCTATGAAGAATAGTGTAGTAGGGAGAAAGTGAAGAGATTGGTGAACTATGATTTCTTGAAGAGAGGTCAAGAAGATTAGTAATTAAGGTGTTAATGATACTAATACATTTGATACCAAATCTTAACAAAAGAGCTATCAAAATTATGGTGTCACAACCTATCGTCATCACAATTCTAATGGTCTATTGTTGGAATTGCAATGATGACAGGTTGCAATGCCATAGATCTAATAGAACATCTATTAGAATTTGGTACAAAATGTATTTGTGTGAAGTCTAGTCAATGAACTAGAAAATGAACTAATTGGAGATCTAAATTTGTAAAGTTGTGTTTTACAGATCAAACTTGTTATTACTTTCTTAGCATAGTGGAAGTCAAATTTTTTTTATCAAAGTTGACCTAAAATAGATGTAACTGGCATGGTGAGCATTGGAAAGGGAGGGAAGATAGATTTTCAAAATTTGAATTCCTTTTAGGTCAAGATTTCTCAGGAATGTTGGAATCGGGCCCTTGGCTTGGGGCACGAGTCACAGTAGGAGGATGGTCAGGGATCTTCTAGTATAGGGGACTAGGTGGAGAAGGATAAGATTCCACCCGGTCCCAAGGCAAGCCTTCTAGGATCTACCAAATGATCATTTCTTTTCGATACAAAGCCTGCAGGTAAGTCCTCTTTCCCAGCGGTTAAGATTCTCCTTAAGGTAGAAAAATGAACTTGTGCTATTACCATTCCAAATGAGCTAGTGGATCATAGAATAGCATCAATGGCATTAAATCTAGTGGGAAAGTTTATAGAGCCAAGGCTAAATATTGATATTGTTAGATCATTTACCAAGAAGAAATGGGCTCTCAAAGGACAAATATCTGTTACAACTATGGCAAATGGATTCATGTCCTTTGATTTTTCTTGTCTAGAAGACCTCAAAAATATTTTTTACAAGGGTCCATGGACTTTTGGACATTCCACTTTGGTTCTCCAAAATTGGAATTCAAAGATGAATAGGAATGACTCATTCTTTGTGCAAGCACCTATATGGGTAAGGCTTCCAGAGCTTCCCTGAGAATTTTGGAATGAGGATGTTTTTGTGGGGGTAGCTAACTCCTTTGGTGAGCTCCTATCAATTGACTTGACTAAAGCTTCCAAAAGATGCCTCACCTATGCTTGTATTTGCATAGGTGTAAGGGAAGGAGTGGACATGCCAAAAGTTGTGACATTCCACTCAAAGCTAGGAGTGCATGTTCAAAAACTTATTTATGAGATAGTGTTGTTTGCATGCTTTCACTATTTAAAATCTAGGCACAAGGCCAAACATTGTCCTAAAGCCAAAGTAGAGAGGAACAAGAGTAAGCCTACTGCTACCTCAGGAAAGGAAAAAAAAATTGGTTTGGAAATAGAAGAAGACAAAAAGCCTAGAGAACTAGGTAGAGGTTGAGGGGAAGACAAAGGCCTTCAAGTAGGAAGGAGACTTGAGTAATACAGACAATATAGAGGCAAAGGAGTCAAAAAATGGGGATCAAGAGAATGACCTCTAGGCCAAATTAGTGATAGAAAAAGATTCATCAACTGTGTAAGAGTAAGCAACCAATATTCTGGGGGATTCTTAGATGGTGAACAAGTCCAAACTAGAAACTATGGACCCAACTAGTGGACCAAGATGACAATCTAAGTATAGTCCCCCCTCTTAGTATGGGAAGTAAAGAAGTAGAGGTGAGCTAGTCAGGAGAGGGGCAAGAGATAGTGGAAGAGGTGCAGGACCAAGGACTCTCATTGGATCTCCAATTGGTTCCTCTAGGGAATCCACTAGTTTCCACTGATCTAGGGCTAAAGTTTTTGGAACTAGTAAATAACTCTTCCCCAGAGAAAATTTCAAAATTGGAAGAATGGATAGACAATTGTTCTCAAGAAAAAAAATGAAATTGGACTATGGTTAAAAGGAATAAAAATTGAGACCATCCCGTAGTGTCACTAACAATGACTAGAAGTAGGGTCAAAGCTAATGTTGGGGTAAAATCTAAGACACCAGGTAGAAAAAGCTTGAGCTAAGTAATGCAAGAGGAGGTTAGAAGAAACTTGGCACACAGGAGCCAAAGAACCATTAAGGAATGCTCTGTTAAGAAGAAAAGAAGATTATATCTCGGAACATAAGGGGCCTAAATGGTGCCCATAAATAGAAGATAGTTAGGAATATCGTTAGAGACCAATGACATAATTTTTTACTGATCCAAGAAAAAAAAATGAAAAAAGACATGGCAAGGAAGTTATCTTTTAGTAGCAATATGAGTAGTGAGGCCATGGACTCAGAGGGAGCTATAGGGAGGTGCTTACACTCTTCAACAAAAATGCTTACCATATATCCATAGTTCTCAATGAAGGTAATGCTCTCCTTTGCAAAGATTTTCACATCCATAGTAGTGACACTTGGTTTCTCCTAAATGTGTATGCTCCCAACTCCAAGAGAGAAAGAAGGGTTTTTTGGGTGAAGATTCTTGATGCAATTCAAAGTAGTAACATTAATAAAGGTATTATTATGGGGGATTTCAATACCCCTCTCTCAGATGATGAAAAATCAAGGGGGTTGGCCTTGGATCAGGAAAGTAAACTGGATCTTTCAAATTTTATCAATAGACTACCTTTTATGGATGTTGATCTCTTGGGGGGATGATTCACTTGGTCAAACAGGTGCTTTGGAGGGGATTGTGTCTAGGTCCATCTTGATAGAGCCCTCATTTCTGCAGACTAGATGCAAGCTTACATGTACAAACTCTCCCTTCTCTTGAGAGTGGCATCGGATCACTTGCCCATCTTGCTCTCATTTAGCCCTCTGATGGCCAAATGGAACTTCCCTTTCTATTTTGAGAAGATGTGGACTTCCCACCTAGATTTGAATACTAAGATTTCCTCCTTGTGGAACGTTGAGGTGGAAGGTACAACAATGTTTAGGATTGCTCAAAATTTGCAAAATGTGAATAGAAATATCAAAGCGTGGAACATGATGGACTTTGGTCATATCTTCAAGGACAAGGAGGAGAAGACAAACTAACTTCAAAAAGTCTAGGAGATGATACAATAGGAAGGGTATAATGATCAGAATAGAATTGAAAAAAGTTCAATCCTTATAGAACTCCACAATATCATAAGTAGGGAAGAGCACTTTTGGAAGAAAATGTCCAGAATCAATTGGCTTAAAGAGGAGGATCAGAACACTAGGTTCTTCCATCTCTGTACCTTAAAGCATCAAGAAATTAGTAGGATTTTGAGCATAAAGAAGGGTAAGGCCATTTTGACAAATGATAGTGTGATTGTAGATGAGGCAGTGAAATTCTTTTCATCTCTTCTTTCTAGGGACTCTTTACTATCAAAGAAGGACTAGGAGAAAATTTTGGCTTCAATCGCCAATCTATTATAAGACCATCATAATTCCATGTTAAAGGCAATTCCCAATATGCATGAAATTAATCAAGCTCTATTTTCACTCCTAGTTGATAAAGCTCCAAGGCTAGATGGCTTCCTGACCTTCTTTTTTTAGATATATTGGGAGGTGGTTAAATGGGATTTGGTGAAGGTGGTGTAAGAATTTTTTGGGGCTAGGAATTTATTGAAGGAACTCAATTCTACCTTCATGGTGCTTATTCTAAAAACCTTGGGGGTTGATTTGATGGATAAGTTCAGACCCATTAGCCTATGCAATTCTTTCCATAAAACCATTTCGAAAGTACTAACCACCAGGATTCTCAATGTACTCCCTTTGATTATCTCCCCACCACAAATAGGCTTTTTCCTAGGAAGAAAAATCCTAGACTCAATAATGATGGTTCATGAGGTGATCCATTCCTTAGAGGTAGGAAAAAGGGAGGGCTTCCTCCTCAAGTTGGACCTCTCCAAAGCCTACAACAGGGTGGATTAGGACTTCCTTAAGGTTGTTCTCCTAGCTTTTGGATTTGATGCCCAGGTATGAAAACTTATTTTTCAACTTGTCTCCACCCCCTCTCTTGCTATTATAGTTAATGGTGCTCCCTCCAATTTCTTCTTCCCATTGAGAGGGCTTAGATAGGGTGATCCTCTATCCCCTGTTCTATTCATTATTATGGCAAAGTGTATTGGGAGGTTAATTTAGAGGAAAATATAGGAAAGGACTCTCCATGGTATAAAGCCCTCCTCTTGGTAGGTTACTTTCACCCATCAGCAATTTGTGGATGACACAATTTTGGGGGGAAAGCTACAGTTCAAGAGGCTAAAGTGTTAAAGAATTTTTTGGACACCTACACAAGGGGTATAGGCTAGTCAATCAAATGGGAGAAAAGTTTAGTTTTCTTTGTTAACACCCCAAACAACCAACAAAGAAAGATTGCTAGAATTCTTGGATGTGCATTTGGATCTTTATCATCTAGTTATCTTGGAATGCCCCTAGGGTCAAAACCTCCAGAATCTTTTTGGAATGGAATTATTGATAGATTTAATAAGAATTTGGTGGGTTGGAAAGGAGCCACCCCTAGTTAGGTAGAAAAATGCATGCTAGTGAAATCTACTCTACAAAACCTCCCAACTTATGCTCTAAGCCTATTTGGGATTCCGGTTAAATATGCTGACAAAATGAAGAAAATCCAAAGGGATTTTTGTGGATAGGATTATAAGAAAACAAAAGATATCATTTGGTGGCCTAGGATAATGTCTACCTCCCCAAATGTTATGGTGATCTAGGTATAATAAAAATTAGACAACTCAATAATGCTCTATTAGCAAAGTAGATATGGTGCATTTTTTAGAGCACTAGAGAATGGTAGGATATCATGGTGGAGAAGTACTTGAGAAGGCCTTCCCTTAGCTTTTTGCTTAGCAAAGCTGATATTTTGCCAAGGATCTTTTATCTGGAATGGGATTCTTAAGGAAAGATCTTTAGCCAAATCAAAGGAAAGGTGGAAAGTGGGGAATGGTGAAAGCATTCTTTTTTGGTAGGATAATTTGTTATTTCAAGGGCCTCTCATAGATTGCCCTTATTATGAGAGATGGGCTAACTCATGTATAAGAATATTTAGATTAAAATTTAGTGACTATAGGATAGACTAGGGGTGGAAAGATCTATCCTTAGTATCACAAGACCTCAAACCTCTAATGATTATATTGAATGCTATGATTTTAAATAACAAGAGGGATGAACTTGTATGGGCAAAAAATACCAATGTGTTATACTTAGTTTCTTATGGTTATTTCTCACTTTGGAATAGAATGAAAAAACCCATTTGGGCTAAGGCTTGGATGTCTAATCTCACCCCTAAAATCAACATCTTCTTTTGGTTGATGTTACAAGATAAAATTCTTACCCTGGAAAACTTGGCTAAGAGAGGCAAATATATTCCAAATAGTTGTAGTCTTTGTAGGCATAATCTGGAGATGGTTAATCACATTTTTATTTATTTTCCTTTTTCCTCAGAGGTTTCAAAACTTTTGACCAAGAGCTATGGAATTAGCTAGTGTAAACTAGCCAACATCCAAGATTTCTTTAGTCAATGGGATTATTTAAATAAAGGCATGAAGATAGAAACAATCTGAGCCTAGGCTCTTCCACATTTCTACCAGGGAATATGGAAAGAGAGAAACAATCGAATCTTCAGAGAAAAGGAAGCTCCTTCTTTTGTTCTTGTAGATAAAATAGATATTACTATGAGAGAAAACTATGTTATTACAAAGGGGGGAGGGAAATTTTGAAGAAGGAGAAAAAACTATGGAAAGGAAAAAGGATAGGGAGGTGAAAAGACAAGAGGCTAATTGGTATTTTCCCTTTGAAGAATAGCATAAAGCCAACTTTGATGGCACAACCAAAGGGAACCTAGGACTAGCTAGCTATGGGGGAACAATTAGAAATTTTTATGGGGTTGGAGTAGTGGCCTTTTCTTATCCTTTAAGGACTCAAACGAACCATTATGTAGAGGCCACTATAGCTCTTCAAGCTATCAAGTTGGCTCTTTCTATCAAGATTGAAAATCTTCAGTTGGAGGGAGACTCTTTAAATATAATCAAATGATTAAAAGGATGCTCTCATCCTTCCTAGACCATTGCTAATGTGGTGGAGGAGATCCAATCTGATTTTTGAAAATTCAAAAGGGTCCATGTTAGCCATGTGTATAGAGAAGCAAATTCTGTTGCAAACTAGTTTGCGAATGAGGTAGTGACCAAAAATATGGTGATGATGTGGCATAGAAGAGACAATTTTATGGTGGCCATGAAAGATATTTTAATGTTGGAATGAATTTAAGGGAGTATGAAGGTAATCTTGAGTTAATAATGGAAAGATATGCAAGATGGCATGAAAGACAAGGTTTAATAAGAATCATGAGAATGTAATGAGATACCATCATTTCATGTACTTCTGGCACATTTTATGGGTCTCATTTGGATCTTCCATTAAGAATGATATAAGTGAAAAGGATTTTGTGAATTAAATAGTTTAGAAAGTAGAGGATTGTGAAGGGCCAAAGAACTTGTGTAGGGTTTTCACATAGGAAAGCAAGATGGTTGGTGAGAGGAGTAGGAAGGAGCCGACCAAGGAGGCAGAAAAATGGAGAAAGAGAAAAAAGGTGTACAACAGACTAGAGAAGGGTGGAATAGTGAGTTGCATTGAAAAACTTCATGGTTTTGACAAGGAGATTACTAAGCTCATGGTGAATACCTAGAAGGATGGACATGTCAAAATCATAGTGTTTCACACTAGGTGAGTATGGAAATGATTTCTCTTGTCACAGAGATTCCTTAGGAAGGGATGAATTTTTTTAGGAACAAGAAAATGTCAGAAAATGCAATCAAAGATTTTTTGAAGGATGAAAAAGAGAGGAAGAAGTTAGTGAAGGTTGAGACTTATTATGAAATGGATTCAATAAAAAAGTTGTGGAGGTATGTCCTAAGGGCTGTCATCGAATTCATTTCCCTGGATACTAGATTCAACAGAGTCAGAACACACCACTTTGTTTTGCTAAACCACTTTAGACATGGTATTAAATTTTATTTTCCTTTTTATCTATTTACTTATTTGAGCAAGAACATTGAGGGTTTCAGGAAGAAACCTAGCACAAACTCAGCTCTTCATGAGGGTTTGCTCCTTCTGGTTTATGAATATCTTAAGACCCAAACTAGAGGCAAATCCTTAGGCCACTCTGGGGATGCTTTGGAGGATACCAAGAGCTCAAATTATTTTGACTCTAAGGAAAACCAAATTCCTAGATCAGAGCAAGAGGATAATACCCCCTTGACAGGTAGGAAGCCAAAGGGGGGTGAAAACATTTCTCCCTCCACTAGTAATGTTCCAAGCAGGAAGAGTCCTAGAGGATTAACACCCAAGATTGTGGAACAGGGAGAGGATGAGTATAACGATGATGAGGAGGAAATGGAGTTGGAGGATGAGAAGAAGGGGGAGGACATCACTACTCTGACTGACAATCCCAAAAAGAGAAAGGTTGAGGAGGATATGCCTCTGGAAGGAGAAGTGATTAGACACCTAAGATTCCTAGCCTTCCCCTTTCCCTCTCTTCACCCAAGGGGAAGATAAAGGAGATTGTGGTGGATGATAGTGGAGAGGAGGTAATGAAAGAAAGGAGGAGGTCATGGAGAAATTTTAATACTAAAACTATGAAGATGGGGATCGTTAGGGAGACCATGAATCCTCAAATTCTTGAAGACAAGGAGGGAAAAGTTCATTTCGACAAACTCATAGACCCAACTTTGGTTGCAATTTTGGAAAATGCAAGGGAGATATGGCTCAACCTAATCAATAATGCCAAAAATAGTATGATAGAAAAATTTCACTCAATTGGCTTTTCCATGAGATTAAAGAACTTAAGGAGAAAAAGGGCCAGGAGGAAGGCCAAAGGAAGAGTAGTGACTAGGGTTTTTTAGCAGACTAGAAGGATCATCTTTCTAAGGTTGAGAAAAGGGTACAAAGGATGGAGATATCAAACCAAAATCTTTCCAATCAAGTGATCACCACTCTGAGCATTCTTATTGAGAACATCAACAGCTTGGGCGAATCACTGAAAAATGCAGACATTAGTGGGGAAAAGGATGAAAGGGTCAACGAGGAATCCAAGCAGACTGAGGGGGAAATGAATGAGACCAAGGGCTCAATGGAATGTTCTAATGAGTTGAACCAGGATTGTGCAGCTTAGGAGATCTAGAGTGCTTATGAAGTAGCTAAAGATATGCAAGATCTTGATAGGAAGACTAAGTAGTGAGGGTTTTATTTCCTGTCCTATCCTTTTTTTGGGGGTCTTTTTGGCTTTTCCTTTTTGGCCATTGGCCTGTCTTTTGTTACAAACTTATGTAGGAAGAATTACTAGATTAGGACTTTATTTAATATTATGTGGCCAACTTATTTGTAAAAACTTTTTAAGTTTTAGGATCCCTATAAAACTTGTTTTTCATAATAAAAAATAATCATTTTTTAAATCCTTTAATCAAGCTAGCATTCTAATGGAATGATCAAAAGTCCTCTACCATGTGACTCCTAATGTTGGTGTTTAAACCAACATTTTTAAAACAATACTAGAACACACTGTTGGTGTTTGAAAACGTTGGAGGGCTTTCAATTATCCCACTGAGAAAGTGACATATCTAGGGGCAGCTAACTGCCATTTTAAACATGTCATTTCTAAAAACAGGGCAACTATAAGGCATCACCCTTCTTCTACTTCAAGTTTTGCAAAACCTAGGTGGGTGTACCTATAGATTCTTTATATGGTACCAATTATCAAAGCATACACTAAATCTAATATAAAGCAGACAAAACCCTTATTTCTCCTAATAACTCATGAAATAACATCAATCTACAGTAGTTAAATGCAGATCTATCAATCTCAAAAGCTGAGTGAGGGTTAAACATTTAGGTCCCTCAACATGAAAGTGAAAGAACATTTGATAAATGATGTTGATTCAACACAACCTCAAATATGCAGCAGTATAACAAGTGATCCTATAACTGATCAGTGCTTAATCCATTGGGCAATTCAATGAATTCAATACATACATCTGTGACATCAAAAGATATTTCATATACCCAGAAATTAGATCTATCTAGTCACCTTGTGATTCAAACATCAGTGTTCATTCAGATCTCATTCTCACAAAATATCCTTCTCAAGTAACTAGTAACCTTGTTAAACATATCAAGCATTTACTTGGCCCTTGGGTCCAACAACAAAATACATCAAACGTACAACCTAAAGGGGATGCAAATGGATCTTAGATATTTGTTCCAAGACCAAATAAGACTTAGAGATTGTTGAGATAGGAGACAAGAACCAAAATGAAACTAGTGAAATTGTTTCTCATATGTATTCATTTCCTTGAAACTATATAGTTAGATGCATAAAATTAAAACATGAAACAACCTAACATCTTAGAACTATCTATATTATTTTTACACTTGTTGTTCACATGAGAGAAATTAGCTGAAGAATGAAGGTGGAATCATAGATCTGGATCCAACAAAGTGGTCTCACAGAAGGACTGAAGATTTCCAACCCACAATGGTCTCCCAGTAACAAAAAACTGGAACCTCTATAAAGAGAAAGGAAAAGATAGATATAGGAAGAAGAAAATCTCGGATCTGATCAGGAGATGACAAGTGTCCCTTCATAATTCCTTCCCAAGAAGCTCAAAGCCTCTCTCTACCTTCTCTCTGCAACTAAAAATCAAATCTCATCAATTTTTGTCTACAAGGTAGAAATATCTGAAATATTTTATCCATCATCATAACTGATTTGTGATGCCAAGGTGAACTCACAGTAAAAGGTGAAAATCAATTATATGACCTTTAGAAGCCAAGAAAACATCTCAAAATTGATTTTTTTCATATCCCAACTTTTACAATCCTTTATAGCTACCTTTTATCTTATCCTAATATATCTTGTTGAATTCTGCTCATTCCATTGAGAATGCCTCTGAAAATTGAAAATCTGCTTATAGACTGAACCAATGAAGACTTGTGCAAAATATGACCCCAAATTCAAAAAATTTGGATTCTCCTGGTTCCGACGGTATATGATAAGGCATATTTCAGTTAAAAAATGCCCCTGTTATGGCCATTTGAAATTCTCAGGTCTGAACTCTGTCTTTGCATTAGAAATGAATTTTTTTTAAAAGTATATAGTCTAAACTATATAAAAATTCAAATTCATTTAAATTTTTCATTTCATGCATTTATCCTCTTTGAACTTTCATTTTGTTTTCAATATCTTCTTTGCCCATTTGCCACTTGTCCCATGTTGATTGGCTCTCAACAATTTAGAATACTAATTAATTAATATCAATTAATTACTCATTTAATTTCATTTCTCATAGCATTGAGACTCCTTTATTTTAACCTTACACTCATACGATGAAGCTTTCCTTTAAGTCTTTATGATCTTAGTGTAAGACCGAGCCCTTTCAAATTTTCATTCACAACCATCCGATGAACACTACCCTTTACATTCTTACAGCCTCGAACGTAGCACCAGAGAGCTTAAAAGTTTCATTCATGCTCATACACTTCTTTAGACTCTCAAGGTTTAGCCTTTCTTGTAGCCTCGTAGCCTTTTAAAATTTCCTTTATGCCCATATTCTAGCGTACCATCGGGGACATCCAAATTTTTCCTTAAGACCATACAAGGAAATTGTAGCAACATAAGGTCTTTAAAGGAAGCCTATGATCATACGTGACTCACCAGCATTTAACAAGTCAAAACTTTGACTTTCAACCTTGTGGGCCCCTCCACATAGTCGTGGCTTCAAAAGACCTGTGTCCTTTAAGACAAATTCACGACGAGTTGGATACCCTTTAAAAACATGAGGAGTCAACTACATAAGAAATGTGGGATAAAACACTTTAATAACTATTCCTATGTGCTATGGCTTCCTGCATATTTTTCCCTTGGTGAAGACAACTTCTTTATTAAAATTTTACTCACAGCTTTGGTGTTGGGTTTGCTTTATATAAGTGACTACCTCAGAACATTGGCATCCATTGCTTTTGCTTGGTCTTCATCTGTGCATGGCATGAGTTTATGAGCTTCCCCTGCATTGGACAATGGTTCCTTTTCTTAAGCTCACTCCTCTTTGGTGTGGACATTTGCTGCTCTGTCAGTGGCTTCCACCATTGAAAACATGGATGCTCCTTGATACTGGTCTGTGGCATCTCCATTACATGTTGGTGTCTATAGTTTAAATGTGGAGTGCCTCTTGATGCTATGAATGGTCCTTTTCTCCTGCTAGGCGTTGCTATGGATTTGTTTTTTTTCTATGCACAATTTTTTCTCTATGTGTTATGGACCTTGTGTTCTTCTCTGTTTCCTTTTCATCACTGGAAGCATCTTTCCATTTTGGCACCTCCCTTTTATAATGTGGTTTCCCTCTTGTCACCGTGGCTTCAATTTTCTACCTTTGAAAATGTGGGAGCACCTTTTTAATGACATGTTCACTTTCTTATGCCACTTACTTTAAACATTAAGTCCCTCTATTATCATTAGTTTCCTTGTGGCTTGGTCTAAGGCCTTTCTTTTCAAGCCATGGGCTTTTATAAAGGGCGTGGGTCATCTTTTGTGTGGCTATGTGAAGCATTTTTGTGTTTCGCTTGTGTGGGCTGCTCCCTTAGCATTAATACTCTTGTTGTAGATGTTGTGTGAGATGCTTTACTTAGATTTGCATGGATTATCTAACATGAAGCTCCCATGTTCTTTGAAATCATGGGGACCCTTGTGAAAATATGGACTTCCATCTCCCAAAGTGGGGCTTCAAAAGGTGGGCATGGGTTTGAAAAGAAGATCCCGTGCAAAAAATGTTGATCTGCCTTGTTGATAATCGTAGCCTTCCCCTTTGCATTAGCATGAGCTTTCATCTTGCTATGACCCAGCGTGGACTTCCTTACAAACCGTGGGCATCTTTGTATGCTTCCAACGTGGAGAACTAGGCTCCTTTTCTACCATGCTTTTTTTTGTCCCTACTTTGCAATACAGTGGAAAAACTTAATTTACATGCTTTTCAGACACCTACTGCCAAGGACGTGGACTGCAACTTATTATGGATGTCTTATTTTAATCCTCACATGGAATTCTTCACTTGCATGAACATGTGCATCATGGCTGAACTAATGACAAAAAAGTGTTGAGTTGGAAGTGTAGTTGTGGAAACCATCTCACCAATCTTCTGAACAAAAACCAAACTACTCCCCTTGCTCAATTCAATGAACCAATGCTTGCAATGAGCAAAATGGGAGATGGATCCTTCAGGGAGGGAAATGGGGAAGAGTTGGGAAAATCTCAAAAGTATGCTTTCATATTTGGTTTACCTCCATCCAAAACAATGAAGAAGATCGTGAAGCTTGTAATGAAAGACAAAATGTCCCTGTTGTCGTACACAAAGGTCATAGTGGAACAAGCAACTGTCCAATGAAAGACTCATCATTAGAAGCATAAATCACATATTAAAAGAGGAAACCATTGTCAAAATAGAGATTTTTTAGTGCCGTCATTGTGCCTTCTTCTATTTGTTCAAACCCCTTGCCTGGTTGTTCACCATGTGCAATTTCATTAATCTGATGAATTTAGTCCGGCCCCAAAGTGGGTCCAGCCAAAAAAAATTTCATTTCCACACAACTAACCCTTCAGATTAATCCATTTAGTAGCTTGTACTAATTGAAAAAAAAATCCAGTACTCAGACATCATTAAAACTCACTTTACCACTTATTTGAAAACTACAACTTTTAGCTAATAGGGCCTGTTGACTGGCTTTAAAAAACTGATCGAAACACTTGATTGAGCTTTGAAATTTGGCACACTAAATCTTTGTTCTGCACACTTTTACCTTATTAAATCTTGTCTCATAATGAATTTGGGATCAAAAGATATTGACCGTCAAAGTTTCCTTCTCAGAATTACCTACAAGTAAACATGTCAGATAGCAATAAACTAGGTTCAGATTTGGCCTTGAAAACTAGGCAAAAGGACACTTGGAAAGATGAAAAATGGGACACTCATTCTCTGTCATGAGGAAAATATGAATATGTGATTTGGGCTTCTGATGAATAACTAGGCACAAATGGAAAATGTTCAAAGTAGGCTACTTGGATTTTGCAGATTGAAAACAATGTTAGATAATGATTTTTGCAAATTGAATTGACCTAAAAAAGTGTCGATACCAATTTGTCATGACTTGGAAACTGAAAAAATTGGATTATTTTTAGAGTACAACATAGGGGAAGAAACCATTTGATCTTACCAATCACAGATTTCAAGTTACGACATCCTAAAGAGAGGTACCAAACAATCTGCATTTGCTAACACTAGTAAAAAGTTAGAAATTCCATTTGGGATCACGTTCAAAAACATATCAAATTGATTTTTCATAAGCTGAAACTTGAAACATAACAATTCTCTAACATCTAGAATGGAACACAAAAGGAATTCTAGCATTTTGGTCAACAAGGTCAAAGTTATAACACGCCAAATAGGGCTTCCCAGAATTGCAATAGTATGAAAATAGTAACTGACCAACTTTGAGGGATTCAAAACCTAGTCAAACGGACTCAAAATGACTCAAAATCTAAAATTTAGGTTCTTAGATACGGATACTAGACACTCCCAAAGCGGTGAGTCCTGAAACATTTATGGGTGTGAGATATTTAGATGCAAACACAAGCTCCTGACGTTGTTTGACACTTAAGTGAAAATGCAGAAATGACACCAACTCAAAACAGGACTTTGCCAAATAGCTCAGAATGATGTTTTAACTTCATGGAATAGGTGAACATGCTGAATGGAGGGTGTTAGAAACATTAAACACCTTATGGGCCCCATAGGTATAGCCAGATACATATGCATTTAAAGTGTTTATAACACTCAATTTTCTCAACAGTGCTCAAAATTTGGGCTACAATTTTGAGCACCAACAGTGGCTCTGTCTGGCAATGCCTGTCCCTTGTAGGCATGACAAGATTTCAGATCTCTGGAAGAAGCATACCACACACCTAACAGCAAAAACTGTCTCGAACAACTTTATTGAAAGCAAGGGAACAACTACTAAGATTATATACAAATGATGGCCTCGGGCCACTGAAAAGTTTTTCAAAACTCCTTACCTCTGTCATATACTTGATTTTCATTTACATTCTCTTCAGGAAAACTAAAACTCTTATTTCCATTTGTTTCACCAATCAAATTAGCATATTGAAACAAATTACTTTGCAAAACAAAACAACTTCCTTCATTCTTATAATGCACACATGCATCACCATTAGCCTCTACTTCATACTCATTATGAGAAAACAAATCAGCATGCTCATATTTACACAACTGAACTAAGAATCAAAATTCAATAATGATTCATGCATGCTGATTGAAAACACGAAGACTTCATATTCTACATCATTCACCAAGTTGCATGTATCAAAAACTTGCAACTCACCTTATGTCTCCGGATGTGAAGAATATGTGAAATCTGATTTTTTCCTACTTACAACCATGTTACTCATCGAATTAGATTTATCCTTTGCTGAAACCTCTTCAAATTCTTCAAACAATTGATTAGTTACAAAACATGAAAACTCATTCTGAAAGTGTTGATCTAAACTATGCTGACCACAATCATTTTCTTCATCTAACTGAATGTAGGAATAAACCTTGAACTTATCTTTACAAGACCTATCAGCATATAAAGAAAATCTATAATCAAATTGACAACCTTCACTGTTTTCCTCTTCATCACATGAAACATCAAAACAATGTTCAACAAGATCAACATAAAAGGAATCTGAAACAGTATTAAACTTCCCTTCACTGACATTCTCCGCATCCAACAAATCATCATGTGCAAAGACATTTGAGGTGCTAATACACCTCCAAAATTTGATAAGGATTGTTTGGATTCTACATCTCTTTCTACATCAAACTTTGGGGAATTGATCTGACTGAATGAAGAAATATCATGATGGAAAATACAAAGATCCTTAGAAATACTTATGTTCTTTTCAACCTCAAAAGCCAACAATTCTCAGATTTCATCGGAGCTCAAGAAGATTGACTCATAAATCTTCTCTTGGTTGTGGTTATCATCTGGATAACATGAAGAACTTACAACAGTAGGATCCTTAGTGTAAGAATATGGAAAATCAACATTATTACAACATTCTTTCTTATCATGGCAATCACTAGATCTACTATTGTTACAACTTTCTTCAACTTCATATGTACTGTAACAAAATTTATCTTCTCTTTCATATCCATCTTTTTTATGATGATTGCTATTACCTGATTCATTAACATTTGATTCCACCTCTTCACATTTGGAAGACAAATAATCTTTCTCTACGAACTCATTGTATTCATTACTACCTTGACTTTCAACACACTCATTATCATCAAAAGACATAACATGAAATTTATAATCATCATTTTCCTTCTTCTCAACGAATCTTTCAATTTTCCAAGACCTTTGTAATCTTATAGGTGCTGGCCAGTTGACTAAATTGGGTACTAGAACATCAAGGAAAACACTAGGTAGGGAAGATTCCTTGAGTCTATGATGAAAAGGCATCTTACTAATTACTGACTTAAGCCTTAAGTAACATTGTTTGGCACTTAAACCTTGAGTACTTCCTACTTCAATTCTTATGAGATTGACAATCCTTTTATAGACCAGTCTATTCAACATAGCAATATTATTACTCACAATTTCTAAACTCTTAGAATTTGGGAAACTAATCTCAGATCTGAGATATGACTCCATTATATAGTAAAACTTCTACCTCTTCTTTCTAGTGCTGAAAATCACTTAATAGAGGAAGCCATTTTTTCTTAACACTTGACTTTCATGAAAAGAAAACATGAAAACCAAAATACTTCAATTGTTGATGCTGAACTTTAATATGTTGATTTGGCATAGGTGCAAGACTGGAAATCCTTTACACCACTAATCAAACTTTGTAGAGCCACCACCTCTTTAAAAGAGGAATAAAATAACCACTACTATGATCTACTTTTAGACTTCAATTCCTTATAACAACAGATTGTAAATAACACTTAAAACTTATCAAGATTTTAAAACTTTCTTTTCAAGATACATCAATAGTTTCAGATCTGCCCAAACAAATGGAAATCCTTAAAAATTTTGAAATGAACTCAACTAGGAACAAACTGGTATAGAGATTTGAGGGTCGCCACTCACACTTTGTGAGAAAATATAACATAATTTGTTACTTGACAAATCCAAACTAAACCTTCAATGTAGGAGAAACTTGCAGATCATTATCATCTTGGAAACAATTTACACTTTATAAATTAATTCTTGACCCTAAACTTTCTCAACAACATTTGCAAACTAAACGGATTGAAGATTGACCTATAACAGTCATAGCACACAATTTTCATCCAATTTCACAACATACTGGTGTCCATGAATAAATCTTAACAGGGGAACATAAAACAATAGTAAAGAAATGGAAAACACCTCACACAACCCTACTGTTGTAGCATATCCTTCTTGTTGTATTGAATCTTCTTCAAATTCTCAAGGTTTTTCTACTATTTAGATTCAATACAACTCCCCAACAGAGTTTCCATTTCATTGGTGTTTGAAAATGCTTGAGGGTTTTCAATTATCCCACGAAGAAAGTGACATATCTAGGGGAAGCTAACTCTCATTTTAAACATGCCATTTCTAACAATAGGCCAACTATAAGGCATGACCCTTCTTCTACTTCAGGATCTACAAAACCTAGGTAGGTGTACCTATAGATTTTTTATATGGTACCAATTATCAAAGCATACACTGAGTCTAATATAAAGCAGAGAAAATCATTATTTCTCCAAATAACTCATGAAATTACATCAATCTACAATAGCTAAATCTAGATCTATGAATCTCAGAAGCTGAGTGAGGGTTAAACATTTAGGTCCTTCAACATGAAAGGGAAAGAACGTTTAATAAATGATGTTGATTCAACACAACCTCAAATATGCAGCAGTATAACAAGTGATCCTATAACTGATCAGTGCCTCATCCATTGGGCAATTCCATGAATTCAATACATACATCTGCAACATCGAAAGATATTTCGTATACCCAGACATCAAATCTATCTAGTCACCTTGTGATTCAGACATCAGTGTTCATTCAGATCTAATTCTCACAAAATATCCTTCTCAAGTAACCAATAACCTTATTAAACATATCAAGTATTTACTTGGCCCTTGGGTCCAACAGTAAAATACATCAAACATACAACCTGAAGGGGATGCAAATGGATCTTAGATCTATGTTCCAAGACCACATAAGACTTAGAGATTTTTGAGACATGAGACAAGAACTAGATTGATACTAGTGAAATTGTTGCTCATATGTATTCATTTCCTTGAAACTATATAGTCAAATGCATAAAATTAAAACATGAAACAACCTAACATCTCAGAACTATCTATATTATCTTTACACTTGTTGTTCACATGAGAGAAATATGCTAAAGAATGAAGGTGGAATCACAGATCTGGATCCAACAAAATGGTCTCACAAAAGGACTGGAGATTTACAACCCACAATGGTCTCCTAATAACAAAAAAATAGAACCTCTACAAAGAGAAAGAAAAAGATAGATATAGGAAGAAGAAAATCTTGGATCTGATCAAGAGATGACAAGTGTCCCTTCAGAATTCCTTCCCAAGAAGCTCAAAGCCTCTCTCTACCTTCTCTCCACAACTGAAAATCAAATCTCATCATTTTTTCTCTACACGGTAGAAATATTTGAGATGTTTTATCCATCATCATAACTGATTTGTGATGCAAAGGTGAGCTCACGGTAAAAGGTGAAAATCAGTTATATGACCTTTAGAAGCCAAGAAAACATCTCAGAATTGATTTTTTTCATATCCAAACTTTAATATTCCTTTATATCTACCTTTTATCTGATCCTAATACATCCCGTTGAATTTTGCTCATTCCATTGAGAATGCCTCTGAAAATTGAAAATCTGCTTATAGACTGAACTAGCGAAGACCTGTGCAAAAATATAACCCCAAATTCGAAAAATTTGGATTCTCCTGGTTTCGACGATATATGATAAGGTCTATTCTAGATAAAAAAATGCCTCTGTTATGGCCATTTGAAATTCTCAGGTCTGAATTTTGTCTTTGCATTAAAAATGAAAAAATTTTAAAAGTATATATTCTAAACTATATAAAAATTCAAATTCATTTAAATTTTTCATTTCATGCATTTATCCTCTTCGAACTTTCATTTTGTTTTCAATATCTTATTTGCCCCTTTGCCACTTGTCCCACGTTGATTGGCTCTCAACAATTTAGAATATTAATTAATTAATTAATTAATATCAATTAATTACTCATTTAATTTCATTTGCCATAGCATCGAGACTCCTTGATTTTAACCTTATGCTCATACGATGAAGCTTTCCTTTACATCTTTACGACCTTAGCGTAAGACCGAGCACTTTCAAATTTTCATTTAGGACTATCCGATGAACACTACCCTTTATGTTCTTAACGGCCTCGAATGTAGCACCAAAGAGCTTCAAAATTTCATTCACACTCATATGTTGCTTTACACTCTCACGGTTTAGCCTTTCCTGTAGCCCCGTAGCCCTTTTAAATTTCCTTTATGCCCATATGCTAGCCTACCATCGGGGACATCCAAATTTTACCTCACGACCATACGAGGAAATCATAGCAACATAAGGTCTTTGAAGGAAGCCTTCGATCATACACAAGTCACCAGCATTTAACAAGTCAAAACTTTGACTTTTGACTCTACGAGCCCCTCCACATAGCTGTGGCTTCAAAAGACCCATGTCCATTAAGAGACTTTCGATACGAGTTGGATACCCTTTAAAAACATCAGGAGTCAACCACATAAAAAATGTGGGATAAAACGCTTTTATAACTGTTCCTATGCGCTATGGCTTCCTGTAGATTTTTCCCTTGGTGAAGACAACTTCTTTATTAAAATTTTACTCACAGCTTTGGTGCTCAGTCTGCTTTATATATGAGACTGCCTTAGAACATTGGCGTGCATTTCTTTTGCTTAGTCTTTATCTGTGCATGGCATGAGTTTATGAACTTCCCCTGTACTGGAGAATGGTTCCTTTGCTTAAGCACACTCCTCTTTGGTGTGGACACTTTCTGCTCTATTAGTGGCTTCCACCATTGAAAATGTGGATACTCCTTTATACTAGTCTGTGGCATCTCCATTATATGTTGGTGTCTGTAGTTTAAATGTGGATTGCCTCTTGATGCCCTGAATGGTCCTTTTCTCTTGTTGGGTGTTGCTATGAATTTGTTTTTTTTTTATGCATGAGTTGTTCTTTGTGTACTATGGGCCTCGTGTTCTTCTTTGCTTCCTTTTTAGTGCTGGAAGCATCTTTCCATTTTGGCGCCTCCCTTTTACAGCGTGGATTTCCCTCTTGTCGTTGTTGCTTCCATTTTCTACCTTTGAAAATGTGGGAGTGCCTTTTTAATGGCATGTTCACTTTCTTATGCCACCTCCTTTAAACATTAACTCCCTCTTTTATCATTAGTTTCCTGGTGGCTTAGTTTGAGGCTTTTCTTTTCAAGCTATGGGCTTTTATAAAGGGCGTGGGTCATCTTTTGTGTGGTTGCGTGAAGCATTTTTGTGTTTCACTCTTGTGGGTTGCTCCCTTAGCATTAATACTCTTGTTGTAGATGTTGTGTGAGATGCCCTTCTTAGATTTTCATGGGTTATCTAACATGTAGCTCCCATGTTCTTTGAAAGCATGGGGACCCTTGTGAAAAGATGGACTTCCATCTCCCAATGTGGGATTTCAAAAGGTGGGCGTGGGTTTGAAAAGAAGATCCCCTGCAAAAATGTTGATCTGCCCTATTGATAATTGTAGCCTTCCCCTTTGCATTATTGTGAGCTTCCCTCTTACTATGACCATGCATGGACTTCCTCGCAAACCGTGGGCATCTCTGTATGCTTCCAACGAGGAGAACTAGGCTCCTTTGCTATCATGATTTGTTTTGTCCCCACTTTGCAATACAGTGGAAAAACTTAATTTACATGCTTTTTAGACACCTACTGCAAAGGACGTGGACTACAACTTGTTGTGGATGTCTTATTTTAATCCTTACATGGATTTCTTCACTTGCATGAACATGTGCATCATGGCTGCACTAATGAGAGAAAAGTGTCGAGTTGGAAGTGTAGCTGTGGAAACCATCTCACCAATCTTCTGAACAAAAACCAAACTACTCCCCTTGCTCAATTCAATGAACCAATGCTTGTAGTGAACAAAATGGGAGATGCATCCTTCAGGGAGGGAAATGGGGTAAATTTGGGGAAATCTCGAAAGCATGCTTTTATATTTGGTTTATCTCCATCCAAAACAATGAAGAAGATCATGAAGCTTGTAATTAAAGACCAAACATCCCTGTTGTTGTACATAAAGGTCATAGTGGAGCAAGATACTATCCAATGAAAGACTCATCATAAGAAGCATAAATCACATATTAAAAGAGGACACCATTGTCAAAATAGAGATTTTTTAGTGCCATCATTGTGACTTCTTCTATTTGCTCAAACCCCTTGCCTAGTTGTTCACCATGTGCAATTTCATTAATTTGATGAATTTAGTTAGGCCCCAAAGTGGGTTTGGCCAAAAAAAATTTGTTTCCAGACAACTGACCCTTCAAATTAATCCATTTAGCATCTTGCACTAATTGAAAAACAAAATCCAGCACTCAAACGTCATTAAAACTCACTTTACCACTTATTTGTAAACTACAACTTTCAGCTAACGAGGCCTATTGGCTGGCTCTAAAATATTGATCCAAACACCTGATTGAGCTTTGAAATCTAGCACACTGAATCTTTGATCCACACACTTGTACCCTGTCAAATGTCGTCTCACGATGAATTTGGGATAAAAAGATATTGACCGTCAAAGTTGCCTTCTTAGAATTACCTGCAAGTAAACATGTCAGAAAGCAATAAACTAGGTTCAGATTTGGTCTTGAAAACTTGGAAAATGGACACTTGGAAAGACGAAAATTGGGACACTCATTCTCTATCATGGGAACAGTACGAATATGTGATTTGGGCTTATGAAAAATAACTAGGCGCAAATGGCAGACATTCAAAGTAGGCTACTTGGATTTTGCAGATTGAAAACAATGTCAGATAATGATTTTTGCAAATGAAATTGACCTAGAAAAGTGTGGATACAGATTCGTCATGACTTGCAAACTGACACAATTGGAGCATTTTTAGAGTAAAACATAGGGGAACAAACCATTCAATCTTACCAATCACGGATCTCAAGTTACGACATCCTGAAGAGGGCTACCAAACAATCTGCATTTGTTGACACCATTAAAAAGGTAGAAATTTCATTTGGGATCGTGTTCAAAAAAATATCAAATGGATTTTTCATAAGCTGAAACTTGAAACATAACAAGTCTCTAACATCTACAATGCAATGCAAAAGGAATTTTAGCATTTTCGTAAATTGGGTGAAAGTTATAACACACCAAACAAGGCTTCCCAAAATTGAGAAATAATCGCAACAACATGAAAATAGTAACTGACCAACTTTGAGGGTTTCAAAACCTAGTCAAACGGACCCAAAATGACTCAAAATTTGAAACATAGGTTCTCAAGTATGGATACTAGACAATCCCAAAGTGGTGAATCCTAAAAAAATTTTGGGTGTGAGATATTTAGATGCAAACACATGCTCTTGAGGTTGTTTGACACTTAGTGAAAATGCAGAAATGACACCAACTCAAAACAGGACTTCGCCAAACAGCTCAGAATGATGTTTTAACTTCATGGAATAGGTGAACATGCTGAATGGAGGGTGTTAGAAACATTAAAAACCTTAGGGGCCTCATAGGTATAGTCGGATACATATGCATTTAAAGTGTTTATAGGACTCAATTTTCTCAAGAGTGCTCAAAATTTGGGCTACAATTTTGAGTGCCAATAGTGGCTCTATCTGGGAATGCATGTCCCTTGGAGACATGGCAAGATTTCAGATCTCTGGGAGAAGCAGACCACACACCTGACAACAAAAACTTTCTCAAACAACTTTATTGAAAGAAGGGAAACAACTACTAAGATTATATATAAATGATGGCCACAGGCCACAGAAAAGTTTTTCAAAACTCCTTACCTCTGTCATATACTTGATTTTCATTTACATTCTCTTGAGGAAAACTAAAAGTCTTATTTCCATTTTTTTCACCAATCAGATCAGCATATTGAAATAAATTACTTGGCAAAACAAAACAACTTCATTCTCATAATGCACACATACATCACCATTAGCCTCTACTTCATGCTCATTATGAGAAAACAAATCAGCATGCTTAGATTTACACAAACTGAATTGAGAATCAAAATTCAATAATGATTCATGCATGCTGATCGAAAACATGAAGACTTCATATTCTACATCATTCACCAAGTTGCATGTATCAAAAACTTGCAACTCACCTTGTGTCTCCAGATGTGAAGAATATGTGAAATCTGATTTTTGCCTACTTGCAACCATGTTACTCATCGAATCAGATTTATCCTTTGCTGAAACCTCTTTACATTCTTCAAACAACTGATTAGTTACCAAACATGAAAACTCATTCTAAAAGTGTTGATCTAAACTATGCTGACCACAATCATTTTCTTCATCTAACTGAATGTCAGAATAAACCTTGAACTTATCTTTACAAGACCTATCAGCATATAAAAAAAATCTCTAATCAGACTGACAACCTTCACTGTTTTCCTCTTCATCACATGAAACATCAAAACAATGTTCAACAAGATCGACATAAATGGAATCTGAAATAGTATTAAACTTCCCTTCACTAACATTCTCTGCATCCAACAAATTGTCATGTGCAAAGAAATTTGAGGTGCTGTCATCTACACCTTCAAAATCTGATAAGGATTTCTCAGATTCTACATCTCTTTCTACATCAAACATTGGGGAATTGATCTGACTGAATGAAGAAATATCATGACGAAAAATATGAAGATCCTTAGAATTACTTACGTTCTTTTCAAACTCATGAGCCAACAATTCTGAGATTTCATCAGAGCTCAAGAAGATTGCCTCACAAATATTCTCTTAGCTGTGGTTATCATCTGGATAACATGAAGAACTTACAACAATAGGATCCTTAGTGTAACACTATGGAAAATCAACATTATTACAACATTCTTTCTTATCATGGCAATCACTAGATCTACTATTGTTACAACTTTCTTCAACTTCATATGTACTATAACAAAATTTATCTTCTCTTTTATATCCATCCTTTTAATGATGATTGCTATTACCTGATTCATTAAAATTTGAATCCACCTCTTCACATTTGGAAGACAAATCATGTTTCTCTACGGACTCATTATATTCATTACTACCTTGACTTTCAGCACACTCATTATCATCATAAGACATAACATGAAATTTATAGTCATCATTTCCATCTCCTTAATGAATCTTTCAATTTTCCAAGACCTTTGTAATCTTATAGGTGCTGGCCAATTGACTGAATTGGGTACTAGAACATCAATGAAAATACTAGGTAGGGAAGATTCCTTGGGTCTACAATGAAAAGGCATCTTACTTATTACTGACTTAAGCCTTAAGTAACATTGTTCAGCACTTAAACCTTGAGTACTTCCTACTTCAATTCTTATGAGATTGACAATCCTTTTGTAGACCAATCTATTCAACATAGCAATGTTATTACTCACAGTTTCTAAACTCTCATAATTTGGCAAACTAATCTCAGATCTAAGATATGACTCCATTATACAATAAAACTTCTACCTCTTCTTTCTAGTGCTAAAAATCACTTAATAGAGGCAACCATTTTTTCTTAACACTTGACTTTCATGAAAAGAAAACATGAAAACCAAAATACCTCAAGTGTTGATGCTGAACTTTGATTTGCTGATTTGGTATAGGTGTAGCACTAAAAATCCTTTACACCACTAATCAAACTTTGTAGAGCCACCACCTCTTTACAAGAGGAATAAATTAACCACTGCTATGATCTACTTTTACACTTCAATTCCTTACAACAGTAGATAGCAAACAACAATTAAAACTTATCAAGAATTTAAAACTTTATTTTCAAGATACATCAATAGTTTTAGATCTGTCCAAACAACTAGAAATCCTTAAAAATTTTGCAATGAAATCAACTAGGAACAAACTAGTATAGAGATTTGAGAGTTGCCACTCACACTTTGTGAGAAAATAAAACATAATTTTTTACTTGACAAATCTAAATGAAACCTTCAATGTAGGAGAAACTTGCAGATCATTATCATCTTGGAAAGAATTTACACTTTAGAAATCAATTCTTGACTCTAAACTTTCTCAACAACATTTTCAAACTGAACTGATTGAAGATTGACCTATAATAGTCATAGCGCATAATTTTCATCCAATTTCACAACATACTGGTGTCCATGAATAAAGCTTAATTGGGGAACATAAAAAAACTCCAGAGAAATGGTAAACACCTCACACAACCCTACTGTTGTAGCATATCCTTCCTGTTGTATAGAATCTTCTTCAAATTCTCAAGGTTTGTCTACTATTCAGATTCAATACAACTCCCCAGTAGAGTGATCATTTTGTTGGTGTTTAAAAATGTTGGAGGGTTTTCAATTATCCCACTAAGAAAGTGACATATCTAGGGGCAACTAACTCCCATTTTCTACATGCCATTTCTGACAACAGGCTAAAAATAAGGCATCACCCTTCTTCTACTTCAAGCTCTCCAAAACCTAGGTGGGTGTACCTATAGATTCTTTATATGGTACCTGTTATCAAAGCATACACTGAATCTAATATAAAGTAGATAAAATCCTTATTTCTCCTAATAACTCATGAAATAACATCAATCTATAGTAGCTAAATATAGATCTATGAATCTCAGAAGCTGAGTGAGGGTTAAACGTTTAGGTCCTTCAACATGAAAGGGAAAGAACATTTGATAAATGATGTTGATTCAACACAACTACAAATATGCAATAGTATAACAAGTAATCCTATAACTGATCAATGCCTAATCCATTGGGCAATACCATGAATTTAATACATACATCTGTGACATCAAAAGATATTTCATATACCTAGACATTAGATCTATCTAGTCACCTTGTGATTTAGACATCAGTGTTCATTCAAATCTCATTCTCACAAAATATCCTTCTCAAGTAACCTTGTTAAACATATCAAGCATTTACTTGGCCCTTGGGTACAATAGCAGAATACATCAAACATAAAACCTGAAGCGGATGCAAATGGATTTTAGATCTTTGTTCCAAGACCACATAAGACTTAGAGATTGTTGAGATAGGTGTCAAGAACTAGAATGAAGCTAGTGAAATTGTTGCTCATATGTATTCATTTCCTTGAAACTATACAATCAGATGCATAAAATTAAAACATGAAACAACCTAACATCTCAGAACTATCTATATTATCTTTACACTTGCTGTTCACATGAGAGAAATATGCTAAAGAATGAAGGTGGAATCACAGATCTAGATCCAACAAAGTGGTCTCACAGAAGGACTAAAGATTTCCAACCCACAATGGTCTGCTAGTAAACAAAAACTAGAACCTCTACAAAGATAAAGAAAAATATAGATATAGGAAGAAGAAAATATTGGATCTGATTAGGAGATGACAAGTGTCCCTTTAGAATTCCTTCCCAAGAAGCTCAAAGCCTCTCTCTACCTTCTCTCTACAACTAAAAATCAAATCTCATCATTTTTTCTCTACAAGAAAAAAAAATCTGAGATATTTTATCCATCATCATAACTGATTTGCGATGCCAAGGTGAACTCACACTAAAAGGTGAAAATCAGTTATATGACCTTTAGAAGCCAAGAAAACATCTTAGAATTGATTTTTTTCATATCCCGACTTTAAAAATCCTTTATATCTACCTTTTATCTGATCCTAATACATCCCATTGAATTCTGCTCATTCCATTGAGAATGCCTCTGAAAATTGAAAATCTGCTTATAGACTGAACCAATGAAGACCTGTGCAAAATTTGACCCCAAATTCAAAAAATTTAGATTCTCCTAGTTCCAACGGTATATGATAAGGAATATTTCAGATAAAAAATGCCTCTGTTATGGCCATTTGAAATTCTCAGGTCTGAATTGTGTCTTTGCATTAAAAATGAAATTTTTAAAAAAGTATATAGTCTAAACTATATAAAAATTCAAATTCATTTAAATTTTTCATTTCATGCATTTATTCTCTTTGAACTGTCATTTTGTTTTCAATATCTTCTTTGCCCCTTTGCCACTTGTCCCATGTCAATTGGCTCTCAATAATTTAGAATATTAATTAATTAATTAATTAATTAATTAATATCAATTAATTACTCATTTAATTTCATTTCCCATAGCATTGAGACTCCTTTATTTGAACCTTATGCTCATACGATGAAGCTTTCCTTTACGTCTTTACAACCTTAGCGTAAGACCGAGCCCTTTCAAATTTTCATTCACGACCATCCTATGAATAATTCCCTTTACGATCTTAAGGCCTCGAACGTAGCATTGGAGAGCTTCAAAATTTCGTTCACAATCATACACTGCTTTACAGCCTCATAGTTTACACTTTCCCATAGCCCTGTAGCCCTTTGAAATTTCCTTTATGCCCATACGCTAGCATACCATCGGGGACATCCAAATTTTCCCTTATGACCATACGAGGAAATCATAGCAATGTAAGGTCTTTAAAGGAAGCCTTCCATCATACATGAGTCACCAGCATTTAACAAGTCAAAAATTTGACTTTGGACCCTACGGACCCCTCCACATAGCCATGGCTTCAAAAGACCTATGTCCTTTAAGACACTTTCACTACGAGTTAGATACCCTTTAAAAACATGAGGAGTCAACCACATAAGAAATGTGGGATAAAATGCTTTTATAATTGTTCCTATGAGCTATGGCTTCCTACAGATTTTTCCCTTGGTGAAGACAACTTCTTTATTAAAATTTTACTCACAGCTTTGGTGTTGGGTCTACTTTATATAAGCGACTACCTCAGAACATTGGCATGCGTTGCTTTTTCTTGGTCTCCATCTATGCATAGCATGAGTTTATGAGCTTCCCCTACATTGGAGAATGGTTCCTTTGCTTAAGCTCACTCCTCTTTTGTGTGGACATTTTTTGCTCTGTCAGCAGCTTCCACCATCTAAAATGTGGATGCTCCTTGACACTGGTCTGTGGCATCTTCATTATATGTTGGTGTCTGTAGTTTAAATGTGGATTGCCTCTTGATGTCGTGAATGGTCCTTTTCTCCTGCTAGGCATTGCTATAGATTTTTTTTTTTAATGCATGAGTTGTTCTCTATGTGCTATGGGCCTTGTGTTCTTCTCTACTTCCTTTTATAGTGTGGATTTCCCTATTGTCACTGTTGCTTCCATTTTCTACCTTTGAAAATGTGGGAGCACCTTTTTAATGGTGTGTTCACTTTATTACATTGCCTACTTTAAACGTTAACTCCCTCTGTTATCATTAGTTTCCTTGTGGCTTGGTCTGAGGCTTTGTTTTTCAAGCCATGGGCTTTTATAAATGGCATGTGTCATCTTTTGTGTGGCTATGTGAAGCATTTTTGCATTTCACTGGTGTGGGCTGCTCCCTTAGGATTAATACTCTTGTTGTAGATGTTGTGTGAGATGCCTTGCTTAGATTTGCATGGGTTATCTAACTTGAAGCTCCCATGTTCTTTGAAAGCGTGGGGACCCTTGTGGAAAGATGGACTTCCATCTCCCAATGTGGGGCTTGAAAAGGTGGGCATGGGTTTGAAAAGAAGATCCCCTATAAAAAATGTTGATCTACCCTACTGATAATCGTAGCCTTCCCCTTTGCATTAGCGTGAGCTTCCCTCTTGCTATGACCTAGAATGGACTTCCTTGCAAACCTTGGGCATCTCTGTATGCTTCCAACATGGAGAACTAGGCTCCTGTGCTGCCATGCTTGGTTTTTTCCCCACTTTGCAATACAGTGGAAAACCTTAATTTACATTCTTTTTAGACACCTATTTCCAAGGACATGGACTGTAACTTATTGTGGATGTCTTATTTTAATCCACATGTGGATTTCTTCACTTGCATAAACATGTGCATCATGGCTAAACTAATGACAGAAAAGAGTTGAGTTGGAAGTGTAGCTGTGGAAACCATCTCACCAATCTTCTGAACAAAAACCAAACTACTCCCCTTGCTCAATTCAATGAACCAATGCTTGCAATGAGAAAAATGGGAGATGCATCCTTTAGGGAGGGAAATGGGGAAGAGTTGGGGAAAGATTGAAAGCATGCTTTCATATTTGGTTTACCTCCATCCAAAACAATGAAGAAGATTGTGAAGCATGTAATGAAAGACAAAACATCCCTGTTGTCGTACACAAAGGTCATAGTGGAGCAAGCAACCGTCCAATGAAAGACTCATCATAAGAAGCATAAATCACATATTAAAAGAGGAAACCGTTGTTAAAATAGAGAGTTTTTAGTGCCATCATTGTGCCTTCTTCTATTTGTTCAAACCCCTTGCCTAGTTGTTCAACATGTACAATTTCATTAATTTGATGAATTTACTCAGGCCCCAAAGTGGGTCTAGCCAAAAATAATTTTGTTTCCAGACAATTGAACCTTCAAAGTAATCCATTTAGCATCTTACACTAATTGAAAAACAAAATCGAGTACTCAGACATCATTAAAACTCACTTTACCACTTATCTACAAACTGTAAGTTTTAGCTAACACGGCTTGTTGGCTGGCTTTAAAAAATGGATCCAAACACCTGACCAAGCTTTGAAATCTAGCACACTGAATCTTTGTTCCACACACTTGTACCCTGTCAAATCTTGTCTCATGATGAATTTTGGATCAAAGATATTGACTATCAAAGTTTCCTTCTCAAAATTACCTGCAAGTAAACATGTCAGAAAGCAATAAAATAGGTTCAGATTTGGCCTTGAAAACTAGGACACTCATTCTTTGTCATGAGGACAATATGAATATGCGATTTGGGCTTATGAAAAATAACTGGGCGCAAATGGCATAAGTTCAAAGTAGGCTACTTGGATTTTGTAGATTGAAAACAATGTCAGATAACGATTTTTGCAAATGGAATTGACCTAGGAAAGTGTGGATACAGATTCGTCATGACTTACAAACTGACACACTTGGAGTATTTTTAGAGTACAAAATAGCTGAACAAACCATTTAGTCTTACAAATCATGGATCTCAAGTTAGGACATCCTAAAGAGGGGTACCAAACAATCTGCATTTGCTGACATTAGTAAAAAGGTAGAAATTTCATTTGGGATCACGTTCCAAAATATATCAAACAGATTCGTCATAAGTTGAAACTTGAAACATAACAAGTCTCTGACATCTAGAATGCAATGCAAAAGGAATTTTAGCATTTTGGTCAACTGGGTCAAAGCTATAACATGCCAAACAGGGCTTCCCAGAATTGAGAAATAATTGCAACAATATGAAAATAGGAACTGACCAACTTTGAGGGATTCAAAACCTAATCAAACAGACTCAAAACAACTCAAAATCTGAAACATAGGTTCTCAGGTATGGATGCTAGACACTTCAAAAGTGGTCTATCCTAAAACATTTTTGGGTGTGAGATATTTAGATGCAAACACAGGCTCGTGACTCTGTTTGACACTTAATGAAAATGCAAAAATGACACCAACTCAAAATAGGACTTTGAAAAACAGCTCAGAATGATGTTTTAACTTCATGGAACAGGTGGACATGTTGAATGGAGGGTGTTAGAAACATTAAACACCTTACGGGCCTCATAGGTATAGCCTGATACATATGCATTTAAAGCATTTATAGGACTCAAGTTTCTCAACATTGCTCAAAAATTGGGCTACAATTTTGAGTGCCAATACACACAATAAATGATATACCTAGGGATTATCTACTTCCCATTTGCAGCAAAACTTAATTGGATCTAGACCAACTTAACAATGCAACAGTGCTTCCTACACTTTAGGCTCTTCTAACCAAGGGAGGTTTACCTAGGGATTCCATCACCTCTAGATATTTTCACACTACACATCCCTTAAAGAAGATGCGGTCTCTTAATCTTCTTAGAATTGAAATCAACTATTGAATTATAGTAGATAACTACAAACTCAAAAGCTATTACAATAAATGAATAACCAACATATAATTCTCTGTTACTAAATTTAGATATTGATTTGATTTAAAATTATTTGTGTTACTAAATGATTGCTTCAATTTCTACCCTAAATAATAACCATTTCCTTATCCATTGTTACCCATAGTCATATCATAAAATTTTGATCTATTTAATTGACTTGCAACCAATTATATCAATTATTAACCCTAAATCTCATTCTTATGATATCCCTTCCATATACTTAGAAATCCTATCAAGTCATAGAAGTATTTACTTAATTACTTGAATTAAATACAACAATGAACTAATCTACAACCTATCCAAGCCGCATTAAATGAAATGAACTCTATTCATTGAATCTTAGAATGACAAGTACATGAAAATGGAGAGAGAAATTAAGGAGATATTCAAAAATTTCTCCTTTTGTATTAATCCTCTTGAGAATGGTACATATATATGATACAAGACTCAAAATATAACTCAAGATTTGACAATATTTTATTCATTCATCATGTTCTTGAAATACAAATTTGAAACAACATTAAATTAACACAAGAATTTAGACTAACTATAAAATAGAATTATCAGTAAAAAGAAACAAAATTTAGACCCTCAAGCTACATCATGAAAATCCTTTTATAAGACAAGGATTGCAAACAAGCTATAGATGGGAAGACATTTGTCAAAATGTGATTCAAAAATAAATACAAAGAGATAATATATTTTCTTTTGTAGAACATTCTTTGTACTTGGATGGAAGATGAGAAGTAGTTCTAAATCTAATAGGTGGCAATTAATGTTCAGGTATAGCCTGGGTTTGCTTCTGCAAATGTTTCCAAGATGAGAATGTGTACAACTTAACAACCTATTATAATTAGTATCTTTCTCTATTTTGTCTTTTCTGACATTTAGCTATGATTTCTAATTAGCTATTTTGTATTTTCTGACATTTAGCTTAGTCACTATCTCTAGATGGTAATGCTTTTATACTAGCTATGACCTTCTAAATGGAAATATTAGTATCAATGTCTGGCAAAGTGGCATCTCTAATTGTATTCAATTCGTTAAGGCACTTGTTCCATTTTGCATATGTTATGACCTTCACTTCTGTAGTCACCTTTCTCATCTTTGATTCTATTTTATATAATAAATCAATCATATCATATACTACCGCGACATCTACCTCATTTTTGTAGTATGCAACAAATATTACATGTTTTAGAATATCATCAAAAGAGTATGACCATTCCTACCACCCATTCACATTCCCATTTTCATCAATGATGTTAGGCACAAAGTTGAGAGTCCTCATGGTAATTGTTTCCATTTTATTTTGGATCAACTATAATTTCCCTAGGAAAATACAATTTAATTCCTTAACTTTCTGAATCAATTTCCCAATAAGGATAATTACTCCTTTGGGTAACTCCTCCTTTTGTGTCACAATTGGTATAAGGTTTTTGAAGAATTGTGTATATGAGCCCTACATTGTGAATAAATAGGATAATAATGAAATTGGTTCTAAACACTAATGTTTGACTCCTTGTAAAGAAATGTAGCTACTATGTATATTCTGTGAGGAATATTTTTAAGAGCCTATCTTATGAATCAAAAAAATTTGTATTGTTCTAATTTTTGTCTCCTTGCTTGATTCTATCTCTTCTTCATCAGTGACCATAGGTTGGCCTACTATATCACCTGCACCTGATGCATAATCATCTATTTGTACATCTTTGTCTTCAACCTCAACAATAGGCCTAGCAATATCTTTCAATGTTTTCACCTCATACTCCAATTGGAGATTTCTTTTTCCTAGAGCATATGTCTTTTTCATCTCCTCCTCATAGTGTTTCCTTGTATCCACATACCACTCAAAGGCTATGTATAGTTGCTCTTGTAACATATCAATTTTGTTCTTTCCTAGAAATGATGTTGAAGTCATCAATCCATAAATCTTATCACTAGATGTAGAATGAACATTCCAAAAAATTACATTTCCACTAGGGGAATCTCTTACTTCCATGAGGGTCAAATTTTCATTTTTGGAGTTAAACTCCATATTGCCATGGTCTACACATCAATATTGTAACCATACCCTCTCAACTCTCCATGTTGATCCACATCCTCAAAATAAATTGTCTTCTCATTTGGTCAAGAAAAATGAAGAGTTGATTATGCATCTTGTAATGACCCGCCAAGGGACCCAAAAGGATTAACCTAAAGTTTTTCTAAGTTTTCCAAACAAAATTTTTTATTTATTTTTAAACATGAAAGATAAACCATCCATATCAAACACATAGTAGCAGAAGTAATAACATACAATCAACTGTAAGCATACATAACAGGTTGCATTCCTTAAGGATCCCAAGATGTTGAGTCACATTTGATCTAATTAATACTAAGTCTAACCACTACCACATCCACATGAAATAATAAATAGAAATTCCAATGTCCATATTACACATTTGTTCCAAATGCCTATTTCGGAATGCTTAATCATCCACTATACATGTTGTAGGGTATGAAAAGCTTAAAAGAATATACATATGTAAAAATAAAGATACATCATCCTGATCAAATCCATGATACAAGTGCAATAAAGTAAATAAAACCAATAACATACATGATACATCCATTAATCAATAAAGATATAACAACCATCGTAAAAGATATCCATCCATCATAAAACACATGTAATCTAAGTGCATAGTTCCTCCCAACCGTCAATAGCATCATTAGACCATCATGGGCCCTAGCCATCCCTCGTGTGTAACATCCCAAGTCATCGAAGAGATCATCAGTATTATCATAGTAGGAATGCCACTCCTAAAACATACTACAACATATGCAGAAGAAAATCTAACATGTAAGAATAAAGCATAAGATGATCCTACAAAGTAGATAACATCATCTATCACATGCTAATCATCAATATAGAGAAATGTACTTGTAAATAACATCCATCATAAGATCCATGAACAGAATGAAGGTAAATACCAACAAAAAATGCTCTAGCCACGGTGTCTCAAACGGAACTCAAATGGTAAGAGTGAAAATACACTACCACCCAACTGTGTGGAACCTAAATGGCCCACTCCCACTGTGCTGAGGAGATAATCTCAAGTCCCAAATAGGATATCAAATCACATAACACAAATACTCTCTAAGTTTAGGAATCCTAAAATTTTACTAACTCAAAGGTTCCAATCATAAACCGACATCTAATCCAAGAGGCACAACAAAGACATGTAGGAACTTACTATGTAAGCGAGTAAGTGTCATCGCATGGATCATGCTAGAGTTACCCTAGTAGTCTCTCTATAGACGTTGGCCCCTAGTGATCCCTATGTGGCCCTAGTATCCTCTCATACTGATGAGGCATACTACGAAATGTAAGGTTGTAACCAAGTGTTCTCTCTACTCCCATCCTAGTCTATACTAGCACTTCATGGGTGAGAACATACAATTATCTTATTAGGTTCATTTTAATCTCCATTTAGTGTAAATGTTTTCACTCATTAAAACAACCTATAATGAGTTACCTTGGCAGCCACTTAGGGCCCCGGCCCCCATTGCAAGCCACTTCCCGACACTACAAGTAGATAACCTACCCTAGGCTCAATAAAAGCACAAATCCATAATCACATAAAATCACCCTAGTCCTAAACAAGTGACTGGAAAAATACCAAAAGATAATCCACAATAAGAACATCAAATCTCCATGAGCAACTGAAAAGCATCCAATGATAATTATAATATCCATCGGTTCTCAATGAGCAACCAAAAAGTATCTCAAAGTAATATTGATTGAAGACTCCAAAATGGTCAAGTCAAACATGTCACAACATGACATCATCAAGAATTACATCAAACATTTTAGTCCCATCATGGCGACTAGAAAGTAGTCCAAGGATAACTGATCGATGACTCAAAAATGGTTAGGTCAAGTGTCTCAAATACATACACCTCAGCTTTACACAAGAAGATTGGAAAGCAATAACAATCAATAAATACAAACATCTCATAGAGCATGTCATCACATTACCATGGTTGGTTTTTAAAAGAATCTAGACCAAATAACATCAACATGCCATCACATTCGCATAAATCCCAAGCCTCTGGTAGACATCCTAACTGGTCAACACTCTAGGACCACCCAAACCCCAAACATGGATAGCATAAAGAACAAGATACAAACACATATTTTAGTTTTCTTTTGCAACCACAAGGTTAAGCCAAATATTAGGTTTCAATTTTCATTTTCAAGTACATTTCAAGTGTATAAGATTCTTCATTTAATCTACAACTCAACCCATTTATTTTTTTGAATAAAACATAGAATTATCCCTCCATTATTTTAAAACATTTTTAAAAAATAATCAGAAGATACTTATTTACTTATTTAAAACATTGAACTAGTTCCTATTTACTTTTAGATAAAATCATTCGCATTATTTCACTAAAGTTCAATGTTACTAATAATTCCAGGAAGTGTCTCCCATTATTCAAATTATTAAGATAATACTTATCAACCTTCAAATAATTAGTTTACAATTTCCTTAAAACACTTCAAGAACAATCATTTATTTAAAATAATCTTCATTGATTTTAAGTAAAATCAATCTCATTAATAATTCAATTATTTAATTCCACTAAACACTTATTAATATCTCTTTTCATTTAATTTACCCTCATTTAAAAATCCATTTACTAAAATTGACCAATAATTAATTACACTTCTACTATTAACTAATCTTAATTAAATTAAATTAAGTTAAATTAGTTAATAAATCTTATGAAACTAATGCATAATAATAATATTCTAGTTTAATTCAAACCCAAACCCGAATCAATTTCCAAATCTTGACTCTACTAAGGGAAGAATGCAATAATATTTTTAATTCCCATAGCTGGATGAAACAATATGCATGCCCAAATTGCAAAATTGATGATTCATTCATGGAGAATTATTCAAACATGATGAAGACAGGAAAAGAAAGAGCGTAATAAAATATGCGAAATAATCACGAGTGCCTACCTAGACACTGATGCTAATTTGCTATGCCTCAAAAAATTTGTAGAGAACCTCCTCCTCTTAGAACCTTCTCTTTTTTGAAAATTCCTTCCTTCTCCAACATTCGCAATTCCTCCAAGAACCGAAAAACCCCCCAAGTGACTAGAAGTGCTTGTAGAAGCATATGAGGATGTAGAAGCATATGAGCTTCTCGAATGCATGTAAGCTTGTCCAAACACACTAGGAGACCCTCTATATAAAGGCCTCTAAGATGCATCTAGAATGTGTCTAGAAAGAACTAGGAGATAAGCATGAAAACTAAGCATGTAACTTCCACGACAAGAAGATAGACATGATGAGGTCTCTAGAATGTTGTAGACACAATGTGCTCAAATAATGTGCTAACTCCTAAGTGTAGACAACACATGCATAATTAGAGTGCAAACTCATGTGTTGTCTACATGACAACTCCCGAGAGTTCGCATACTCCTATGTGAATAAATATTAAAATAATTTACATTACTTAATTTAATATTCACTTGACTCCTTTTTAAATTAATTTATTAATTTTAAATCTCATGCACTCACTTTATTAAATCCACTTGTTTTATCTTAATATATTTTAATCACATGCATGCATCACGTGATCTAGAATCTTTTGATAATTTTAATATCTTTTCCACTCTTAAATTTATTTTTGAAAATTTAATTGATAAAATATATAATAATATTATTTAGCATTTATTAAAAATGAACTCTAAATATATTATTATTAAAATAAATATTGTCACATTCCAAATTTAAACTTATAACTTTCATCTTCAAATTTAATTCTTTTATCTAATTAATTTCCCAATTAATTAAATAAAATAAATATTAAAATATCATATTAATTTTTCATTAAATTAAACCATTAATTAGATCTTTTAATTAGGCTTAATTAATAGAAAATACACTAAAGACTCATAAAGTAAAATACAAAAAACCCATCATAGCAAAACACAAAAAATCAAACCAAAAGGGTTAATATCATGAGTTACGTCATCCAACGTATTCGGAGGGTACTCAACTCAGATACTTGTCCTGATTTTCAATAGGACAAATGGCTTAAAGGGTTGGGATTTGGACTTGAGAATTTATCTCCCCTCTCTTACCATTGAGATAATGCAATAGGGTACGCTCATCCTAGCAATTCAGGGAAGTCGATACATGGTACCTGCAACTTACATAAAATTTGCACATGTATATACACAATATATACTAAGCTAAACAAGCAATGGCAGGAAGTGGTGCATCGTGTAGATCCCGACTAGTAGGTGACTATGATTTCCTTCCTTAACCACATTAGAAATGCCATACAAAAAGAAAACAAACACACACACCATACACATGCAAGTATGGGTAAGTTTCCATAAGAAAACACATATGATAATAAATCATCTAACTAATTATCATCAACAATTGCAAACACTAAAATAATCATCATACATACATGAACTATAAAATACCAAGTAATCTCATCATACAATAAATTGAATGTAAAACAATATCTGATAATCTCAAAATAATGTCACTAATAATCATCAACATAAAACTATCCTAAAAGAGTTCAGCTACAATAGAAAAATGTGAACTAGGGTAGGCACTACACATCCTAGAAAGATGATCATGCCACTACAATTAAGGTTTCACTTTTAGGATCATACTCCCATAACATTTTGACCATTTATGCTACCTTTTTAGTGGAGTCGCCTACCATTAATTGTAATGGCAATTCATTTTTCTTTATTTTGAAAAGGAATCTCTTAAACTTTTTTATTTTTGCAAAATTGTCATCTTTCATAAATCCTCTAGCTTGTATGATCCTATCATGTATCATCATAGCCTCCAACTCTATTTTCTTCAACTTCTTCTCATCCTTAGTGGCATGTGCCATCAAAAATATTTTCCTTTTATCATTGAAATATTCACTAGCCCATTACATAACCTATAATGATTTCTCCCTTTCTTTTTGAGGAACTTGAACCATTTTTTGTTTCTTCTTGCCTCTCTGAACCAAAATTGAGAATTCAATTTTCTCCTCATCATCATCTACTTCTAGTATAATATCAAGCTCAGGAGATTCAGGATTCACTCTTTTTTTATTTCTTCAAGAACTCGGGCTATAATTTCATCAAATATTTCAATAGACTTCTCAAGTCTAGGCCAATATCCTTCTTCATAAAAGAAACCCCTAAAAGATGGGTTGATTATCTTCATTTCTTCATCAAATCCCAATATCTCTCTCCACTTTATTGTCCTGTCTCTACATATATTTTCATCTAGAAAATCTATAATGACATCCTCCTCCTAGTATTTCTTACTCGAGGGCATGTTATATCCCCTCATTGGCCTTAAGGCATCCCTAACAACATCAAAAGGATCATATGTCCTTGCAAGAGCAGTTGGCAATTTCAAATTTCTAAGGAATGTGTTGGCTTAGTTTTTCACCATTCCTATTTTGTACATTCAATAGTGAAAAACCTTGACTATGTGCCTTGAAAATTTTGAAATTAGGTTAAGACTCTCAGTAAAATTCATCAAAAAAACCCTAATGTTTTATTTTGTTTTACCCTAGTTTTTAAAAACTTTTTAAAATGCTATTTCAAACTATTTTAGGCAAGACATTTTTACCTTGAGGTTTAACTTATGCAAGGATGACTTCATAAATTTTGCTAAACCTTTGATATCATTGTTTTTAATTGTAGTTAATTCAAACATTTTATTGAAAATATTAACTGCAGTAAGATTTTGACCCACCGTCGATCTTGGTCAGATCAACTTATGGTGTATCCCCGTAATATTGAAATGCAAGGTTTTTAACTAAAGTGGGGAAGTGCCTTTCTGCCATGTAGCCCTTTCTTATGATGGAACTTCAGTATGCCACAAAATTTATGGTTTGTCAAAGTTGGTTGAAACTTTTGCAAAACTGTCAGTACCTTTGATATTAAAGGCCAATGCTTGCCCGTAATAAGAAAATGCACGAGAATTTAAACAATGTGGGCAAGCACCAACAAGACACGTAGCACAGTGTGACATTATGGGCCTACCCGTTCAGAGGATAATAATGACATCTTTTGTGGAAATTTTTAGATGAGTTAGACTAAAGTGAAGTGTATCATTGGTCATTCTTGTTGACTTGATGTTGTAAGGGTGCAATATTTCATATCATTGATCTATGTAAGATTCATGGTTGGTGCTTACCTGCTATATGAAGTTGCATGAATTTTAAAGAATGCGAGAAAGCACTAATCTAACACGTGGCAAGGTGGGACCAACTATGCAGGGTATGCGCTCAGTTGTGCCAAGCTGTAAAAGGTTATTGATGTGTAATGCTAGCTAGACCAGTAAAAATGGTTTGTCTACCAAAAAGGTTTGAATCCTCACGACTGTAGATCTTTTAGAGATGAGTGGCCAATGCTTACTCGCAATAAGAAACTGCTCAACTTTTAAATAATGCAGGCAAGTGCCCTTGTGTCAAATGGAATAGTGGAACCAGGTTCTAGGGAGATTGTTGAGTCGTGCCATGTTTTAAGACCATAAGAATTCAAGTGCATTCATTGGTTGAATATGATGTATATGCCAAGTTGGGGGTGATGATTTCATGGGTGTAGAAACTCTAACAATTAATATGGTAGTCAGACTTGTCAGAGCACGATGGTTAAAAGGTATTATTTTATTGGTCAAATTGGATGATGGGACCATAAAAGATAGAGATTTTGACTCATTGTCAATCTTGGTTAGATTGAAAAAGGATGCTTCCCTACATTAAGAACCTGCAAGAAGTTTAAGCAAAGCGGGGAAGCACTAGCTTGATGCATGGCAAAGGTGATGTCAAGGACCCACTTTCTCAAAAGATAAAATGGGACCCACTTGCATGGAAGTTTGTTAGAAGGCACTTATTCACATGGAGAGTTCCTATTGTTTAATGTAGCTGATTGGGTATCATCAAAGAACAATAATCTATGATAGTCAATTCGACTATGATCAAGGGTTAGCACTTGCCTACAATTTCAAGGTGCAAGAAATTTAAACAATGTGGGGAAGTGCTAACATGACATTTGGCAAAGTGGGACTAATTGTGACCAAAGTGGAATAATGTGTGCCAAGTTGGAATATTTATTAAGCTAGTTGTATTAGACTTTTCACCTGTTGTTGTAAAAATGTTTTCTTTCTCTTAGCCGTTGATTTGGAGGAAGATCAACGACCATCGCTTGCCCACAATTTCAAAATGCAAGAAGTTTAAGTAATGCAGGGAAGTGCTTGTTTGACATGTGGCTAGATTTTTTTAAGCAATAAAGCAATTCTATTTTTTTAATTAGGGCCATTTGATCTATTGAAATCAATGAATGAGATTCAAATTTGAGGGCAACATGGAAATAATAGCTAATGGAAGTTAATACTACTCAGAACTCATTCGTGTGATCTCAATGCCCTGATATAGTTCACAATCTCACATTATTGAACCACCAAAGCATAAAAAGTTATCAGAGCACAAAGAACTTCAAGAGCTAGTGCATAGAAATTCTACCAAGTAATTCAGAAATTTGTGGCAAAAATTCTACAAAAAAGAAGCACAAATTTAGTGGGTAAGAGGTCTACAACTCATAAAACCAATTATTTGGTGTTGTGAAAGTTTAAAATCTTTAAAAATGCCTCCATGAAAGGAATTCTCTGGATAGATTGATTACCTTAAAAGGGCAGTACATGATGATTTCCTTAAATAATTCCCACTATATATAAATGAAATAACTAAGGGGAGAGAGTTGATTCTAAAGAACCCTGGGGTAGTTGTAGCAGAAGATCTCTATGATAGAGAAAATTGGGTAAGAGATGTGAAGGTTTCTATGGGAGGTCTGGAATTGTTTAAAAAATGGTTTGCTAAGAGAAACCTTGACACCCGTTTGAGCAATGTTTGGGAATTTGGCATTGGGAAACTAGTAGTACCTAAGGTTTTCTTTGACAGTGATCTACTTACTGATTTAGCTAAGAAGTATGATCATATTATTGGATTTGTGAAGAATTATGTTAGAGTCACTAATACATTAGGGGTCAATTTGCGACGACAAGAAAAGGTAATGTGTTTTTGGCTTTTTTTTTCAATTTTAGCCCGATGCTGTTGCAATTACGAATTGCAATGCCAGTGGGATATAAGAGAAAAAAAACCAAAAACACTCATTTGAAAGAAATTGTGCGACACAAGGTTCTTCGAAAAGGAAAGGCATGCGGGAGATCACTTCAGTAGCATTGAGAGGGGCATTGAGGAAAACTCGAGGCATTGAGAGGGCCGGGTAGAGACCCACATCGGCTAACTCGACGCAATGAGAGGGGTAGAGACCTGCATTGGCTAACTCGATGCATTGAGCTTGTTTGACCAACTATATTGTATGGGGATCTCTACGAAAAATGGTCCAAGGGAAACATTCAAAGGAGGATGATGGCAAGGTGCAAAAAAAACAAACCCATTACTCCTTTTTTCTCCAATCATATTAATTATTATATATATGAAGTAGAAAATGGGAGGAGACAACCATACCAGATGTAAATTATCTCCTAGCAGCCAAAAATGTGGTGTTAGATACACAATTGGTAACCATTGACTATAGTCAATTTTATTATACCACAAATGTGCTATAATACCATAGACCCAGATGTACATTTGACCATCGCCGGCCATTTTGTGTTTTCGAAAATTGTTTGCATTGAACAAAACAATCATAGTAGTCTGATGTACATGTGACCATTCCCAGTCATTTAATATTTTTAAAACAGATTATATTAACCTTACGATGGCCCAAAAATATGACTCCTACATGTTTCTCCAGATAAGCCTCACAATATCTGCAATTAAAATTGGTGAGAATTTTGTATTGTTGTTTGTTGCACAATTGGCAAGCATTAGATAGAATGAACTCTATTGTACCATTGGACACAATATAATAATATAACCTGATGTACATGTGACCATTGCCAATCATCTTTTAGTTTGAAGACCGTTTGTATTGACAACATTCTAATGGCTTGAAAATAAGATAACTTTGTGTTTTTTCATAAAAGCCTTGCAAAATCTATCTGGATCATTGCAACACAAATAGAATGTTCATAAATTTTAAATGATAAATGCATGTTTGTGACATGGCACCTACATAGTTTTAATATTACAGAATTCAAGTGAGCTTTCATGGAAAATGAGAATAAAGAACAAATGTTCGGAGACTTGGCATCCATCAGATTGATCAGGGACCAAGCCTATTTTTTACAGGGCTCTTACTTGTAATTAGTACAAAACAACATTAAAGCTCCCCCTTTGGAATAAAAGCTTCAGTAGAGAGGCTTTTCTCATTGCAAGGATAGTGTTGAAACAATATTCAGCGATATCTAAAAAATCAATGATGAAATTGATTTGTCATAGTTCAATAGAGAGGCTGCTTTAAGGAACATGTTTCTAACATGTGTATTGGATACATTACGATTAAAGTCGATGCAGATGCAGTGTGAATTGTCTATAGAGACCAATATCTCTCACTAGATCCTTGAACTGTCACCCAAATTTCAATTTCAACATACTTCCTAATTTTATTCACTTCTAATCCTCAGTGTGAATCTGTTCAATGAAAAACATGTTCAAGCCATCAGTCAAAATTTCAATCTGTTCTACTGCTAACTACTTTTCATCACACACTTACTATGGATTCTAAAGCCACTTTTTCAATCCTGAAAATGATCTATTGAAAATTTTTCAAGAAAAAACAATCCAAAGCAAATCATATCTTACAGGTCGGTGTTTTAATTCACAACGGCTCCCGGTAGTTATTTCATCCAAAATTTTAGCATCATCAACATTCTCATTCATGCCTTCCAATATATCTGTACCATCAAGATGCCGCTCCTGTATATTTTAGTGAAGAGAAACCAAAGTATAAGTACTTACGAGAGAATCCAATACTAGAGACAAAAACAAGAAAAGGAAGTAAATGATTGTACTGATGTAAGATTCTAAGAGTTAAGACAATTACACTAAAATTGAAACTCTGGCGATGAGTAAGGGCTTCACTCTCTTCATATTCAGCTGCATCTAATTCACTTAGGTACTGAAGCTCAAATAGCTTTGGAAGAATATATTGTCTGATTGAAATAAGCAAAAATAAAGGAAGAGGGAAGAGTATCCCTGCTATTTGTATCTTTGTAATACCAAAGCATAACAATAAGTAAACAAATTGTAACAATGTAAATTTAGCAATAGTCTTGAATGGTATTGTTTCAAGAAATGAAGCATGTACATCCTCAAGTACTTTGCAAAGAAGTCATTTCAAAGAGTTTAGTTTTTCATAACCATTTATTATGTTAAATGAAAAGCACATAAAATTTTAGATTTAAAAATTGATGAATTTTAATCTCATTTCAGGCAAACCTTTCATGAGTTAGCATGTTAAAACAAATAGAAAGAAGCCAAAAGAATGAACAAAACCAAAGAAAAATGAACTAAAGATGTTTAAGAATCACTTATATCTCCATGATGGTGCAATGAATAATATAAGGAACCTCTCCCAAAATTGATTACCAGGTAAACTCTCTATTGCCATGTAAGCAAAATAGCCCCACAATACTGATGTAGGGATCTTTTTTATAATAGGCATGACACCAACACAGGAAACCACAAGAATGGACTGCATCAAATTGCTAATCCATTGTTCTTTGACTCTAACTGGAAGTAATTCATCAACATGTTTTTCAGGATCAAAAGCATGCCCATTCATTTTAGTGTCCAAATGTTTGAGCTACTTCAAGTCTTTTAATGACTACAGAGCAAAAGAGGCAAACAAGAGGCCTTTCAGTAGACATGACAGGGTAAACAATTGTTCTATTAAGATATGGCATATATCTATGAATATAGATTACAGTAACATCAGGTTCCAATTTAAATGTCATAAGACATTATGGTCTTGACAACAATATGGCAATCTACATTTGACCAAAGAAAATTGCAAAATATCAACCTTTATGAGATAAATTCATTTTGGTAATTGTATTCTGGTTCACTAGGCTCAAGCTATTTGCAATTTATCTTCCCATGTCCCATAGATGGTCACGCATTCTCATTATAACTGTTAATGTTTCTCATGAATGCCCTTTCATTTCTTGAACAAGACACTTATTTTTATCTGTTTCCATTGCATGTCGAGAGCTCCATGTTGATGCCTCCCATACTTCCATGGTAGTGTGCTTGGATTTGTCAACAAAAAGACATGCGAAATCCATGAAAATTTTTTGTTCCTCATAGTCCAATGCATCAAAGCTTATTTTATTTTGCATAGCCTTGGGTGGTAAGATCTCACTCCCAAAGCCCATTATGGTAGGATGGTAGCAACAGATGTACGACTGTATATTAAAAATTTGGGATACAAGTTGGAAAATTGTTACAAGTGTCCCATTACATGAGATCAAGATTCAAGTTTAAACGTTCATATAATGAATAAAATTCAAAATCCTTGCTCAATATTCATTAATTCAAGTATAAAAGTAATAATAGAACATTATTTTCATTGGAAATGAAAGGCCCTAAGTCCACAAAATGGCCAGTAATAAAAAGTACATTTGGTTGCATGTATCTTACACAGAATTGCAGTGGTATTATATATCTGGCATAGTTATGAAAATATGGCCCTCATTTCCAAGGTCTATAGTATCTACCATAGTAGTAAAAATCTTCTTAGTAAAAAAAGGCAAACCAAAAGATTCAGAAATTATTGAACTATCACGAATCAATCAAGAAAAAATCATATTTTCAACACACATAAAATAAAGATGAAAAAATTAACAAAACATGGTTTTATAGAATAGAGATACAAAAATAAAATAAAATGAAAGCTTATTCCATAAATTATGAGATACATTTTTTCTTATTTATGTTCATATTGTATTTGATTAAATTGTATTGCACAATACATACTACAAACTGCATAAATGATAACTAATTGTTGATAGTTTTCAATTACAATTTCATTTGTATGAAGTCAACCTAAAAACTAAGTACAAAGTTGCAAAAAAATCTATGTTCCTTTAGAGTCTTGGGAAGGGTGGGACCTAGGATCTTGATTTGGGGATGGTGGTTAGTAAGGGTTGATTTGGGGACAATCGTTGGCACAAGTTTAGGGGTGGAGCACCTAAAAGGGTCAAGAGGCAATGTCCCTTATAGGGATTTGGGGTTAGTACCCTCAGCAAGATTGACAAGCAACATCCCTTTTGTAATACAAGCAACATCACACTACCATTTTTCACAGTGATAGGATGAAAATTGATTGTAAATCAGAGTAGATACAATTCAAACATGTCCTTCACAATTAAATAATCATGAATGTTGGCAATTAGTGATTAATCAAAAAATCACATTTTTTGGCTTCATCAACACATTCCTCGCAGCATCATATGAAGTTCCTTACACAGTTGGCAAATGTGGGCTTAGCAAAAACTTTGGTAAATTAAAAATTGCTGAAGTTTATTTAAAAATAACTTTCTATTATACATAACATTTTTTTTTCTATCCAAGATTTTACTTGATGTTGTTTCTAGAAGAGATTGTATATGTTTTTTGAATCACAATGTTTCAAATCTCACTCTATGATCTATCATCTAGATGTTAGAGAGCAGAAGGGATAGAAAAATATATTTTTTACAAAATTAAATGATAAAATATATCCAATGAGTCCAAAAATGAGTACAAAAGTGTTTTCTATCAAGGTTGACTCATTTGAATTTAATTGAGAAGACTAAATCCAAAAATGCATCAATGCATTCCTTGCAGCATCATACAAAGTTCCTTGCATGGTTGGCATACTTAGGACTCAACCAAAATTAGGATTGTCTTTACAGTGATTATCTTTAAAAATCATCATCATGATTCATAAACTACATTACAACATTTTAAATCTTCATCTTCCCTAGTCTACTAAAAACTTGGGGAGAGGTTCTAATCCTTGCACTCTATTGCAGCTCCTCACTTCACATTAAAGGTTGTATTTTTGGCACTGAGTTGGCCAAATAATAGGTGACAACTAATCATGCTCTTTTCTCTTTCTCATTTAACTCAATACCAAAAACATAATATAGAGCACTTGTGCTAATTTAGAAGCATTAGCAGTGATGGCAGTGAGTTGATTGGCATCCTTGTATTGAGTTGATATTGTCATTATTAAACTAAGTATGAAAATATGAACAATCACATTATATATATCTCTTGGATCAAGTAGTATATCCCTAATCAAGATGGATTGAATGACAATCATATGGGATCGAGTTATGATCCTCTATATTTAGATTAGAGGCTTTGATGTTGAAATTGGCTTAGCAAATAATCATGACGATGACCATAGGGTCTCTTCATAATTTGTTTGGTGACTAATCATAATCGATAACCTTTGGATTTGTTGGCTAATTAAGTTTATGCCTATGTGTCTCCTCAAGGAGACATGTAGTTGAATAGTTACAACCGCCCCTCATATGCCTCTTGATTGCACTAAATAAGATGACCTATCACAAGAGATGGATTATCGAGATTCATAAATAATTCTATCTCTTCAGATTGGGAATTATAATAAGTGATCTAATTATATATTCAGACCTGGCAAACATTTTTCAATATTGAATTAATTCATATCCATTCTATATTGATTATCACCTAGAGATATCCATTACATTTACAAAGATCCTTCATTATTTAACATGGTATCAGAGCTAGGTTAATAAAGGTATCACTTTAAGAGAGGAAGGCTGCCAGCTATGAAATCAATACCATATGCCTTTGTAATTTTGTGCCCAAGATGGTGAGAGATTTCAAGTCACCTCATTTTTGTCCTCTCTAATGTCTGCAACAAAAGAGTGTCTGTAATTTTGTATGATGATCTGCACAGATTTAGTTTCGATAACACTCATTGAGTAGCATTTGGCCATGAAAGAGAAGAGGCAAGAATCAAAAAGTCAGTTTTTAGGTTGCTATGCTTGCTGGCACATTTTGGCATGAGGGAGCAAGTACCAAAGTGTTGGGCCTATCATTCTCATAGAGGGTGCTCCTGAGCTTCCCATTTCTACAAATGGTGTAACACTTGTTTAATTGCATGTTTAGTTTGGCATGCAGATGAGCATGTGTAATATTTTTCTTGTAGATCTATTTATTTTTCTTGCAGGGAGACATAGCATAATAAAAGGAAATATGGTTAAAAGTATTTGTTCAAAGCTCATTTTCAAATTGTTTGAAAGATCACTCAAGTCATTCTTTAAATGTATGGATTTGTGGTTTTTTCTATCAATGCAAATAATGCTGTTGTTAGTAGGCTTAATTCCTTTTGATTACTATCTATGTCATCTTCTTCACAGGGGCAAGAAAAGCCATACAAAAAGTTTCAAGCAGTCAGCGTAGCTTCTGCTATTGCTCAACTAGTTAACAATATACCAAAAAAATGCATCATTTATCCATCTGTATATTTTTACTATTTTTCTTAAGTTGACAATGCTTCCTTTTGAATCTATTTATGTTAAAGAAGGATGTATCAGCATTGACTGTAGCAGAAAAACAAGTTACACAGATGAAAACTTGCATTGTTGCACTTACAGCTGACATTTGACGCTTGGAGTTTATATGCACATTTCTTTAAGGTGGGTGATAACAAAGAGCCCATCAATTTTCACTGTGTTATCTTCTGGCTACAAGTCTACACCATTCTACATAATTTGTGGATGCCGAAGGTTCGCATGATGTGCATCCCAATGGTGGAGGTATACATTTGCTATTAAATTTTTTATATGTAATTGCAATTGGTGTTTGGATTAACGTAACATTTTGTATAGCAGCTATAGAGGATCGAGGGGTTGATGTTCATGACCATGTTGACATTGAGTCCAGACATGTTATTTAAAATAATTAAATACTTGTAACTATTATAATAAATTATTTTTAATTTAACTCTTTTATTTGTTATTGCAAAGGACCCCCCTTTGCAACAGCATAGGAATTTGAGATCATCAAGAACAGAGAATAGAACAATTGATGAGGGGGGAATTGATGATGACACTGATGCTCCTCTTAGAGCTTACATAGAAAAAAGAAATAGAAAGAAAAAAAAGAAATGATTGTCATCTACATACCATAATTGATAATGACTGAATTTTATGTCTCAATGAATTTAATTATGTGCTAATGAATGTTCATGAATTATGTGTTAATGCAGAATATTGATGAATGTTGCATGTTAACGAATCTAATGTGTTAATGAATGTTATCATGTGATATTGATTGAATGTTACATTTTATTAATGGTTGAAAGAATGAATGAATTTTAGATGTTAATGGGGAATGTAGAGTGATGTTAGGGGGAGGGGGGTGGGGCCAAATGAGCTTCCACCTTCATGTGGTTGGCCCTATTTAGTAGAGAATATTAAACTATTCTCGAAAAAAAGTGAAGCTCAATAAGATACTAACAATAGGTAGAACAAGAAGCAATAACAAGCTCCTTCTAGAACATAACTCTTACCAAGTATTGCCATCTTCCCCACACTAGGAATCTCCATCATATTCTCATATGCCTGCAACAAAACTAGAATAACAAACCAAAAATAACTCATATTTTCATACTTCTCCATGCTTGGAATATAATCACCTTGTTTAGCCTTCCCTTGGCTCTTCATCTCCATTGTCTTCTCATCCTTAGTCTCTTTGCACCTTGAGGCCTCTAATGCTATCTACAACATGTCTTCACACCCTTGCCATTTTCCTTGGTATACCAACTCCTGGTTGGTGGCTATTCTATCCGATTCAGTCATCATTGTCTTTGTGAATTTTCTTTGTCCAACTTTCAATGGACACCATATAGAACCAATCAATATCATGTCTGCTTCTCCAACCCTTGTTTCTTTTCTATTTACATCAGCATTTGTACTTTTCATCTTTGTTCCAATCATCTCCTTTCCCTCAAGCCCTTCAAGACCTGATCTTTTTCTATCTTCATCAGTATCCTTTCTCTTTACCTCTGCTACAACCTTTTGAACCTTTTTGGTGTTAGGTTCTCCTTGCTCTTCAACACGTGATTGCTGCTCATTTGTTATTTTTCCTTCAAATGGAAAACTTGTCTTCATATCATCCTTTTATAGGTTCTTTTCCTCAACCTCATTCTCATTAGTTGTTTGCTTCAAAGCATCATCCTTTTTTATCAAAACATCTTCCATTGCTTCACCATGTTCCTCTTTTCTTAGGAACCTTTCCCTCTCAAAGATGCCAATGCTCGCTGACACCTTCCAAGTTGTCTTGTGCTCCTCCAATGGTGTTAATACCATCTTCTCTCCATTATTTGTGAAAGTGTAGGTGTTCTTTCTACCATCATGTAGGGATCTCTTCTCAACCTGCCAAGCCCTTCCTAAAATTATATGACAACCACTCAAAGGTACAATGTCACATAGTACAACATCATTATATGATCCAATGGTGAAGGGAACATAAGCTTGCCTTAGCAGTTGAAATCAAACATGATATAGGTTAGTAAGGTTCTACTATCTTATTTATTAGCATGCATATTTCATGTCTTATCAATAGTCTATACGAGGTTTGAAAAATGTATTGCATCCCAGAATGTCATAAATAGGTAAATAAAAATCTAGCTTATTCAAAAACTGCACACAAGCATCTACTAGGGCAATGCAAGCACCACAAATAAAGAGACTTCCACCACAAAATCAAGAAGACATTGTCAACGCGATATATTTATAACTAAGGAAGCCATAATTGATGCTACCATTAAATCCTAAATGCTATATATTCTAGTCGCTACCAACTTGCCATAAGACAATTACTGCCATATATCATATAGTCTTACAACAATGATAGAGAAACAGACCTTAACCAAATTTATTTGTAGAAGTTATTCAACTAACAAGTATAGATGGGCTAAAAGCTCATGGAGTTTTAAACTTAGGACACAAAAAAATTAGAATCAAGCTAAATAGAAAATGATAGCTAACAAACATCAAACTTAAAGTATGGCTGCTTCAAATATGTTCTTTGATTTGAATAAATTTAGTCCATGGCACCATCTTACTTTAATAATTTAATTCTATGACTACTAGAATTTGTGACAACTCTTGTAGAGAGAAAATTGAGACATCGATCTGTAGGTGAGGTTGATATAGAATTATTTATTGCCTCGTACAATAAGAAAACTAAGTTGACTCTCAATCAGTCATTGCACTCACTTCATGTATTTTCATCTTTCCTTCACTTCCTGACAACAAACACAGGCCTATAGTGTAGTACAAATTTCCCAGTTGTGGATAATACAAGTTTGCATATGATTTTTATTCGATTGCAAAATACAAAAAACATCACTGTTCAAACCAAGCATCACCATTTCTTTGTCCATACAAAATAAATATGAAGCAAATAAATCAAGTTTTATATGTCTAGAAAATAAGGAAATGAGAAAGGTAGGAAAACAAAAGGAAAGAGTCCATAACCTGAATAAAACTAAACAAAATAAGGACAAGAAGGCTGGCAAAGAGAATTGGGCCTAAGAAACTAAAATCTTTGCCCTTTTTGGAGGCCCAGAATGTGTAGCCAGTAAGCGTGAAGACAACAGTTGCTGTTAGTATCAAAGCTTCAGGAACGATATGGTTTAGATATGGGAAGACCCAGGTATGTAATTGCATTGTATTAGATATGGTTTACATTTTTGTTGAGATTCTATTACTACAAAAATGTTGTGTAGTCTGTAACTTCTAATTGTATGGTGTTTTAACATAATTTTTGTTTTAATTTGATTTAGTTAGATTGACAAATGTCTACACAGTTACTGCTAGAAGCTCTTTCAATTTTTACCTAATGGAATGTAGAAATCTCATGTCTTCAAACATTTAATAGAATATGTATATGAATTTTGCTCACTTTCTTTTATTGTAGGTTAATTATTCAACTAATTTTTTGGGATCAACATTTGAACTTCCATTTTTAGAGGTTAGAAAGTTAGGCTTATAAACTCAAGTTATGTTGAACCATGCCTGGACATCAATGTTTGGTTCAAATAATAGTAAATCTACACAAGAATCTCAATCTAAGAGAAGCTCTAAGGTATTCTTTTGGTCAATAAATAAGTTTTGTTCTTGAATTGTGTTCATCGTTGAGGTTGTATTGAGATTTGAAACGATCTATTATTTTAAGTTCTTTCTATCAAGCTTTTGAGTTTTCTCTCCAATTCGTGCCTTTTTGGATTTTGGATTTTTTGGACTTTGGTTATGGTATTTTTTATAACCTTGTGAGTAAAGGAAAAAAATATTTGGTTCTAGTTTTTAGGATTGTAACAAGTCCAAGCAGGTCTACATTCCTCATTAATAGACTAATAGTTTATGTTAAATCTATTTATGCTAAAAACAAAAGGCTTCTAGGCACATCAATGTTACCTACACTACATAGTATACTGATTGTTCCTACTTCAAAATATTTTATTATGATCTTTGAAGAAATTTAACAAGCTTAGATTATTTTTGTCAGTGAAGAAACACAACCCACTAAAATTCTTTCCACCAAAGCTTAAGACATTGATAGCTTGATCCAATTTATCTTTACTGCAAGATGGTAGTCCATCAACACGATCATCAATTTTTTTTTGGCCTGGCAGGAATAATATAGTTTATCAATATTTCTATATGTTTATATTCTTGATTTATTGTCAATTGTTTCTGATATCATTCATAGGGCACATAGGGCATATTGTAGGGTTCTTTGGAGGTGTACCTAAAACAATATTATGATAGCTTTATTTCTTTTTAGTCTTCTTGCTTCATTCATGTCAGTGCTTTCCGCAAACAGGTTATTCGTGAGTTGCTCACGGTACAGGGTTCTGAAATTTAAAATTTTTAATCATTTCATTGATTGTATGGTTATATGTGGAATTTGTTGTATCTTTTTTCTGTATGAAAGGCAACTAGCTTCATGGAAGAGCGAAATTGAGAAAAAACAATTAATGCTTACATACGTGCATATACTTGGTTTTGTGTCATTTGTTGCTGGTTGCTGATACTAGTTTAAGAGCATAGGATGGTTTAATGTAACCTTGATCTTATATTTAATATGGCTCATTAGATCTACTTCCTATTTCCTTTTTATTTTCTCTATCTCTTGATTTTAACATTGTGGCAACAAAAATTAATGGATTAATCTGAGTTGTGGTTCTGATGTCATTTTCAATTTATCAATTCTCTTTTAGGTCATATGTATAAATTATTAATGTTATATTTGTGTAGGTATTGCTGTATGGTGGACAAGTGACCTCATGGAAGAGTGAAAATGGAGAAGAGTTACTTTTCATGAGCAGTAAGGTGACTGTGACATCACTAATGAATTCATTATTTATTCCTTAGTTACTAATTAAGAAACTTGTAACTTTATAAAACTTGACAAACCAATTTGACTTGGACTCAACTCAACAAAATTTCCAAACATAAAAAAAGCACATTTAACAACATTTATAAAACTGATATCAGAGAAAAAATAAGTGGTTTTTCATTCATTCACAAACAATAAAGAAGCTTAATACAATCACAGTGTTATATGATAAAAAATTGTAATTACAATTAATATTTTACAAATTTCTTCTATGAGTAGAACTTCTTAGTGGCTGTGTGGGTGCTCTTGAAGTTGATGATATTGATTCAACTTGAGAAAAATTATCAGCTACATCCATTCACATACCTTTTTCCTTCTTATGTGGTTATACCTTCTACCCATTCTGCTACTTCTTTATTAATTTTAGTTTTACCTTCCTTAAAAAAGAGTGTCTCTTAGGCTCGTCCATATCATTGACAATTGAATTTAAATATGAAAGTATGTCATGAAGGTCAATGAGAGGTAGATGCTAAATGTATTGCACAAGAATAGGGTTATTTAAGTACTATTGAGTCATTATTTTGCACTTCTTGGTGTGGAGGGCTTCAAATGTGCCCAAATTCCACTCACAACTAGAACTACTACAAGGTTGGCAAACTTCGAAGATTATGCACCACAATCTTCTCACTAAAAATCTACAAAGACAAAATTTAGAGATTGAAAAGCTGGAAAATAAATTGAAAGTTTTACTAAATGATTTATTTATTTATTTATTTGTACAAAGTTGTTACTTTTCTAATGTATAAAGGTGAAGATAACAGCCTTATGTCTGTGTCCTTGTAAACTTCTTCAAAATTTTGTCCTTAAGGTCATTGTGAGGGACCATCCTCTATATTCATGTGTTGGGGCCATCCATGATGTTAACTTTCAAATTGTGTTTATTTCTATTTTTCAATTTACTCATGCCAAATATTGGTAAGTGGTGTAAAAAGTACAAATCTAACTGCCACTCCAATGCATAGTGCTATGTACAAAAGACCGATTCGTGCATATGTAGAAGGAAAGGGTTTCCATGAGCTAGAGGTGGAGAATTTAAATCCTAAAGCTACTTGTCTCCATACAAAAACCACAACATTTAAATCGAGAAAGAGGAAAAACTGAAGCCTCACTTGAAAAAAGGAAGAACGAGAAAAAACCAATTTAGGAAGTGAATGGGAGGAAGATTTTTAGAATCTAACCTTAATAGGGCACCAAAAATAGTGGTAACAAGATACAAGGAAAGAAAATAGTTTTTGACACTTGGAAGGAATAGAAGCAGTTAATTTTTTGAGTCCTCCTTCTGTCACAAATTAAATGAGTACATGGATTGATGATGATTATGAGATTGTTCTTATTGCATCTCAAAGCCATACATTGAGGATGACATAGTAGGGATTGAATCTAGGGGTCATCATTTAGATTATGTGAAGCTACTTGGAGATAAGGATGTTGATCAAAATTATCCTTCACCTTTTAAAAAGTACATGACATTGACCAGCATGTCAGTGTTTGTGCATGAGAAGAGTAATATTTCTAATGTCAGTCAATCAAAAAATACATTGTGTGTCAAATCTAATCACCTCGAGGAAGATAGACAAAGAGATGTGATAGTGAAGGATAGGAACAAGTAGGTGAGAAAATGTTTTGATGAAACTATGGCAAGCAAAGAACTAGGGAAATTAAGGGATCATGCTGAAGATGTTGAAAGAGCTCTATGATATCTAGGCATGCCAAGATGATAGCTTCACAAGAAAGAGAGAAGTTGCAGAAAATTAAATAGGAGAGATTGTTCAGACTAAGTATTGTAATTCAAATATTGCTTCAAGAACTTCACTCACATTTACCTTGTCAAAAACCTCAACATATAGCATTGAAGTCCTTTAAGGATGAGGTAACAAGATAGTAAGCAAGAATAGATCAACAACTATATATCGTAGGACCTTGGATTGATATAAGCAAAAAAATGATAAGTTGATAGATGTTCATGAAAACATAAAAAATAGAAAATCAAGGTGGAGGAACAAAACACTTCAAGGAACCAAAAGACAAAGGAAGAAATGATAAAGTGGACAACCTAGCTAAGACCTATGACCTGAAATGTTGTCCAGATAAATTAGATAAGGAAAGTTTGGAAGAAGAGAGATTTGACTTCAAAAACAAGGATAACTTTTAGCTTGTTAATAATCCCTTATTTGAGGTTAGAGATAATGTTTGATGTTCCCTTATATGACTCCTAAGGGTCTGTGACTAAATCCTTATATTTTAAATCACAATAAACTTCTTTCTATTATTACTTATACTCAATTCTTTATTTTGCCACAAATAAATGTTAGGTATTAATAACAATATTTTTTCGAGGTAGATATATCAATGCAATTGTGCATGTATCTTGATGTTATGTACAGGTAATATCACCCATGCTTCTGATATATTCTTTAATTCACTATTAGAGAGATGCAACTGATCTTTGGTAAAGAATATAGACAAACAATATGCAAATGTCTTTTTAAGTAGTTTTGATATCTTCAATCAAACTTTTATAACCAAAAACACTTCCAATAATGATGGAAATGACTTTGTGAAAATTCCCAATCCAATCAATATCAAAGACTAAACAAGGATTATATATATGGAAGTTGGAAGTATACTGACAGTCAACTAAATCACCTAATGCCATAGATCCTGATGATCTAATGTTGATTACTGATCTGCAACAATTATCATTAGAATTTCTGTAGAGCAATTTGCAAGACCAAGTAATCACTATTACAGATTTATCATAATGTAAAAGTGATATGTACCATACTGGTCTGAAGTTATTCATTGTATCTGATATCTGCCTTATTGAAATGTGATATGATTGATTTTGTTTGGTTTGTAAAGACGTTGGATATTTATTTGATCTCTATCTGATATAATATCTTTGTAATGGTGATGACCCAATAATGGGTGATCTTTACTGTTGCAATTTATGATGTAACTCTTGCTACTTATGTGATATATATGTCACTATTCGTAATCTTAATAATTGTACTCATGGGATCTGGCTTTCTGATGTCTAGTGGATTACTACCACTTATGTCTATATAGAATATAAAGTAATCTTCTATCTGAATAATGTCCTTGGACTGGTTATTGATGCCTTTTTAATATCATTTGAAGAATTGCAACTCTTCATTGCATCTTTTAGTATTTGGCTCCTTTGTCATTATTGCACCCTTTTGGATAACTAATCTGTGATTAGTATTTGTGATCAGCATGATATAATTTAAAGATAAAACACTTACATTTTAGTATCAAGCTTGTTTTATGAATGAATGGAGAAAAACTAGTGACATATCAATTTCAGCTTTGTGTTTTTAACTGTTAGTATTTGATTATTAGAACATAACTATACATCCTTGTAAATTGGAGTTTCAGCAAAGATTTAATATTATTTGGATTTCTTTCTTATTGTAGCAAAGGTTATGGAGGCCCTGAACATTCCAAGAGGTGTCCGGCGTGTGCTTTTTTGAACACTTAATACTGACAGGTATTTTAAGTTTTAATAATATGGATCTGTATAATTCTAGTTTTAATACAATGTTATTGCAGGTTAATAGATTTTCTTAACAAGTTTTCAAAGTGTTTTCTGTAAAGTCATTGTTCACTCCAGTTTGATCATCCTAACTTTTAGCTGCAGGTGCCTTGCCTTTGGTCAAGCATAAAGCTTTCCTTAGGCCCATGTAATATGGTGGGTAATTTGTTGGGTTTCTCCTTACCAATGAAAACTTTGATGTGACCCTTACTGTATGCTTTTTCCATGCATAATATGAATAAAAAACTAGTAATACTACATTGATGTGCAATGGGTACACTGAAGAGGTAGAAAATCAAATAGAAAAAATACATTGTTCTATGTTTTGCATGTATTTATGTAATACATGCTTACTAGGAACCATTACGAATATCTTCCTTATTTGTCAAATGAGAAAGGACTCTAATTGGAAAATTTAGGAGCATATCTCATGATTTCTATCTTCCTCTTGCTACCTCTCCCTATCTCCATCTCTACTTAAGCTCTCTCTACTTATTTTATAACCTATTTATCCCTCTATCCCTATCACCCTCTTTCTATATCTCCTTATATCTTTCTCTCTCATTCACCATCTATATATCTCTTTATCGCCCCTTCTCCTTATTCCTCCATATCTCTTTATCTGTTCCTCTCTATCTTTCCCACTTTATCTCCCTGAACATCTCAGCTTTTAGAGAAGCAAAAAGCTTTTTCTAGTTAGGATCAAGTGAAGCAAAAGGCACTGCAGGCTGAATATGCTTGCGGCGGGGTCGGTGTGGCGGTGACAGCAGTTGGCATCGCTGCCATAGCAGCCTCGGCCAAGAGCTAGCCACGGACGTCGCAATTGTGACATTTGCACATCCATTGTGATGGAATGTGCATCACACGCATAGAAACTCCATCACAATTCTTTCATTTACATCACAATTGCGACGCCATGGAAGAATTACGACAGCAAGCGGCATCGATGCCACAGCTACCGCACCACTGGTGCCATCGCGCATCCCTGTCACAATTTGCTATGGACGTCGCAATTGCAACATCAAGAGAAGTAATGGAGAAATGACCCTATGGCTAGATACCGACGCGACCTCGTTGCAATGTGTGGGCGGACGTCAGAATTTCGACGATGGCCACAAGCATTGCAACGAGATTCGTGACGGATTAGAATGGTGAAATTGTGATAGAGTGGCATCAAAATTGTGACGACAGACGATAGACATCGTAATTTGTGACTAAAAAACAACGATGTCTACTATTGTCGCAGTGGTGACACATTATCGTCGTAATTGCGACACTTAGCCATCACAAATTGATGCCAAATGTATTAGTGAGTTAATCTTTTTAAAGTTTCTCCTAAACTAATTAGGGAAGTTCTCAATCTTAACCCTAACCATGTTGTGCATGACCACTGACATGGATGACCTTCAAGAAAGGTATGATGCATAGAGAACATACCTAAGGACAGTGCCTCTACAACAACATTTTTCTAGGATTGGTACATTGTCTTTGGTTATAGCCCATACACTAGAAGCATTGATGAGAAAACATTTCAATCCTAGAGCTCAGGCATTATATTTCACCCTATGCAAAAATTTTGGGTTGGACAAGGAGGAATATATTAAAGGCTCTATTGTTCTTATTATGGCTTAGACATTACAATTTGGAATGAGCAGTATTCTTGATTTTGCCACTTTTCTTGCATAAGAAATTCATAATGGTTTGGTGGGAATATCACAAGGAAAGGTAAATATACACTTTTATTGGTATTCATTGCTCATGCATATATGTCTATTTAAGGGAGTTGCTTTCATCTCTAAGGGTATGGAGTTGGAAGTGATAAAGGATGGAGAAAAGAATCCAGTCTAGTTATGGAGTTTTGACATGACTGCAGAGGCTAGAGATGCCAGTTTTATGAGATTTGATAGATATTTTGCATCTAAGCTTAGAATTCTTTTGAGAGGAGATAGTCCTAGGATTCCACAATCATTGTTAGAATTGGTATGGAGTTGGAAGTGATAAAGGATAGAGAAAAGAATCTAGTCTAGTTATGGAGTTTTGACATGACTGCAGAGGCTAGAGATGCCAGTTTTATGAGATTTGATAGATATTTTGCATCTAAGCTTAGAATGCTTTTGAGAGGAGATAGTCCTAGGATTCCACAATCATTGTTAGAATTGGTCAGACCTAAGGACCATGCAAAGGGGCTTTTGGTTAGTCATAACTAGGGGGATATAATCCCATACAATGTTTCTATAGTGATTAGAGTATATGTTTTCCTGGGGAAGCCTCATGTGCTACGTTTCCATGTGCCTTTGAAGATAGGGATAGAAGAATTATTATGGCAAATTGGAACTATTAATGAAAGAGACTTTCCCAAGAAAGGTACTTGCTTCCTGGTTGTTACTGTGGCACATGATTTTATTTTTGTGAGAAAGGGATGGAAACATCTCAGTTTATTTTTGGATAGGTACAACATGGCAAAGTCTCATGCAAGATTTATTGATCCAGAAGGATTTTACGATCTTTTAAGAGAAAGGAAAAAAGCTTCCTGCATGACATAGCAGGTGTATTTTCCTAAGGATGTTATAAGGAATATTTTCTCTTTACAAGAGTACAAAGTTAGGAAAGAAAAATGGATAGTGTTTAGCAAAGTGTTGGAATTCATCAATGCTTTTGACTCTGCCTATGATCCTTTGAAGGTTAAAAAATATTAGGGAGCCAAAATGCATATGTTGATGAATAATTTTTCTGCAATAATGTAAAAAATGAATAAGAAAAAGGCTACATATGCCAAAACCTATCTAGAAAAGGTTGCAGAGGTACAGAGAAGAATAAACAACAGAAACATAGTAGCTCCTAGTCAATATACTTTGTAAAAGAGGGTAAGATATGTGATGGTGTAGCATATACAACAAGCTCCCCCTCATGAAAGACTAAGACCAAAGAGCCCATCTATAGCTAGTGCCCCAAAGAGGCAAAAGTTGGAACAAGGACCCTCTTCTCATGTAGAAGAGTACTCCCCAAGCCAAACCTGAATCCAAATAGATGATGAAGCATCCTTAAGGAAGCAACTGAGGCAGATTGGTGGAGAAGGGGATGTCATTGTTACCACTACAGATCTAGAAAGTGGAGTACCTTAAGAGCCTCCAGTACCCTCCTTGGACCTTACAACTGTTGATTATCAAGGTAAGGAGATAGACCCAATCATTGCTCAAGCTTCTAAGAAATTTATCAATGATGAAAATTTTGTTAAATCTAGGGCTTTTGCATAATTTTTGTGGAGAAAAAACATAGGAAAATTTGAGAAAACATGTGAGAAAATAAAAGGAAAGCAACTTGGAAAACTAGACTCTATTATTTAGGGAGAGGCGAAAGCCAAATTTTTGAATGACTTTTACTAATTTACACCTGAGGCTCGGAGGCAATTTGTCAAGGAGTTAGGGGTCCTAATTTTGCCAGAATGGGACATAGCTAATGCTATGATTTTTGATTCAATTAGAAAAGAGAAATATGTACAAGACAAAATAGAGAAAGAAATAATGTAGGCCCACAAGGGAGATAAATTTAGTGATGACCAAAAAGCCCTAGTGACCTAGTCAATTGAAAAGAGAGACAAAACCAGAATGCATAAAATCTCTAGTGCAGAGATACTAGTGTACTTATAGTACTTAGGGCTAGTGAGTTTGGTAGCAAACAAATTTTTGGAATGGCATAAAAAATGATGAAATTTGGCAATGTGGTGTCAGGATAGGAAAAGGATAATTTTTTGGAACTTAATGCTAGATTTGAAGAGGTTTTGAAGGCATATGAGGAAAGGGGTAAGCATATACAATCATTGGAAAACCAAGTATCTCAAATGGAAAAGAAACTTGGGAAAAGGAAGGTGGGAGAATCTAGTAGGCTCGAAATTGTATACCCCCAGCCACCTATTGAACCATTGAAATCAAATCCCATTATTGAGATACCAAACACCCAGAGAGGCCTCAATTCTACACTATAGAGGAATTTGAAGAAGAAAAGAATAAATTGCATGCACTGCATGTAGAGTTGAACAATCAATATGAAGAAAAAATAAGGTAGGGAATAATGTATTTGATAGATAGAATTGGATGGCCAACATTTTTTGACCAATTGGCAAGGATTGCAGAATCAGAGATGAATTAAAGGGAAATGAGGATAGAATAAAACCCATTGTATAGAAGTGGACTAAAAGAAATAATGATATTACTATCACGTACATATTTCTCATCTAGCTGTCATGTCATTAGATAGAGAAGATTTTTGGTTTGTTAGATAAGTTGGAGAATTTTGATGACAAATAGGATTCATTTCAGAAAAAAGTGACAATTTGTTTCTCCAAATATATAGCAGAAAAGTTTGATTTATTTCCTAGTGCTCTAAAAATTGTTGATAAAATAAAGGAAAAGGAAGAGTGAAAAAAGTAATTGGATGAAACATTTTGTCAAAGAATGAACACTTTCATAAATGAAATTGGACATTTATTGTGGGCAATGACCAATAATGAGTTGGTTAAAGTGCAGTTATTCTATAGTGCCATTAGAAAAGACTTTGTTGAAATAGAAGCAATTGGAAATTCTTTAGTAACTATACAAAGAGAGATTTTAGATTTTGACTGGCCTGATGACGCTATTTACAATGAGTGGAAGGAACAATTTGTGTCTATAGAATAGATGGTAGAAGGTGACGAGGCAGAAGAAGATGTAAATGAAACTATCACCTTAATAGTTAATGATGAAGACAAGGAGAATCCCCAAGTTGAAGTAAGCTTGCAGGTAACTCAAGAGGACACATCACTTTCAAGCCTGATAGCCACTTACTCTGAAGATTCAGAATAATTAGAGAATCAAATCATAGAGTTTTCTTGTTCTAAGAGATGTAACAAAAAAAGGGCCTTCTAAAAGAATGTAATGATGTTTAAGTTTTTCTATTACACACAATTTTGTCTTTTTTGGGAGCAAAATATAAATATCTTTTGTAAAGGGACACTTGTTAGTTCCTTATTCCTGAAGCTTGTTGCATCTCACATTATATAAGTGAGATTCTAGGGCTAAAGAAGGGTTTTTTGTTGTTTAGTGTGGAGCTTGATCAGTCCCCAAGTGGGAGATTGTTAGATTGTGGTGACTGATCAGGAAAGTACTGTACATACTTCATAAGTAGTGGTGCTATTCACCAATCGTTTTGGTACTATTCACCATTCATAGATTCACCACTAAAGTTATTGCTAATTATGGCCAACATGTTATAGCCCTAAAGTAGTTTACTACTTGTATAAAAGGTTTTAGGGTTGGGCATTTTTCATTATGTTGTGATGCGATATTGGTTCTTGCAATAGTATTGAGCTGTAAGGGATTACGGATTGTAATCAGGTTGTAATCACTGGATTGTAATAAGATTAGACTTTTTGTTTGGTGGATGTAGCCCAGGGATTGGGTGAACCATGTTAAATCTTGGTGCCTTGTGTTCATTTCTATGTGATCTATTATTTTTTTTGTTATTGGTTATATTTGCATGTAATTTTTATTTCTGTCCATGGTTTATCCTAACAAGATTGTAGGGCCCATTTACCATTGCACCAAAAGCCATGACTGTTAGTGAATATGGAACACCACATAATTAACCACCTATGGGTTGGGGAGCACGTCACATCACCCAACAATCTCCCCCTCGACGTGCATACCAGGTGCTTATGCAGGTCGGGAAGGCACCGAGGAGATTGTTGGGTGATATGACGCACTCCCCTACCCACAGGTGGTTAATTATGTGGTGTTCCATGTTCACTAACAGTCATGGCTTTTGGTGCAATGGAAAATGAGCCCTACAATTGGTAACAGAGCCTAGTTTTGGCCTGGTCATGGGTTCAAATCTCCTCGGTGCCTTCCTGACCCACGTAAGCACCTGGTATGCGCATCGAGGGGGAGATTTTTGGGTGATACGATGTGCTCCCCTACCCATAGGTGGTTAATTATGTGGTGTTCCATGTTCACTAAAAATCATCGCTTTTTGGTGCAACGGAAACCACATGAGGCTCCCACTAGATCAAACCACCCTAGACTCTACTGTTCTTTTATTCATGTTCAGTCTAAAAGACCACCCGAAGCTGAAGAGGAGTTCAACTTCTCCCTTGTTACAACCTTTGTCAACATATCTATTGGATTGTCATTGGTATGTATCTTCTCCAATTTTAATTTTCCATCCTCCAAAACTGACCAAATGAAATGGTACCGCAACTGTATGTGTTTGGTCTTAGAATGCAGAGCTGAATTCTTAGCAAGTTAAATGGCACTCTGACTATCTGTGAACAAATAATTATCCTTCTGAGGATGTCCCAATTCTTCCAAGAAGAATTGAATCCATATCATCTCCTTGGCTGCCTCTATAGTAGCAACATACTCTGCCTCTATAGTGGATAGAGCATTAATCTTTTGTAACCTAGAAGCCCAGCTCACAGCTGCACCACTAATAGTAAAGACATAACCTGTAGTACTCTGCCTGGTATCAATATCCCCTGCCAAATGTGAGTCAACATAGCCCTGTAAATCAGTAGTAGATCCCCCAAAGTGTAAACACTTATTGGATGTTCCTCTCAAATATTGGAGAATCCACTTGACAGCATTCCAATGCTCAAATCCTTGATGACTCATATACTTGCTAACGACTCCCACTGCATGTGCAATATCTAGCCTAGTGCATACCATGGCATACATCAAGCTTCCTACAGCTGAAGCATATAGTACCTTGGACATCTTATCCTTCTCTTCCTGTGTCTTGGGACACATCTCCTTAGTCAATTTCAAATGACCAGGTAAAGGTGTGCTGATAGCTTTAGCATTCTCCATAGAGAAACATTGCAACACCTTCTCAACATAATCAGCTTGAGATAGCATCAATGTTCTGTGCTTCCTATCTCTGCAAATCTTCATAACAAGGATTTTTTTTGCTGCCCCCAAATCCTTCATAGAAAATGCATGTGCTAAGTGGCATTTTAGCCCCTTAATATGATCCATTTTATACCCAGCTACAAGCATATCATCAACATATAGACATAAAATAATATAGCTATCATCATCCAACCTCTTAAAATAAATACAATAATCTGAATGACACCTGTTATAGCCATGCTCATGCATAAACCTATCAAATTTCAGATACCATTGCCGAGGTGCTTGCTTCAAGCCATATAAACTTTTCTTCAATTTGCACACTAAGTTCTCCTTACCTTTGACCTCAAATCTCCGTGGCTGGGCCATATATATTTCTTAATCCAAATCACCATGAAGAAAGGTTGTTTTAACATCCAACTGATCTAAATGCAAATCTTCAGTAGCCACAAGACTTAAAATAGTATGGATAGAAGTCATTTTAACAATAGGAGAAAATATCTCATCAAAATCAATTCACTTTTTCTATGAAAATCCTTTTACAACTAACCTGGCCTTAAATCTTTTCTTACCTCCTTCCTCTTCTTTCAACCTATAAACCCACTTATTTTATAAAGCCTTTTTACATGTAGGAAACTTGCATAGATCCCATGTCTTATTCTATAGCAAAGAGTCCATTTCATCTTTCATTGCAGACTCCCACTGAATCTTAGTATCCACCTGCATAGCTTCATCATAACTTTCAGGTTCACCAGCATTAGTAAGTAAAATAGAATACAAAGAGGGAGAAAATCTTTGTGGAGGTTTAATTTGCCTCATTGACCATCTAACATTCACTGGTGTGTGTGGTATTTATTGTTGCAATTGTTGCACATCATGAGGAATGGCTGAAACATTAGCTTTTGGAGTATCATCAACACTACATAATCATCTTCTTTCTTCTCATGTTGCTACAATAGATCTTTGTACAACACTTTCTCATTGAATATGACATCTCGGCTTTTAACAATTTTAAGATTTTCAAAATCCCAAAGCCTATAACCAAATTCATTAATGGCATATCCAAAAAAGACACATTTCTTTGATTTTGCTTCTAGCTTGGTTCTATTTTCAGAGTCTATATGAGCAAAAGCTTCACAACCAAAGGTCTTGAGAAAAGAATAACTCACCTTCTTACAAGTCCATGCCTCCTCTAGAATACATAGCCCAAAGGAGTAGAGGGACATCTATTAATCAAATATACTGTAGTATTGACAACCTCCAACCACATGTGTAAGGGAAACCCAGCATGCAACCTCATGCTCCTTGCGTGCTCCATTATGGTCCTGTTCGTGCGTTTAGCCACTCCATTTTCCTGTAGAGTCCTTGGAATAGTTTTTTTTCTACGAATACCATTAGTGGAGCAATAATCTTCAAATTCATGACTGCAATACTCACCACCATTATCAGATCTGAGACATTTTAATTTCTTACCAGTCTCATTTTCAACCAAGCATTTCCATTTCTTAAAAGTTTGAAATACATCAGATTTATGTCTAAGGAAATAAACCCATACTTTTCTAGTTGTGTCATCAATAAATGTAACATAATAATGAGAGCCACCAAAGGAAGATACCTAAGTTGGTTCCCATACATCTGTATGCACAAGCTCTAATTTCTCATTTTTGTTTTCCTTCCTAGTCTTTACAAAACTCACTCTCTTTTTTTTTCCATACACACAACTTTCACAGAAATCCATATTAACACATTTCAGACTTGGTAAAACTTTCTTTGAATAAAGTACTTTCATACCTTTCTCACTCATGTGCCCAAGTCTGTTGTGCCATAGCGTTGTATCAAAATCTACAACAGCTATTTGTTCTCCCTGCTCAACTGCAGCAATTGTTCTTGAACATTCATTTTTCTCTGAAACAATCAAAGTAGTAGGAACAATATGACCTGTACAAAGATATAAGGTGCCTACTTTCACACCTTTTGCTACTACAAGGGAACCTTTTGAAACCTTCCAATTTTTATCATTAAAAGTAACTACACAACCCTCATCACCGAGTTGCCCAGCTGAAATTAAATTTCTACTCAGCCTAGGAACATGTCTTACCTCATGTAGTAGCCAATGATTCCCATTCTACAACTTAATCTTAATTTTTCCCTTTCCAACAATCTGACAGAATTCATTATCCCCCAAATAAACAAGCCCAAAATCCCCTTGGACATAATCAATGAAATAACCTCTATGAGATGTAGCATGAAATGAAGCACCAGAATCTAAAATCCATGAATCATCAACACTCTCTAAAGATAGAAGCAAAGCATCCTCTTCGGATTTGTTACTTACCACATTTGCCTCCTTGTCTCCATCTAATTTATCTCCTTCATTTTTCTTTCGATTCCAGCAATCTTTCTTTTTGTGCCCTGGTTTCCCACAGTACCAGCAATCATTTGGTCCTCTCGATTGAGACCTCCTCCCCTTTGACTTTCCTCTTGATTTCCCATGATTTCCAGAGTTACTTCCTCTTTCAGTCGTTCTGCCCCTGATTTGTGCATTCAAAGCACTTCCTGATGTAGATCCACCTAAGGATTTCCTATGAGTTTCCTCACTCAAAACAACACCCATCACATCATCATATTTTAGGGTACTAGATCCAAGAACATAATTACTCACCACCATTACCAAGCCATTCCAGGTTTTAGGCAAAGAACACAAAATCAAGAGAGCCCTAATTTCTTCATCAAAATTTATACCCACAGAAGATAACTGACTAGTAATAGTATTAAACTTATTTAAATGATCTACAACAGATCCACCTTCTGCCATTTTCATATTAAATAAATGCTTCATGAGAAATACCTTGTTTGAAGTGGAGGGCTTTTCATATAGTGTCACTAGGGTTTTCATCAAATCTTCTATCGTATTTGCTTTTGTAATATTAAATGCCACCGATGGTGCCAATCATAACCGAATGCTTTCGAGTGCCTTTCTATCCAAAAGATCACATTTAGCCTTTGACATAGTTCCCTAATTCTTGGCTTTGCCTTCCAACAACTTCCATAAATCCTTTTGATATAGATAGTCTTCCATTTGCCTCTTCCATAATTGGAAGTTATGCCCATTAAACCTATCAACCCTTAGCTTACCCTCATCTGCCATCACTCCCACTCAACTATGAGACTTCCACTTAATCGTGAGACTTTCCTACAGAGGATAACTAAAAGACAACCTCACTCTGATACCACTTGTTAGGATAAACCATGGACAGAAATAAAAACTATATGCAAATATAACCAATAACAGAAAAAATAATAGATCACACAGAAGTGAAAACAAGGCACCAAGATTTAATGTGGTTCACCCAATCCCTGGGCTACGTCCACCAAAAAGCAAGTCTGATCTTATTACAATCCAGTGATTACAACCTGATTACAATCTATAATCCCTTATAGCTCAATACCACCGCAAGAACCAATATCGCATCACAACATAATGAAAAATGCCCAACCCTAAACACTTTTATACAAGTATTACACCGCTTTATGGTTATAAAATGTCAGCCATAATTAGCCATAACTTTAGTGGCGAATCTATGAATGGAAAATAGTACCAAAATGATTGGCAAATAGTACCAAAAAAAAAAATTTGGGTGATGCCCCGAACCCCACTAATTATGAAGTATGTACAGTACTTTCCTGATCAGTCACCACAATCTAACAACTATCACTTTAACAGTTAATGATGAAGACAAGGAGAATCCCCAAGTTGAAATAAGCTTGCAGGTAACTCAAGAGGACACATCACTTTCAAGCTTGATATCCACTTACTCTAAAGATTCAGAACAATTAGAGAATCAAATCATAGATTTTTCTTGTTCTAAGAGATGTAACAGAAAAAGGGCCTACTAAAAGAATGTAATGATGTATAAGTTTTTCTATTACACACAATTTTGCCTTTTTTTGGGAGAAAAATATAAATATCTTTTGTAAAGGGACACCTATTAGTTCCTTATGCCTGAAGCTTGTTGCATCTCACATTATATAAGTGAGATTCTAGGGCTAAAGAAGGGTTCGATTTCTAATGCATTTTAGTTTTATACTTAGGATGTTTTCGGTCCAGTCTTGGAGAAAACTTTATGATGTATCTTCTCTACAAATTTTTTGAGAATACATTAATGTTGAATGATCTTTGTGTTCCTTTCTAGAGTCATTCTAAGATTAATACAATTGTATACAATTTTCAGGAAAATTGATACAAAATTTGAGTTGTCCCCATATCAGTTCTTGTTGAATTTTGTCTCCTTCACTGTTACATGGTTATTTTGAGATTGCTTAAGTAAAGCTTGTTCAATTGAATGCAATTCATTTAGGTTGTATGTCAATTCATTACTACTATTAATTCAACGAATTAAGTAAAGGCTTTGATAAACTTGATGGGATTTTTGTCATAATAGAAAGGATGTCTATAAAAATGAATTCCACTAAGAATTGTTGTTAGTATTTGTTGTAAAGGAAACAAATCAGATCTAAAAGTTGGAGTAGACTGTGAATCCCAATGGAATAGGCACTAATCAAATTAATGCAGTCTGCATATAGGTAGATCATAAATAAGGATCAAATTTAAAATCATAATCAACTTTAATTTACTTTTCTTGAAGATTTTCAAAGGTGGTCAGCACTTGTTTGCATGGAATGTTTTAGCCTTAGTTAGCCACTATTGCTAGAGATACTCGCAAACCTATGGAAGAATTATGATCAAATCTACTATATGGGATGTATTTTATCTAAAATGTCAAAATCATGTATGTGTCTAAAGATAGAAGATGAGAATTAGAATGAAACTAATATAATTCTCATATAATAGCATTCAGTTTGAATCATCCATTGGGTATACCCACCCTAGTTTTGTTGAAATTGGGTCCAAATGCTTTGCACATGTAATATTTAATAGGAATTGGCTTATCCTTAGGTTATGTGATTATTTTCATTTTGGTATTGAGCATTTTTTTGTTTAGTAGTTTTAAAACACCAACAAAATGCATCAGTCTCTTTAGTTGCATTCTTACCAATCTCAAAGACTCCACACTTGGAACTTCTACACAAGAATGTTTACTTCCTAATAGTAGGGCCTAGATACTCCCTATTTTTAGATATCAGTTGCCAAAAAAAATTAATAATTCCTAACCTTTCTAGAACAAATCTAGGAAGGAGATGTAGTGGCTAAGGGGACCCAAAACCCCCAATGATTGTGCAATTTTCCAACAAAAAAACACTTCCCCAAACATGCCTTGATTTTTTTCCTTCATATAATCACATAGAGGGTTTAAGAAATTTCCTAACATTTATAGGAATCCTCTCTACTATAGCCCCCAACATATCTAATACAAGGTAGACAAAATCATTATAAAAGGAAAGAGAATTTGAGTAAGGGTAGAACCTTTTCCATATCCTAGTCCATTGTTGCACAAGAAAATTATCTCCAAGTTCTTTTATGTTCTCACTGAAACATGGGTCAATGTACCTTGCATTCTTATGCAAAATAAAATGCATCACTAGAGAATAACGATGAAATTTGATGTTTCCCAATTCTCATTACTGAGCAAAGACAATCTCATTGTTAATGCAATTTTTTATGTAGTTGAAAAAATCATACCTAATGTTGGTATGTGGATCCTAAATATTTAATGCGATGATGTAGAGTCCACCAGAAGCATCCATAATCCCATCCAAACATAAGACCTTGCTCAAACAAAAGACTGTATTCTGAAGATATCTTTGGAAGTACCTAGGGTGCATATAATCTCTCACTTCTTTTGGTATGTCTCCTTGTTCCTTCATCAATTTTGGACTATGCCCCAACATAGCCCTCTTAGTGTAGAAATTCTTTTGTTTCTGGAAGTCATCATAAAATTTCTCCAAGTCAATAGGGAATGACATAGGTCCCCATAAATTGAAAGCCTCGATGAAAGTCTCCTTATCCAATGTTTAGAGTATACTTCTATCCTTTTTGTGGAATGCACAAATAACAAGATTGTATGATTTTCTCAGTACATTCAAAAAGTTGACATCAAAAAAGACCTCAAGCACAATCAACTTGCCCAAATTTATATTCCAAGGCTTTGATATATGGACCTTACACAATTTGTTGTTATAAAAGAACCAAAACAATTCATACCCATTTCTATCTAGCACCTTTGCATCTCTACAAAAACTATATGGGTTTCTAAAAGTGTAAGCATTTGTAGATTGAAGATTTGATGAACCATACAAAAAGTGTAATCATTCATCAAAAAAAGGCTAGGACTCTTTTCCTTTGAAGAATTTGATGAAGCTTCTTCAATTTGAACCTATGCAGTCAATTCTCCCTCCTTTTGCATCATTGTTTTAGTCTCTCACAATATCACCAAACTTTGTTCTTTAAGATTTTATATTCAAGTCAATTCTGCTCTATAATTTCAAACACTTTGCAACTTGTGAAAAAATACTTATCCCTTTTACCTTTTATTTCCTTTCTACAAATCAAAGCATGGTATTAATGGTAGTAAAACAACATGCACCATAGTCTTTCAATGTTTCAAAAGCTACCTTGCATTCAAATTTTATGTCACTTGTACTTCCAACTCATCATTCTATGCCAGCTTAGAAACACACTTTCTTTTCTATTTATTTCCATCAAAACTTAAGGTAGTGATGTGGTAATTAACATTTTTCTCCACTTCTTGGTAACTCTATTACCTTCATTAATCTTGGCTAGGACAGTGCGAACATGGTTACCATAACCTCCTCATTGCTTCATTGCTTATTTGCTAAACTATCAAATTCACCTTGAGATGTTGTGTTACTCATTTATATCTACTTCTCTACCATATACTTTTGTTTACAATGGATACCCATGAAGCAGTGAAATATACTTCATAAACTTCCATGCGACATCACACTAGTTAAGAGTTTAAAATTTAACATCATGAAGATGTGGCATTAACTGTTGAATCATACCTTATCTCTCCATCACAGTCAACTCTATACTATTTTCAAGTAACCCACAAAGTAGTAAACTTAGTCATCATAATCATTTTGCATCTTTGCAACCATTTAGCTAACTATCTCACTAACCACATTGACCCAATGATTTTTAATCATGAATAGCTACTTAAACTTTATTGACATATCTAGCCTTTAAAACCTTACTATAGCTTGAACCTCATGAAGGCATGATGACTACTTACTTCTTCATTACTACTTGTTATCCTTTTTTACCTTTTATCCTTCTAAAGTGGGAAAACTCCTTTTTACATACATCTTTGGGTCTCCATAGTTTAGAACATAACATTTATCATACTAGTTATGTCACAAAAACTTTATCTTTGCCATTTCATCACTTCCCAATAGTCAACAACCTGCCATCCTTAACTTGTGTGATGATGCAAACACTACCTTGGAGCTAACCATTACTGTCTTCATAGCTTCACATCCATAAACTTTAAATCATAACTTAACCTTGAAATGTTGTGATCACTAGTTCTCTCTACTTATCAAATCTCAAATTACTTCACCTTTGAATATAGGAGATGTAGTGATAAACTAGCTTCTTATCATTGTGGTTACACTTTGCAGCTTCACAACTTAAAGATCACCTTGAAAATCATAAGTTGCGACCCCATGATTCAAAGCTCTTCTCTACTTTATAGCCTCAACTTAACTATTATCATTTCTATGCAGGATTTAGCATAAACCTCCTAACTAACTGCTTTGAAACATCGCTACCATTGAAACAATCAGAAAACATAATGCAAAGATTCAGTGATTAAAAGGTTTTTGTGACTTCATGACTTAAAACATTTAGGATTAAAACCTTATGCCACATAAATTTAAAACTTAACTTAGGGATTAAGATATTTATACACATAACCAATTTTTTATCATATCCTCCTTTCATTTTAAATTTTGCAAACCAAAACCTTAATAACTTTGAAAAATCCCTACGGTCTCAATAGAATAAAGTTAGGGCTTTATCTTGGAAATTGACAATGACTTATGAAACCCTAATCATAAAAACATACTTCTTCCTAGTTTTCACAAGAGATCAAAATTTTAAGATTACTAAAAATTCAAGCCATCATGTAATAGGGTGATTAAATCCTTTAATAGGGTCACACCTAGTAGTGTGTTTTGTAACCTTTAACAAGGTTAGCTCTTAACTAATATTTCTTCAGAAGAGTGAAAAGTGGTAGCATGTTACTTGGTGGTTTTTCCTGAATTAGGTTTCTACATAAAATCTTTGTGTCACATATGTTTCAATGTTATGTGTGATTCATGCTATATACAGGTATTTATTTTAGTGTTGGTCGATATATACTAAACATAGAGTTAAGTAATGAAAAAAATGTGAAGTTTCTAATGAGTTTCTATATGGACAAAGTGGTTTAATGAGATTATTTAAATTCTTCAAAGTTAGTGAATGTTGAATTGGTACATCTAGAACTAAAGATAATTGATTCACGCCCCCAGTTATTCTAAATATTCTAATGATTGTTATTAGAGCATTTGGTGCTTGTAAGGAAATTTTGAAGGACTTAAGCTAAAGATCAAGATGTACAAGAGAGAGGTACCTAATTTGGACAAGGAGACCTTCCTAGAATGACAAAAATTGATGAAATTGCATCAATCTAGAGTTGGAGATTCTACATTATATTATCTAGAGAATGAACATATTGAAGTTCCCAGACCCATCATTACTAAAAAAATGAAGGAGAAGCAAGAACATAATTAAATGATGATAGATCTAGCATCTTCTCTAAGTTATGCTAAATTTGGCGATGTGAAGGAATGTACTAGTACAAAGAAAATGTGGGAAAATTTGGCACAAATCTATGAAGGAGACAAAAATGTGTTGAGATCTAAAGCTAAAAATTTGAGATGAAAATTTGATGACATGAGAATGAAAGAAGGTGAAAATGTTGCTCAATATTGTGGCCAAATCAAGGAGGTTGTGAATTCTATTAGAGGAGCTAGAGGCACCATATCTGATGAGACTATGATAAGTAAGTTATTGAGGACTTCACTTCCTATATATGCAATTAGAGTATCTCCAATTCAAGAACTAGGATGTACACCTAGTTATAATAATCTAATATTGGATAGTCTTATCGATAGGCTCATTGCATTTGAGTTGTTAAATTTTGATAATTGTTCCCTTGCTAGTATTGAATGTTCTTTAAATTCTCAACTAACCCTTGATGGATATAAAAGAAATAAGAAAAGAAGATTTGTGGACAATTATAGTAATTAGATGATGATCTTGATGATCTTGATGCATTATTGGTAGGAAGGCTACCAAGAGGAAAAGGCAAATAAAAAGGTGAATTCCCTATTCTTTGTTTTACATGTAACAGAGTTGGTGATATTGCTACAAGATGTCTTGATAGAGATGAAAAGGAAGAAAGAAAGGACAACAAATACAAAGGAAAAAGAGAAAGAAGAGACAACTAAAGTAACAATGACTATAAAGGAAAATGTAAGGAATCATATTACATTGTTGAAGAAGATGGTTTTGATAGTAACATTGATGAAAATGATGAAGAATTTGTTTATGTTACAATGAAAGATGAAGATGAGAAAATTGCATTGATTTCACATGTGATTTATGATACAAGTAGGTTTGAAAGGCTGGAACATTATAATGGAAGTAGTGATTAGTTAGAAAATGATGCTCCATTTTATGTGAAAGGTAGAGGATCAATTATATTGAATGATAAGATCAAATGTGACAATGCATCTTTGATCAATGGATTAAAATATAACATGTTGAGTGTGGTGTAGTTGATCACTTTGGGCTATCGAATTGGATTTCAAAATAGGAAGGAAAAGATCTATGATGCTATTGGTGAAATAATTGGAAGTGGTGATCAAACAAGAGGTAACTTATTCTATCAAGACATATATGAAGATACTTGTCTATTTGCACAATTTTAAGATATTTGGTTATGGAATAAGAGGTTATGTTATGTGACCTTAGATAATTTGGTGAGCATTAGTAAGATAAGAAGAGTAAGAGGGTTACCAATATTGAGAAAACTTAATAAAGTGAGGTGAAAACAATGTCAAATGGGAAAAATGATAAAGTCTAGTTTCAAGATTAAGACTTATTATTCTAATGATATTTTGGAGTTAGTTCATACTAATTTATGTGGTCCTATTGAATTATGGTATGGCTATGCACCTAATGTTAGTTATTTCAATTTTTTTGGAAGAAAATATTACATATTGAAAGATACAATGAAAATAAAACTTGATGCAAAAAGTGATGAAGGAATATTTCTAGGGTATTCCACTAAAAGCAAGGCATATAAGTGTTTGAATTCTAACACTAACAAAATTGTGGAAAGTGAAAATGGCAGAGTTGATGAATTTGTAGAAAAGAATGAGGAATAATACAAGTTATAACCTAAAGACTACCAAAATTTTGTCTATGTTTACAATGGTAAACCTAACACCTTACCTAAACCATTGAAAGAGGTTCTCAAGCATCAACAGCTAGGCACTATCAAGGTGTAGCAAAAGAACTCTATTGAGCATCAACAGACTACTGAGCATAGGCTTTAGAAGCCAAGTTATAGATACCAAAGGCCAAACATCAAAGAGTAGAAACCAAACACAAGCCAAACCAAACCAACTTGTAGCTAGAGATACATGAAGTAGAAGACCAAGGAGAACCGAGTGAAATACATGAAGAGGAAAGAAGACTTGATTCTATCTTAGCAAAGTATGTAAGGAGGAATCATACACCAGACAAAATCATTGGAAACAAAGATTCAATATTCATGACAAGAAGTAAGTAGAAGAATGATACATGTTTATTATGTGAGGTTGTACCTAAATAAATTAAAGATGCTTTAGAGAATGAAGATTGGATTAAGGCAACAATTGTGGAAATTGATCAAATAGAAAAGAATAAGGCATGGAAGTTGGTACCCAAACCAAAGGATAAGAATGTGATTGGAACCAAGTGGTATTCAAAAAAAGGTTGAATGAGAAAGGAGAAGTCACAAGGAACATGACAAGACTAATTTGTAAGGGATATGCACAAGAGGAAGTAATTGATTATGGTGAGATATTTTCCTATATTAGAAGACTGGAAAGAGTGAGAACTTTTCTTTCATATTTTTCTTACAAAGGATTCAAGGTATATGAAATGGATGAAAAATGTCAATTAATTGAAGAAGAAGAAGAAGTCTACATTGATCAACTTGAAGGGTTTGTTGATCCCAACAAGAGGAATATGGTATAAAAACTAAAAAATAATTTTATGGCTTTAAAAAAACCCCTAGAGAAAGGTACCAAAGTTTGTACACAATTATTTGGTGAAAATTAGTTTTGTAAGAAATAATGACAATAAAAATCTATAGTAAAAAAATGAATCTAAGAACAAGATATTACTAGCTAAAGTTTTTGTTTATGACATCATATTTGATGAACATGACTTGTTGTGTAAGTCATTTACTAATAAAATGAAGAAGGAATTTGAAATTTCAATGTTTGGGGAGATCAAGATCTTTATTGGATTACAAGTTTATTAGATGAAAAAGGGAATTTACATTACTTGATCAAAGTATATCAAAGATGTATTTAATACTTTTGGAATGGAGGACTCAAGACTAGTTGGAACACCCATGGTTACTTATCATAAACTTTGAAAGAGTGATGATTCTGCTGATGTAAATCAAACACTATATAGAGCAATGATTGAAAAACTACAATATGGTGTTTATAACAAACTTGACATTGCATTAGCAGTTGGTATTGTAGCTAAATTTTCTACTAATCCTAGAGAAAATCACATGATGGTTGTGAAAAGAATACTGAGATATTTGAAAGGAATAGAAGACTATGGATTATGGTACAAAAAGACTGACAAGTTTGACACAAAAGTTTACACTAATGCTAATTAGGATGGAAATATTGATGGCATAAAAAGTACAAGTGCAGGTGGTTTCTTTTTAGAAAGAAGATTGTTTTCATGAAGAAGCAAAAAGAAAAAATATATTTCTCAATCCACAAAAGAGGCTAAGTATGTTGCTACAATATTCAATTGTTCAAATATTGTATGGATCAAGTAATTGTTGAAAGGTATGAAGGAATAAATCATTGAACCTATTGTGATATACTATGATAACACAAGTGCTATAAACATATCAAAGAATCATTTGATGCATACAAAGACCAAACATATTTCTATCAAGTATCATTACTTGAGAGAGTTGTTACAAGACAAAGAAGTGAGACTCGAATATGTGAACACAAAGGAGAAAAAAGATGATATACTTGAACTAAGGTGTTAATTAAGGATGTTTTGAGTACATAATAGGTATGTTAGGGGTAATTCCCCTATCTGAAAAAATTTGAGAAGAGATGATGTATTGCATCAAATGTTATGATCAGAATATCTTACACATTAATGTAGGAGGTCACACTTTAGCAACTACCTAAATATTGTGAAAATATGAACTAAAGCATGGAGTGGATGAGACTATAAGGTTTCAAGGTAAAGATGCAAGAGAAAGTGATATTTTAATATCAGTCAGATAGTGACATGAGGATGTTGTATGTGAATGGTTGATGTTATTGTCATTATTGTCAAAGAGGGGGAATTATACATTTATTGTTCTATATATGTATGAAAGAGGGAGAATCTATATGATGTTATTAATTGTCAAAAGAGAGAGACATATGAGGTGTTTTCATCTTGTGATAGAGGGAGAAACAAAATTACAAGAAGATATCTTCAAGAGATATTTCCAATACAATTGATATTAACACTGAAGATTTTACACTTGATATCATAGAGGAAGAAGTGCAAGTGTGTGTAAGATGAGACTCAATAAGGCTTTTAATGAAGATTTGTATCAAATCATAGAGAGAGTTGTTAAGGAGTTGTTACTAATACATCATGAGAATGGCTTTTGCATTTGCATGGTAACTAGAGGTTTTGTCATCAATGTCAAAGAGGGAGATTGTTGGAAAGTGCAATTGGAATAATTATTATTATTTCATTGTTTTACGAACTATTGGAGACACATTTACTAAGACTATAGAGTACTTATCAATTGATTGATGAAGAGGAATTGAAAAGAGAGATGAATAGATGAACTTGTGAAGTTGTTGAGTGAAAAGGAGAAAGTATGGTAAAATTAAAATATACCCTTGATCAATTAGTCTTTGACAAGATGATGTAATGTTCAATCATCCTATGAAGTTTAGAAGTTTTCATTTATACACAAGAAAATCATAGCTAAAAATGGTCGATTAATGAAGAAGCTAAAATAAAAGATTAAGGAACTTAAGAGTTAAGTTGAGAAACAATTATTAGCTAAGTGATGGTTATGGTTAAGAAAGTTCAAGTAGTAAAATATAGTAGAGAGTGAGCCTAGTGAAGACTAAGTGAGCTAGTGGAAGTTGAGAAAGATAGAATAGTAAAAACTAAGCTACACAATGATGGTTGAGTGTTAGAAAAAGTTACAGTTTATGAAAGAATCAAGTTTGAGGCTGACATAGTTGAATATTTGGACTAGTAAAAATGCACGGATGATAAGGATTGATGAGTTGATATATTTAATGCATGAATTGAGTTTTTTTATGGGATCAAAGATAAGGTTTTAAAGAGAAGTTTCTAGAAGTATTAAGAAAGGAGTAGAAGGACAAAATGATGGATAGATTCAATGGATATAACCTAATCCTAAGATCTATAGTGATGTTTAAGTGGTGAAAGATCAAAATTACCTATTTAAGGAGGCTTAAGAGATGTTTTCTAAGGTTGGTTAGTTATTGATTAACAATCTTAAAGAGAACCTATGAAGAATAGAGTAGAAGAGAAAATTTGAAGAGATTGATAAAGTATGATTGCTTGAAGGGATGCCAAGTAGATCATTGATGGAGATGTTAAGGAAGTCCAATAAATGAACCAACAAATGAATTGAATGGAGATCTAAAATTGCAACGTTTGTTATGTTTTACAAATCAAACCTATTGTTACTTTCTAACCATTATGTTAGTAAAAATGCTTTAATCAAGGTTGACCAAACATTCATTTTGTAAATCCTTCAATCAAAATCAAATTCTAATGGACTGATCTAAAGTCCTCTAACCAGGCCACTACTAATAGGATGATTAAATCCTTTAATAGGGTCACACCTAGAATTGTGGTTTGTAACCTTTAATAGCGTTGTCTCTTAACCGAGCTCACTTCAAAAGAGTGAAAACTAGTAGCATTTTACCTAGTGATTTTTTCCAAATTAGGTTGTCAAATTAAATCTTGGTTTCATATATTTGTGAATGGTATATGTATGATGCATGTTATTTATTATTATAAATTTTACTTTTGGTCAAAATATAATAAACTGAGAGTTAATTAATGAACAAAATGTTTAGTTACTAATAAGTTTCTATATGGATCAAGTGGTTTAATGAGATTGTTTAAGTTGTTTGAAGTTAGTGAAATTTGAATTGGTACATCAGGATCTAAGGACAAATGATTTGTTGATGATTGGCTAGATGCAGTGATGTAGTTGTCATTAATGGCAACACATGATGTACATACTTGTGGTAAACCTCATATTTAATAAAGATACTTAGCTTTTGGTACTCAAAAATTTGTCTAAGTATGAAATTAGTTTATAGTAGTACATTTTTTACATGTAAATGTTTTTGACATCATCTTATCACTAGTGAAGTTAGATGGTGATAGTATACATATTGATGATGATGATGTGTATAACCTCAAACATTAGTATGAATAGTACAAAAAGGAGATATTTGCATTTTACTAGTGAAATAGAACAATAGAATTAAAGGTAAACGTATTATTTTATTTACAAAATAATTAATTGACCAATTAGGGCTGATATCCTAGATGCTTACTCTAAGTTGGAAAAGCACATTATGGTCTTAGCTAGCCTAGCAACAATTTGTGAAAAGGCATGGTATTTATGCAAAGGACATCTTGCAAAAAGAAGTGTGCAATTGTATTGTAATAAGTGACATGCAAACGTTTTGTGAAGCAATTTATGCAATGTTTTTTAGAACCTAATTTTGTGATCCAAGACCTAGCCAAGGTTAGAGATTAGTCAAGAAAGAAGTTACAACACCTATATATCTAAAGGCTAATTACTTATTTGGGTAGTGAGCTCTTCTTGTAATTAGAAGTGCATGTTTGGGAAGTGAGCTCATATTGCATCTATTATACTACAACTCCTAAAAGGAACTCTCTATACCAAATTTTCTCATTGACTCCTAATAGACTTCATCCTGTAACAAGGAACATATATATTAGTATATTATCTAGTGGGTATAATCCTCACCAGGGTTTTCGCATGGCCAGGGTTTCCCTAGTTCACAAAATATGGTGTTATGAGTTCTCTTTATGCATGATTATTATTTCTATTCAACCTTACTTGTTTACTTTCTTATGTATGGTACAAAGTAATTAATAATATCTTGTTGCCGACAAAAGTTTGTAGAATACTAATTCACCCCCTTCTCAGTATTCCCTATTTCTAACAAATGGTATCAGAGTACAATTACTTAGAAGAGGCTTAATAGCTTGAGTAAGATCCCTATGGATATGGAACAGTTGATGAAGAACCTTGAAGAGGCACTTGAACAAATTGATCTTCTTACTAAAGAAAGAGATAAGCCAAAAGATAGTTATGAAGACTCCAAAGTATACATTGGACAATTGAAGGACAAGATTAAACATCTCAAATCCAAGCCTGGATCTATTGAATCTAAAAATAGTGATGATGATGATTCAAGGCTAAAGACAGAGTACAAGATATTGAAGCATGAATTGAAGATTACCAATATAAAGTTGATATTGAAGAATGATCCTAGCAAAATTGAATCCGATTTGAAGACTAAAAAAATAGATCTTAGAGAAAGTTTGGCAAAGAAGATAGCTGAATTTGAAACACTGAAAGAAGATGATGAAGAACCTCATAAGTACAACACTATTATGAAAGGTGAACTAACTCAGTGCAAACAAGAGCTTGAAAAGATTTACACTAGCAAAGAAAAGCTTGATGAATCAATGTTAATACAAAGACCTACTTATGATAAGACTAGTCTTGGTTATTTATTTAATATGTCTACAAAGAAACATGAAAGTAAATTAGATCTAAAAGAGAAAGATAAATTTTGATGATAAGATTGAATCTAGTTAATCTTATAATAAATCCAAAGAAGTTGGACAAGAGAAGGAGATTTTGAAATTGATGAACCTAAGCAATTAGAATCCCCTAAAGAAACCAAGTATGAATTTAGAGGTAAATTTTTTTCATGTAATGAAATAGGTCATGTGAAAAGAGATTGTAAAAATAAATTATTTAATCATGTTACAAAATTTTACTATCACAATTATCATGGTATTGGTCATAATGCAATTGATTGTAGGAAACCTAAGTATGATAATGATAGAAGAAATAGTATAATGTATGGAAACACTAACCCTATAGATAAAAGAAGATCTAATGAAAGGACATGTGAAGAAAGGAAGAAGATCATGTGTTATAAGTGTAACAACTTTGGACACATTGCCTAAAATTGTCAAGCACGTATTGATCAATAGAGTCCTAGAAGAAGAACACCCGTATGCTAGTTATGCAACAACTTCGGACATACATCAAAATACTATAGAATGGATAAAAGAAATAATGGAAGAAACTTTAGAAATGACAAAGGGAATAATGGAAGAAACTTTAGAAATAGAAGCAATAATGGAAGGGACTTCGAAAATGATAGAAGGAATCATGAGAGTAACTTTGGAACTAAGAAAGACAATTAGGAAAAAAAAATGTAGTCAGTGAACTTTGAGAAGAACTAAATGAGGTATTTGTACAGGGATTAGACATTTCAGAAGAAAAAATAGATGATGCTGAGATAGGAAATCTGAAGTCAGCAATCATGTTTGATTCAACCAAGTTGAATTAAGCTTATTCACATGACCAAAATTGGAAAATTCATTTAGAGATCAAGCTACTCATAGTGAGGTTGAGAGAAGATGTATTATAATATGTTTGGACTATAGCTAAGCTTGCTTGCAATTTGGATATTATTAGAACAAGTTACAAAGTTAATAAGTGTTACTATGATAACAAAGATAGTTTACTCTATGATAGAAAATGAAATCTATGTTTCTACAACAAATTTTTTCAAGTGAAGTTTTGTGGAGCATTTTCATGATGGAAGGAAGATATGGTGAACCTTGGATAGCTTTCAAAGGTCAAATAGCTATCTTGAGTAGATATTTTCTTTTAGAATGAAATAAACACCTTTTTCAATTGTGCAAAGTACATAATTAATGCAAGTTCTAGATTAATAAAAGGAGTACAAACTTGATTATTTATACATTAAAATCATCTCAAAAGCTAAGAGCACCAAGAAGTAGTTTGGAAAATTGATTTCGAGCAAAACCCTACTTTGAAAAAGGTATTTTATCATTTTTCGCACATAAATTATTCAAAAAAATTATTTTTAGTATAATGATGGATATGTCAATTGTTCAAAATGTTGATAATATTGAGAGACCCAAATTGAAGGTTGTTCCTATGAAACCCTTAGAGGAAAACCCTAATTTGGCCTTATCAATTACTTCAAACAATGTAGTGTTATTAGATGTAGGAAGCTATCTGTGTAGTAAGTTTGAAACTATTGGAACTAAGTTTATGAATAGAGATATGGAAATTGTTTTCAACCATGATATGACTATTAAGCCTAGATATGACGATTTGAAAGACTTAGACTTAGTCAAATATCATTTCTACCGCTAAGTTGGTAGTAAGGAATGGACACATATCATATTAAGAAGAATCCATAATGGAAAGATTTGGATGGCAGATAACATAGTTGACATCTCTATTGACCTTATTCATGAGATCACTAGTCTTAGCAAACAAGGAGTATACTACTTGTGAGAAATTAGTTAAGAAAAAATTTGAAAATTACACTAAGGCAGTTTACAATTGCAAAGCAATGGTGATCAACACCATCCAACAACATGATGTAAGACTCTTGTGTAGAATCATTGCATATTCTCTATGTGCAAGTTCTAAGAATGATGAGTTGTTAGTAGAATTTATTTATGCATCTTATAAGATACATGTTGAGAAAGAAGAAGTGAATTTGAGTGAAATTCTAAGAGTACAACTTATTGAAATCTTAGAGAAGATTAAGAGAACCAAGAATGGTGTATTCAAATGCCAATCTCTGATTAATCATATTTTCTTTCATGTACTTAAGAGATGTCCATTTTTATCAGTTATTGATATTATGAGCACTAAAAGATGTACTATGGACAAGATAATAGATGTATGCAAAAGGCATTTAGCAAAGAAAATCTTAGACAGTGGAAATTTGATCATGAGAACATTTCAGAATGACATGAAACAAAGATATAGAATTTCCCATACAATTTTTGATAGATTCAAGAAAGATATAAATTTTATGCTCTATACTGACCTAAATTATAATAAAGTAGTAGAACCTTGGGAAACAATTCTTGAGCCCCTAGGTTATGAATTGAGTGATGATATAGCTATTAGTTACATTGATTTATTGTTGAAATTAGATATTGATCAAGCATCATAGATTTGGAACATATGGCAAAATAACCTAATTAGCCTACCAAGCATCAATAGAAAAGAAATATCATAAGAAGATTGCGTCTATAATAAAGAAAGCATTATTAGAGGCTGGTATGTCAAAAGAAGAATCACAAGCAGTAAGACAAACTATCTCCAAAATGAAACAAACTAGTGAACAAGGTGTGATGTATGTGACACCTTTGTCAATTAGCCAAGCATTTGGTGTATCTATTGCAGAAAATCCTATAGAAGAGAGCATTCTATATGTTGTTGTATCAGTCAAACAACCAAGTGGATCCAAAAGATAGTCAAAGAGAGTCAAGAAACAAGCTATTGGACTAGAAAAAAGAAAGAAGGCATTTTTGGCAATTAAGGATTCCATTGATGAAGAAGAAGAAGAGGAACCAGAAGACAAACAACCAGAAAAATTTGTTGTTTCTAAGTAGCCAACAAGTAAATCAAGGAAACCATGGAAACCTAAGATGGAAAATATTAGCACAACAATTGTTAATACTTTGTATAAATGAACAAGTTTTATTATTTGTAAAATGACATTAAGAAGAAACAAATTGATATCTCTACTCTAAGATATATGATCAAATTAATAACTTGAAACTTGAGAGCATTAAAGGCTTTGCAAATTAGAAAATCTTTGATAGACTTATAGCAAAGAAAACACCAGTTCATGACAAAGACATGGAACTTTAGAAGTCAATTCTAAGAACTATGTATGATAGATGATGAAGATGAAATCAAGAAATTGATGAAGAAACTAGCACCTTACTTGCAAAGTAAGATGAGGCAATTTCTATTGATGGGAGGAGAAAAGAATGTTATTAGTAGTGAAACTATGGTAGTTATCAATTGAATGCCAAGAAAATCAAATGAAGAACCCTCACTATAGAGAAAACCTTGGAAGTATTAGTAAGTGGTGATACTATACAAATTGATTAGACACATGTTACTATTAACATTGATGAAGATTTTTTCAATCAACCTAAGCCCCTTTCTAAAGATATTCAGGATCAATTGAGACAAATTGAAGAAGAGAAAAGACAAATAAAAGAAGAAAAGAAAAAGATTGAAGAATCCAAGCTGAAATTGCTTGAAGAAGAAAAGAAGCAAAAATAAAATGAAAAGAGGAAAGAAGCAAAAAAAGGGAAAAAGTTGGAAGAACAAAAGAAAGAGAGAGAAAAGAAAATAAGAGAAGAAAAGGAATAAGAAGAGAGAAGATCAAAGAAGGCAGCTAAGGAGAAACAAAAGGAAGATGAGATGAAGGCATCTAGCTCATCCTCTCCTATATCTCTTGCAAACCTTACAGGTGATGTTGACGATCAATCTAACTTGATCTCATCCTTGACAAAATTGTTTGAGAAGAACAAGAAGGTAAAATGTCTACAGAGAGCACTAATAGAGGTGACTGATAGATTGCACAACACCCTCTAAGCCAAACACACTAAAGAAGATCCCAAACTAAGAGTACAAGTAGTTCTGAAATTGTTTGATGATGAATTTACAAATTTATTGAATGTTGTTGAGTCTAAGGCTCAAATTTCACATGATACTAATCATTTTAGCACCATTTTTTAGAATATTTAGAATGATTTGCTAAGTCTTGATACTTGTATCAAGGAACTCCAAAGATGTCAACAAGTTGGCAAGGTAATGTACACCAAATTTACTTTATCTCATATGTTGTCGAAAGATATGGATAAAAAGATTCAAGGGAAGCTAACTGAGCTAGAAGCTCTAACCAGTTAGGTGCAACAAACCTCTTACGTAATTGAAGTTGGAAGGACAAGTTGTCAGTGTACACTCTAACATCAAGCAACTATAATTTGAAAATTATGTAATTGTGAGAAGACTATCAAAATTTAGAGAGTCTATTGCTCTAAAGATATTAGTTGTTGAAAGACAATTGGAAGAATGTGTAAAAGCTAAAGACCCTTATGCATCAAGGATAATCTAATTGATGCATGCATGTTGAACTTTTATGGATATGGGTCTACTAAGCATTGAAAAATTTTATTTGTACATCTAGACTTTGGATAATTGATTCACCCCCCACTCAGTTATTCTAAAGAATTCCAACATTTAGTATACATATAAAATGGTTCATTCTGATTGATTTGTATTGAAATATTGAAAATTTTATTCTTTTATGTTATGTCTATCCATCATTCAAGATGTATTCCTTATTATGCATTTGAATCTTGATATGTATAGGTGTAAGTCTTTGTTCATGTACTTCATCCTTTTGCAAAAAAATGGTAAAACTTCAAGTTTACCTTTTAAAGAAAAAGATTTCAAGGTCTTTCATTGGAATCAATTTGGTGAATACATTATTGTTTGGGTAGTGTGAACCTATGGTATTGTGAGTAGTTTTTTGGTGATTTTTTGAACTACAATCCATTTTATTGGTGCATCATGTCATTTAGTATTATTTGTGTACATCCCATCACTCATATTTTCTTATCCCTCTTCCCCATCCAGTGTTAGATTTAGGTGAAGCACTATCTATGAACCAACCTCATCTAGAGATTCACTCTTATTTTGGTACAACCAACCACATTGAGAGTATTTTAGTGTTACAATGAGATAGAAAGATCCAACAAATCAATCTAGAGGTGCAATCCTAGTTTAATATAGTTTTTAGGACACCTAGTGGGACACTTTGAAATGTTTCAATCCAATATTTTATGAATAATTACTAATATTTGGTATGGAGATAAGTATTACATCTTTTGGAGGGATGATGAGTGTAGCAACTTGGCTAAGAAATAATTCACTAGTTTTAAGAGATCAACTGGTGTTTTCTTCAAAACAACCTTATATTCATATTTATATCTTATTATATGAGAAGATATGTCAGATTTTTATGGGAAGGAGTACCCATCACCATATTATGAAAATAAATGTTCATGGAGATCCTCATGAACTATATCATTATGAGGATACTACAAATTTTTTTCAAAAGGCTTTTTTTTGTAGTAGATTATCTACATGTTTCACCTATTTGTTAGCATATTATTCCTTTTGAAATTTTGAGCGAATTGGATTTTAATAGATTTGGAGATGAGGTTGTATCTCTTGGTCAATTTTTTTTGACCTTGAGGTAGACTTTAAAGGATAACCACCCTTTCCTTTGTATAAGGAATATTTTAGACATTCCAAATTACAATGTCTTTCAGCTGGATATGTTAATAGATTAATTAGGAATAACATACATCAGGGATTTTATGTTAGGATAGAGGAATCAACCAATCAAATTTACAACATGGACATTTTTATATGGAAAATTGAGTACACTAATGATATAACAAAATTGAAGTAGCTAGTACAATCTCATAAAAAGGATCAGTTTGATGCCAAACAAAGACAATATGAAGAGATTCTTACTGGAAAATAACAACAATATGAGTTGTAAAAGAGGAAGAATGAGAAAGGTTTTCGAAGGGATATGAAAAAACATGATGAATTCAATAAAAAAAAGATATGAAAAAAAAATGATAATTATCAAGTTGTTTTTCTCGTATAACAAATTAAAAGAAGCTTGGACAAAGAATTGCATTTCAAATCAGCAAAAAGAGGAAAAATACATTATAGCTCCCATAAAAAACCAAACCAAGAGCCTTCATTTAATCTAATGAGGGTTCAAGCATATTTAATGCCTAATAAAATTTCTAACCAATACAAAGTTCAAAAGAAGGAATTTAAAGAGAACCTTGAAAAGAATATTGCTTCACAAAAAGAGAAAATTATGCAAAAAGTCACTAAACAATAGTCTACCAAAAACAAAGTCCCAAGTTTCATGCAATATCCTTTGGAGGAAGAGACTCAAAATTATTTTTGTCCATGTTTCCTATCCAATGTGTTAAGGATGTCCATTTTAATTTTCCAATTTTTTATGATTTCCTTCTTGAACAATAGGATGACATTGAAAAACCTAGTCTTATAATTGAAGTTCCTTAAATAGAAGAAGCTAATGATTTTTATGATTCATCTAATTTATTTAAGGAGCCTCTTAGTTTTTTTAGTGAGAAAGAAGATGAAGTTCATGTTAAAGAAGAGGAAAATTAAAATATTCTCACATTAATTCTAAGACAGAAAGAAGATTTTGATGGTCTAACTATTTAGGTCATTCAATATAGTTGTAATAAGGTGTGTGATGTAGGAGCATCCTTGGTTGGCTTGCAATCTTGAATTTTCTTGTTGTTTGACCTTGGAGTTGGAGGACTCGATCAAAGAATGAAGGGTGACTCGGTTGATACTGAGTTGGTTTGGCTGTTGTTAACTAAGTGACTCAGTTAATGAAGATTTTTGGTGATGCTTGGGGCACTCAACAGATATTGGAAGCTCGGTTTGCACTAGGATCTCGACAGCAATGTAGCCTGAGTAGCTCAATCAATGATGGGGATTAGTTTCTTCTAAAGGACTCTACACATGCTTGTGTTGGAGTTGAGGAAAGCCAACTCCGAAGATGCCAAGATCACCTGCATGCGAACCTATCAAAGAGAAGCCAAGAAGGGGAAAAGCATGGAGCACAGGCAAAAACCCTAAACGGACATGAGAGCCAAAAATGCAAACACAATAAGAAATGTATTTACAATAAGAAATGGCTTTCGATGATTTGATATTTTACAATGAGAGAGAGCCCGAATATAAAGAGCTCATGGAAGCTTGTAGAACAAGCTGGAAGGAGGTAGAAGATAAGATTGACAACTCAGCACACATCCACAAAAAGTGGAATATGCTAAAAAAGGAGAAAACTCCCGAGTTGTCAACAACTAACCACTACATGCATTAAATACAAAAGTATTAAATAAATGCATGACCTAAGTAAGCTTAAGCAATAGAATAAATAATTAAATATTAATTATTTACTCTAACACCCCCCCTTAAGTGCAACTTAGGGAAATGCCTTAAGCTCACAAAGCTAAGATGAATGCATAATGGGTCCCGGCAACGAGGCCATTTTAGGTACCCAAGTACAATGCAAGAAGATGCAACCTCTGTAAGCAGGGAAAAAGAGAAAACCACATGGGAAAAACCCTCCCCTAAAAAGAGGTAAGAACCTAGTGAAGAGCTGAAGAAGTCTCCAACTAGGGAAAATGTACCCTAAAACAGGAACAAGGAATGATCATGAAGAAGCAGCATCACTGAAGCATGAAGAGTCGCAAATCTGTCAAACTGCTGATCTGAAAAAACCTCCATGGAAGAAGAAGGCACGAGCCGAGCATGTCTATATGGTAGATGATCCATCTCACCGAAATGCATAGGTAGCCAGCCACTGCAATCGCCTTGTATGTAGGATCATCCACTGAATACATAGTTCATACTATCGAACCACGGATGCATTAGAACATAGCATAATCCCCCCTTAATGCAGACGGGGTGTGATGACAGGCAACTGAAAAGGTGAGCCAAATCTTCTGCAAACGAACCAAGAACAAGGAGAGAGGAAAAGAGGTACAGACACCGATAAAGACACGGTCTAACTGACTCAGCATGGGGCTAATGTCGTGGAAGGGACACTCACTTGACAAAGGGAGAATGCCTAAAATAGCAAACAAATAATCCCCCCCATGGTGCTTTATGAAATAGCGCAAGTACACCTGACTCAAAAACAACGTTCATGACTCCCAGAATGCAAAAGTGATAATTTATCTCAGTGCGAAAATGAAAAATGCTTCAAAAAGATAGCTACAATGATCAGAACTAAAAAAGAGCTGAACCAAAAGAAAGTACAGCCTAAAAGAAAGCAAACCATGCCAGGAAAACGATCCTCGGGCCTAAAACACTCAAAATATCAACCATAGAGCAAAAACGCCAAAACTATGATAGAAAGAGAAGAGGCCAAAAGTGAGGAAAAAAGATGACAGTTCTGAAAAGTACACAGAACCAGCTTTCCAGAAATATAAAGTTTTCCAAAAACAGACATGGGACGCAAAAGATATGCATGCCGGAGTCAAAAACAGGACTTCGGACTTCAACAGAAAAAACGAGCAATAAAAAAGCATCAAAACCTAAAAATACCTACAAAAAAATCTCCGTCTCGGAACCAGCTTTCTGGTGCTTCTTTCGGATCGAAAAAATACCTCCGTATGCAAGAGTTATGGCCAAAAAACCACAAGTAGGTCCAAAAGTGAATCAGGAGAGGTGCATGCAAGGGCTGATGCAGCGCTGACATCAGCAAGTCACGCGATTAAATTTGATGGCTTGGAGGCCGTCGCCGCAAAAAAGAATTGCCACGTGGCATTGCCACGTGGCAGTACGGACGATGATGTGGCAGGTGCCACGTGGCAATATGCCACGTGGCGCGCCTGCCACGTGTCAGTCACACGACGCGGCAGAAAATGCCACGTGTCGCTGACTGGGCAATAACTGCTGCACTGTCGGAGCGGCGCTGGCGAGCGGAGGCGGCCGCAGGGCGGCGGAGGCAGGTTGCGCCGCTGGTGGAGGTGGCCGCAGAGCTGAGAGCTGGAGAGGCACCGCCGGCGGAGGGCGGCGGCCAGGAGGAGGCCGGGCAGCGGCGGAGCCGAGAGGAGCCGCGGCAGAGCGCGGGCGGCGCTGCCTGCTGCGGCCGCTGTGGGCGGCGCGCGGGTGGCATGGCGGCGGCACCCGAAATAAATTTTTTTTTTAAAAAAAAAATTCGCGCTGCGTCCGTACGATCCGTACGGCAGCGAACCCGGGATCCTCAAAAAATTGCCAAAATTGCCCTGTCTCCAAAAACGAAAAGCTTTATATGAATCCTGACTGCAAACGGCCTTCCGGATCCAATGGTGATGTCCGTTTGGGCTGAAAGTGCTCCAAAAATTGCTGATCCCTTGATTTGAAGAAAAATTGCACAAACAAACTAGGGTTTGTGACTTCAAATCATGGCTTCAAAATTTCTTCAACGAAGCAGCAGCAGGAAGGCTCGGATACCATGTTGGAGTTGAGGAAAGACAACTTCGAAGACGCCAAGATCACCTACATGCGAACCTGTCAAAGAGAAGCCAAGAAGGGGAAAAGCATGGAGCACGGGCAAAAACCCTAAACGGACATGAGAGCCAAAAATGCAAACACAATAAGAAATGTATTTACAATAAGAAATGGCTTTCGATGATTTGATATTTTACAATGAGAGAGAGCCCGAATATAAAGAGCTCATGGAAGCTTGTAGAACAAGCTGGAAGGAGGTAGAAGATAAGATTGACAACTCAGCACACATCCACAAAAAGTGGAATATGCTAAAAAAGGAGAAAACTCCCGAGTTGTCAACAACTAACCACTACATGCATTAAATACAAAAGTATTAAATAAATGCATGACCTAAGTAAGCTTAAGCAATAGAATAAATAATTAAATATTAATTATTTACTCTAACAGCTTGTGCTCGATTGGTAAAGGAACTCAACTAGGTTTGGTGGAATGCTAGCACTTAGCATGGTTTTCTCTTACACTTGGTTTGGTCTTGGTTCCTATGGTGCCCGAGTTGTTAGTAAGCCAACACAATGAAAATACAACAACATAGCAAGATATGATACCAAATCACAATACTTGATTTTACAAAAAAATTGTTTACATGCAAATTGCCTGTCTATAAGGCCTTTTGAGTTAGGGTCAAATAAAAAAAGTAATTACAAAATAGTTATGTAAGATTCCATAAGATCCAACTCAAAATCTTAATCCTAGCTAGTCCAGATCCACACTCTAGTAGAAACCTCCAAGGAAATCTTAACTTGTCCTCACAAGACCACCAAGAAATCTCTTGGTTTACCAAGCCTCAGTTGCTATCCCTTCAAAGCTTGCTTCTACAATTCATCCTCTTTTCCAAGTTGGATGATTCTATCTCCTACCCTAAGACTCCACAAATACCCCTACTTATACCCAACTAAGCCATAGGTAAGCCTATCCCATTACAAATTAGGTATTTAATTTGTGTTGTATCAGATTTGTGTATTGCATTTGAATTTAATGTAAGCATTTATTCTAATTTGTAATGGGATAGGCTTACCTATGGCTTAGTTGGGTATAAGTAGGGGTATTTGTGGAGTCTTAGGGTAGGAGATAGAATCATCCAACTTGGAAAATAGGATGAATTGTAGAAGCAAGATTTGAAGGGATAGCAACTGAGGCTTGGTAAACCAAGAGATTTCTTGGTGGTCTTGTGAGGACAAGTTAAGATTTCCTTGGAGGTTTCTACTAGAGTGTGGATCTGGACTAGCTAGGATTAAGATTTTGAGTTGGATCTTATGGAATCTTACATAACTATTTTGTAATTACTTTTTTTATTTGACCCTAACTCAAAAGGCCTTATAGACAGGCAATTTGCATGTAAACAATTTTTTTGTAAAATCAAGTATTGTGATTTGGTATCATATCTTGCTATGTTGTTGTATTTTCATTGTGTGGTTATTTGCAGGGATCCAAATTACCTCTAGTAGCGGTACCCTCAAATTCTCATTACATCAGTGCATAAAAACCCTCTTCTTCTTCTTTTTTAATGGTGATAATGTTGAAGAGGTTGATCCTAATGCATTTTTGTCTTAAAATGATAATGAACAAGTTGTTGTTCAAAGTCTACAATCATATTGGGTAGATGATATTAAAAAATTCCCACAAATAGATTAGAATCAATTCCTTACTATTTTATGAATAGTATTTTGTTTTAAAATGATTTGCATGGTTGTTAAGATGTATTAAATTAGATGAAATCAACCATATTTTGCATGAGTTTCATCAAGTGACAGCTGGAGATCACTTCTCACTATGATTGACAACACTTAATGTGTTGAAATTTGGTTATTATTGGCCAAGTATATTCAAGGATGGATAGATTTGAGTTTGAAAGTACAAACAATGTTCAATTTTTGTAGGGAAAGGAAATTTTGAAGTTCTACCATTGTATCCCAATCAAGTGGACCTACCATTTATAAAATGGGCTCTTGAATTTATTGGATTCATTAACCCACATTCAAGTGTAGGGCATAAGTGGGTATTGACTTCCACTTATCATTTTACAAAGTAAACTGAGGTACTTTCTCTCAAGTAAGAAATTGAGGCTATTATTTTGAGCTTTTATGATGATCTTATATGTATATTTGGTGTAATAGATTCTATAATTTAAGATAATGCTTGCATTTAGATGAATAAAATATCATATTAGGTTATTTCAAAAGGTGAATTTAGGAACACTTTATCAAATTATTATCCACAAGGTAATGGTCAAGATGAACCAACAAATAAGAATTTTATTTGAATAATAAAGAAGACTTTGGAAGGTAATCAAAGATCATGGCATTAGAAATTGAAATCAACATTGTGGTTTTATAGAATAACTCAAAAATGTTCAAATTGTATGTCACCTTACATGTTGGTTTATGAAAAAGAGGAAAGGTTTCCTATTTTAGATGAGTTTCTAGTGTTATTAGATTTCATCAATCAATTGGATATGATTGATGATGATTCTCCAATAGCTAGTTTGGCTCAACTAAATAAATTAAAAGAAGAGAGGAGAGATGGAATGTTGCAAATTGAGCTACATCAAGCTTAAATGAAAAGGACTTTTGGTTTAAAAAATAAGCATCTCCCCAAAAAATCTAGAAAAGAGATATGGTTTTGAAATGGGATGCATTAAAAACTAGACCTATTAAACATTTAAATATTGATGTATTATAGGCTAGGCCATTTATCATAATATCTTGCAAGATCCACATTTCATTCTAGTTGTTTATGCTTGAAGGAGAGGAGTTACCAATCCCTCTCAATGATATTTACCTTAAACATTGATTTTGAGGCATTTTTCTTATTAGATAGTGTCTTTGCACATTATAATAGATGTTTCAAATAGATTAAGATTGCAATAAGTGTTTGTTGGAATACAACCAATTGTTAGTTTCAATTTTTAGTAAGTTATCAATTTAGAAAAGTAGAATTTGTTGTCACGCATCATAATTGAATGAATAAAGATCTATAATAAAAAACATAGAGTAAATTATGATGCTAAATATCATAAATATTGTGTCATCCTATCATAATGAGTCACAAAAAATAATCTCATTTTCATTTTTGAGTTGTGTGTGTTTAAAAATGATTGAAAAGTTTATTTCTAAAGAGTGCCAATGACCCAAATCAACATCCTCAACACAAGAAATAGAATAGATTTTGATGCCTTATATCAAGAAAATGGTCTCATTCCATCATAGGGACATTCAAGAATGAAGTTTTCATCCATTTTCTACTAGTTTGGTTTCCAATAAGTGTTATTCGAGTGCATGTTTTAGTTGTTACATAGCAAAAACTAGTGAATTGATTTCCTTCTTTGTTATTGCCTCAATAGTATACTAGGAAAAACAAGTAGGAGGTAAAATCACTCCATAAACTGGCATACCCTCAATACAATAATGGCAAAGATAACCATTAGTAGATGTAGATATTATATGTATTAGTTTTAACTAGTTTGTTTCAGTTGGTGTGATGAGTTTCAGTTTTAATTTTGAGAAGGTTATTAGTTTTTAAGATGAAAGACTCTATGCCCAATGGATATGCAATTGACATCTAGTATATTATTATTTAGTAGGCAAACACCCCTAAGAGGTTGCCAAAAATGTTACTTATTTGTTTTACAACCTAAATTGTTATGTTATGAAGTGTTATATATCTAAATTGCATTATGAAATGTTGTTGGTTGACTACATTTTATACTAAATTAAATAAAGAGTTGAAATTTCAATACAAAAAATTAAGGAATTTTGGTCATTTTTTATTCATATGATTAGATAAGTACAAAAAAAGTAAATTCATTGTATTTATCGTACAATAATGTTTACAAAGTTATAATAGATGTACTGATTTCTTTTAAAATCAATATACAAAGTTTACATAATTGCATTTACATTCAGTTCACACAAGCCATGGTAACTCCTAAAATATTACATCTAAAATAAAAATTAATACATATCTATTTATACTATGATCATTTATATTATCCTAATAGACTTGATCTAGCCAACTAATTTGTTAGTGAAGGAACCAAAGCTTTGGTAAATGTGCACCAATCATATTATTAACATGTGTAAATTATATGTATATGGGATTGATTTTATATTTAATACCAAGTATTTTTTTTTTAGACATTTTTTAAATTATTATTTTACTAGCTATAAACTATTCGGGATTGTATGTCAATAGACTTGATTTCTGGATGAATAGTTGTATATAAAGCAATACAAGTAACCTTATATTCATTCATATTTTTAGTGAATACAAAATCAATCCAAAAATATATTGTGCATCAATAAACTTAATTTTAGATGAATAGTCAAGTGTAACCCCATACTTAACCTTATATGCATTCATACTATTGGTGAATAGGAAACTAATCCAAAAAGATAAGGTAATCAAGTAACTTGAAGGGGGTAACAATGTCATTTTTTCCTCAAACCTATTTATGCATATTAAAAACTATAAGGAAACATAGTCTAATGAGATTAAGAGTCACTATATTACATGTTTATCAAAAATATGTATCAAATGATACAAGTAGGAGATGATGTTAAAACTTATTGGTTGACAATTTTGTTCCTTTTGAAATATTTTTTTGGAAAAAAAATGTAACTTCGATCTCTAAAAGTAACTTGGTGGAAGGATGCTACTAATGATCATTTTCTTCCTTTGATTATTCTTTACATGCTAATGATCCTCTAGATGAGGGTTCTATTGATGACCCCTTATTCTCTTTTGTGGATCCCACTCCACCTTTTATTTCAAATGTGACCCTCTCTATCTATATGGATCCTCCTTCATTTGATGCTCCTTCTCTTCTTCACTCTCTTGTTGATGATGTACAACCTTCTCTTCTCTCTACCCTTGGTTTCGGTAGTCTCACAATGTTTCATCCCATGCTCAATAATAGAATCCACAATCATATCACTATTCTATAATGAATAAGTTAACCTTAAAACATGTTTTGCTGCGTCCTCTAAATTCACTACATATACAAGGATTTTTTAGGCAGCGTTGTTCATCTATCTTAAAAGTCAGAGGAAATTGTAGCTAGAAAAAGAAGGCTACTTATCCCTCTCCCATAAGCTTAGACGGTTAAAGGCTAAATGATCTCTCTTCTTCTAATTGAATGATTAAAATCTGTAAGAAATGTGCTTTGAATACTTATTCCTTTGGAGTTGCTTGAATTAATTCTCTAACTCAATACGTGTGCAAAAATGTCCATCAATGCTTCGTTTAGTTCACTTCATAAAAAGAATATAAAATGACAGTATAGATAACTGAAGAATTCTGAAGAGCAGATCGTATATTTCCTAACTAAAGATTGATATGAGAATGTTGTTCATCTATAATGAAAGTTGGAAAAAATTGTAGCTAGAATTGGAATACCACTTGTCAAAACCCAAATACAATGATAAAAACTGAATCTATAAACAGCATGCGTCCAATGAGATTAGAGTTGTGCTTGGATGCTTGTGAATATGGCAGCGTACTGTAATTCATATTAAGAAATTATCAGGGATAGTGATCAAAGCTGGCAAATGCTTGTCCCTAAGTTTGGAAGATACAAACGTATAAATCAAAACATGTAGGTAGAATCATATCTGTCTGACAATTTAGTAAAACTGTGTAGGAAAGAGAAACCACTTTGTGAGAAGCCAACTAAAAGATGGCAGCATGGCTATCAGAGTTAGATATTTCTGATATTTGATTAAAGAAGACAACGATTACAAATGACATAGGACAAGGTTGAGAAAATGTTTCAAGGTGGGATTGGGAATTGTGAGATGTTCAAAAAAAAAATTATTAATAGATCATATAAAAATATGTTCTAATTTAAAAAATAGTTATTAAAGAAGATTGTTTTCATTTCATATTTAGGAAGGGTTTTAATTGTATTTGATCAAGGGTGGAAGTTTTCTATTCAAAAGATAGAATAATTTTTCTAAATATAAATTAATTAGGTTGTAAGTTCCTTGTGATACTGAATGATAGTGTGATATTTTTATTCACAAACAGGTTGTCTAAGGAAAGGGATTTAAATCCTTCCTTCCATCCAATTGATTTTATCACTTGTCTAAGGAAACCTCAAGCCTTAGTTAGGCATGATTCTTAATTAGGCCTCCTTTCACATTTTTTGTCCACAACTAAAAATATTTCAAAACAACCTTTTGGAAAATGTTAACTAGTTTTGAATACCCTTATAGACACTTATTTACATATTCCAAGATGGGTTTGTGGTGTTTTCAAGCCAAACACCTAGGTTATGTTTGATCATGTCATGTCCCCTATTCAAATAATTTTTTAAAAAAATAAACTTTGTTAAGGCAGGCAGGCTCCAAAAAGGTGAAATTTCGAAAAAAGGGGTTAATCTTTGAAAACCAATGGACTAATAAATAAAAATTATTATTAAATTATATTTTATTAACCCCTCTTGGACGTGAGTTAGGGTTATGCCTTCTTTAAAAGGGGTTTGGAGGCATTTTGGGCTCATTCTACATCTTGATTTTTGCTAATTTTCTTGTTGTTCTTCAGAGGCTGCCAAACCTGTGGAGAAGGAGACCCAAGAACGGGAGTTTGCAGGTTTCCAGGAAGGCTAAGGACGGGAGTTTGAAGCCATTCCATGTGCATGCTCATACAGAGTTTGCCTTTGTGCTGAATAGTGCCGATTTGGGTGTTTTCGGAGTTGATTTTGGTTTGAGTTTGGGTTTTCAGTTGAGTGTTTCATATCAGTTTGGTTTGTTGCTGTATTTCAGACTTTATGATGTTAAAATAGAGCTGAATATATGTATTGGGTCGTGATTAAACTTCTGAGATAGTTTATGAGTGTTTTGTGGTGTTTCCGAGCATTTTTGTGTTAATTTCGGGAGCCCGATTGAGCATAGTTTTGCCCTACATTTGTGAGCTGTTGTGTAAAGGCTATACAAATCTGGAAATGTCATTTTGTAGGCTGTTATGCTGCTGAAATTTCTGTAAAAATGTCCATTTTCAGATTTATTAATAATTTGTGAAGTTGTGAAGTTTTTGGCACTAATTTGGACATACCCGATTTGGGTTTTATTGGGAAATTGGCAAATCTTGTAATATTGGTTGTTTGATTTTAAAGTTCTGATTTGAGGCTGAAAATATCAATAAAAATCAGTAAAGGGACATTTCAGTGGTATCAGAGCCGTGATCTTGCCAGCCCGAGGGTTTGTAGAACTTGCATGTCAAGTTGCATGTCATATTTTATGATTGCATGCAACTAAGTGAAAGAGAAAAAAGATATTTGCAGTGAGAAAAGAATAAAGAAATTTTGATCAAACCCCCAGTTGAAAGCAAAAGTACAAAATCCAAGGAAGAAAAAAGTATGGCTAATCCAGATGAGATGGCAAAGAAATTCTTCCAAGACATCCAAAATACTCAGAAGTAAACAGTGGATGGTTTGGCAGAAACTAGAGAGGCTTTGCGAATATTGACAGAAAAATTACAAGGAATTGCATCTATTAATGAGAAAGGGAGCACTTCAGAGGAGCCGAGAAATGGGAGATCCACACCATCTAAATCAACCAAATCTATTTTCTTGCCTGCAGATGAGCCACCAGTACCAAATCCAGCCATTAATCCAGTGGAAGAGGTTACAGGTAATTTGATTACATTAAGAGCTACTTACAATGGCTTAGATGATGACTTTCGTAGTTCAGTTCCTTTTAGAGAATATGATGAACGCTTTGATGCTCAAGAAAGAGAACAGGAGGGAGCATGACACAAGTGGAAGAGAGCTCAAAAATAAAATAAGCAAGTTTACAGCACCTACTTTTGATGGAACAAATAAAATTTCAGTTAGAGCATGGCTACAAAAATTACAAACTTTCTTCACACTTAACCCCATGAAAGAGAGTGATGCTATTCAATTTGCAAGTCTACACTTGGAAGATGCAGCCTATGATTGGTAGTATCATGGAATGACTACTCAAGGTCACGATCAGGTAACTACATTTGAAGATTTCAGTCAAAGGGTGATAGATAGATTTGACTCAAGGATGATGAAGAGTACTTTAAAGAATTGTCAAAGTTGAAGCAAACCAAATCAATTAATGAGTATATAGAAGAATTTCAAAAAGTGGCTGTTATGGTACCTGATATGAGTAAAAAGAGGATCGTTTATCTTTTTCTTGATGGTTTAGAAGATTTTGTTAAGGGTTTGGTTAAGGCTTTCTCACCCTCAACCTTACAGGAAGCTATCAAAAGAAGCTTGCAACTTGAAACTTGCATGCCTATGAAATCAATCACTAATCAAAAACCCCCAAATCTTTGGCAACATAAGGGAAATTTTCAGAAAAAGACTTTCCCAACACTACCACCAAAAGATGTGACAAATGTGGCAAAAAAGAAGGTAGATGAAGAGACTAGGAGTGAATTACGAAGGAAAAAGATTTGTTTTACTTGTAGAGAACCATGGGTTCCAGGACACAGATGTTTGGGGAAAGGTCAAGTGCACTATATTGAAGTTGCTTCAGAATCTGATTCAGATGAGCATGAAGAATTTCATGATACTAAGGAGGAGGTAGAAGAAGAGAAAGTAAAAGAAATCAGCAAGGATGGCACTTTAGCAGCATTATCAGGAGTCCCAAGATACCATCCCTTCTGAATTCGAGGGGTACTAGCAGGGCAAAGGTTGACTGTTCTTCTTGATAGTGGGGCAACTCACAATTTTATTGATGAGGGATTTGTCATGAAAAGAGGGCTTAAAGCAGAAGATTTTGAGGGATTCAATGTTACTGTAGCTAATGGATTCACTATGCCTTGCACACGGGTGGTGAAACAACTCAAGATGACCTTAGGAGATTATGAGTTATGTGATGACTTCTATGTGGTTGGTATTGGGGAGACAGATCTTGTATTGGGTGTTCAATGGTTGCACTCTATTGGAGGCTATTACATGAACCATCAAACTATGGAGTTTAAATTTCATTCCAATGGGAAAGAAGTCATATTGAGAGGGTTATCAAATGGAGCACCTAAGGCGGTCTCTGCAAAGAGGATGGAGAGGACTTTTCGAAGAGGACAAGTAACATGGGCAGCAGAGTCATAATCCAACCAACAAGCTCTCCAAAGAATCAAGGTAATTTCCATTTTGAAATTCAAAATATTCTTGATAAGCATAGTATAGTTTTCAATGATTTGCCTCCAAGATTACCACCAGATAGAGGTTTTGAGCATGTTATAGAGTTAGAACAGGGTGCCAAACCAGTTATAACAACCCCATACCGCCATCCAAGAAGTTATAAGGAAGAAATTGAAAAAACTATTAAAGAACTCCTGGACATGGGATTCATAAGGCCTAGCTCTAGTCCATTTGCATCATCTGTGGTACTTGTCAAGAAAAAGGATGGTACAATGAGAATGTGTATAGACTACAGGGCTCTAAACAAGAAGACCATAAAAAATAGGTATCCCATACCACACATAGATGAACTCATTGATGAGTTACATGGTGCTGTATACTTCTCAAAAATTGACTTAAGATCAGGCTACCATCAAATCCGAATGAGGAGTGAAGATGTGAAAAAGACTGCTTTCAGATGTCACTATGGGCACTTTGAATTTTTTGTTATGCCATTTGGACTCACTAATGCACCTGCAACATTCCAATCTTGTATGAATAAGGTATTCAGTCAGCATCTTCAAAAATTTGTTTCGGTATTTTTTGATGATATCTTGCTATACAGTAAAACATGGGAAGAGCATCTAAAGCACATAGACACTGTTTTGGGAATCTTGGAGCAGCAATCCTTCTATGCTAAGCTATCTAAATGTGAGTTTGGTTTGACAGAGATCCTATATTTGGGACATATTATAAGCTCTAAAGGAGTACAGGTTGATCAACAAAAAATTTAGGCAATTTTGGATTGGCCTCCACCCACTAATCTTACACAGTTGAGAGGTTTCTTCGGGTTGTGTAGCTACTATAGGAGATTTGCCAAGGGTTTTTCTCAGCTTGCTGCCCCCTTGACTGATTTGACAAAGAAAGGAGCTTTTGTTTGGACAGAAGAGGCACAAAAAACATTTGATAAGCTTAAGGAGGTAATGAGTTCATGTCCTATGCTTGCAATTCCAGATTTCTCTTTACCTTTTGTTGTTGAATGTGATGCTTCGAGAGAAGGTACAGGGGCTTTCCTAACTCAAAGGGGACATCCAATAGCATTTGAGAGTCGAAAATTAAATCAATCAGAGAAAGGGTACTCCATCTATGATAAGGAAATGTTGGCAATCATGCATGCACTTCATAAGTTTAGACAATATTTGGTATGTGGGAGATTCATTGTAAAGACAGACCATAATAGCCTCAGGTTCTTCTTGAACCAAAGGGATTTGAATGATCGTCAACAAAAATGGGTAAGCAAATTGCAAGCTTATGATTTTGATATTGAATACATGAAAGGAAAGAATAATGTGGTTGCTGATGCTCTCTCAAGAAAGCCCACTTTGTGTTCCTTATCATCTATCTCTGCTGATTGGAAAGTCTCCATAATTTTAGAGTATGCTAAAGATTCATTTGCCACCAAGATTTTGGATAAGTTAGTGGATGATAACAGGTACAAGGTTGTTGATGAATTGATTTATTACAAGAACAGGATCTTCTTAGTGCCAGGGTCAAAAACCAAGGAGAGGATATTGAAGGCCTTTCATGACACACCTTTGGCTGGTCACCAGGGATACTTCAAGACATACAGGAAAATTCGAGAGTGGTTTTCATGGAAGGGTATGAAGGAGGATGTCCTTAAACACATTAAGGAATGTATGGTATGCCAACAAAGCAAGAGTGAGCAAAATTTTCCTGTAGGGTTGTTGCAGCCACTTCCTATTCCCGAACAAAAATGGGAAAGTATTTCCATGGATTTGATCACTAGGTTGCCCAAGGTTCAAGGTAAGGATTGCATATATGTGGTGGTAGATAGACTAACTAAGTATGCACATTTCTTTCCTATCACATCTGATTTCAAGGCATCACAAGTGGCCGAATTGTTCTTCAAGGAAATTTTTAGATTACATGGTTTTCCTAGAAACATTGTTAGTGACCGGGACAGTAGATTCCTCAGCTCTTTTTGGAAGGAGCTCTTTCATTTGGCAAGAACTGAACTCACTCCCAGTACTAGCTATCACCCTCAAACAGATGGACAAACAGAGATAGTTAATAAATGGATAGAAGGATATTTGAGGAACTATGTTTCAAATCAACAACATGCTTGGGTGAAATGGTTACACCTAGGGGAGTATTGTTACAATACATCTCATCACATGTCTATTGGTATGCCTCCTTTTCGTGCTCTTTATGGTTATGATGCCCTTTCCTTTGTTGATCTAATACTTTCCGATAGCAGAGTACCCACAGCAAGTGATTTCATCAAGCAAAGCCAAGACATAATAAGGTCCCTCAAGGATAATCTACAACATGCACAAAACCAACAAAAGATATATGCTGACAGGAAAAAGATTGAAAGATCTTTTGAGGTGGGAGATTTGGTATTTTTTAGGTTGCAGCCATATAAGCAAAGCACCTTGAAGAGAAGTGGGGCAGAGAAACTCAAGCCAAGGTTCTATGGGCCTTATAAAATCATCAAGAAGGTAGGAGAGGTAGCTTATGAATTGGAGCTCCCACCAAACAGCAAAATACATAATATTTTTCATGTATCTTGCTTAAAGAAGGTTCTAGGCCAGCAAATCATAGTATCTACAGAATTACCACCTCTTGATGATGAAGGGAAATTAGTTTTGATACCAGAAGAGATTTTGGATACAAGAGAGAAAAGGTTGAGAAAGAGGAGCATCATAGAGCATTTGGTCAAATGGAAAGGATTACCACTAGAGGATGCAACTTGGGAAGGAGAACATATTCTTGAGAATTCCAACCTTTATTGCTTGAGGACAAGCAATATTTGGGAAGGGAGGACTTGTCATGTCCCCTATTCAAATAATTAAAAAATAAATAAACTTTGTTAAGGCAGGCAGGCTCCAAAAAGGTGAAATTTCGGAAAAAGGGGTTAATCTTTAGAAACCAATGGACTAATAAATAAAAATTATTATTAAATTATATTTTATTAACCCCTCTTGGATGTGAGTTAGGGTTATGCCCTTTTTAAAAGGGGTTTGGAGGCATTTTGGGCTCATTCTACATCTTGATTCTTGCTAATTTTCTTGTTGTTCTTCAGAGGCTGCCAAACTTGTGGAGAAGGAGACCCAAGAATGGGAGTTTGTAGGTTTCCAGGAAGGCTAAGGACGGGAGTTTGAAGCCATTCCATGTGCATGCTCATACAGAGTTTGCCTTTGTGCTGAATAGTGCTGATTTGGGTGTTTTCGGGGTTGATTTTGGTTTGAGTTTGGGTTTTCAGTTGAGTGTTTCATATCAGTTTGGTTTGTTGTTGTATTTTAGACTTTATGATGTTAAAATAGAGCTGAATATATGTATTGGGTCGTGATTAAACTTCTGAGATAGTTTATGAGTGTTTTGTGGTGTTTCCGGGCATTTTTGTGTTAATTTCGGGAGCCCGATTGAGCATAGTTTTGCCCTACATTTGTGAGCTGTTGTGTAAAGGCTATACAAATCTGGAAATGTCATTTTGTAGGCTGTTATGCTACTGAAATTTCTGTAAAAATGTCCATTTTAAGATTTATTAATAATTTGTGAAGTTGTGAAGTTTTTGGCACTAATTTGGACATACCCGATTTGGGTTTTATTGGGAAATTGGCAGATCTTGTAATATTGGTTGTTTGATTTTAAAGTTCTGATTTGAGGCTGGAAATATCAATAAAAATTAGTAAAGGGAAATTTCAAATCACCTAGCCCTAATATACCAATTAGGCCTCTTTCACAAAGTAACTCCAAATTGTGTTGATCTTTACAACCTAATATATTTTACATCTCTACCCATGTCCTAATCCACCATTAATCCTTTTCTGACCTACTCTCCAAGTCATCTACAACTCCACTTGCTCTTATATTATTCCAAGTAGTCACATTGAGATGTCAAGCTGGTTATTGCCAATAACATTTTGTGGCAATTAATTACATAACATTTAAACCCTTCAAAATATTACAATTCATTTCCTATCCCAACTTTCCACCGAAGGTGGTGATTTTCCAAGTGTGGAAAGTCAAGTTCTAGACATTTTAATTCAATTCCCTAGGTTGGCAAGGGTTTATAGTTTAAGTGATTTGTCTATCTACTCTTAAAATAGGTTTTGAGAAGTCTTACTAATGTATTTTTAATGGTTTTGTTTTGACCTTAGTTTTTCACAATTTAGCATGTCTTTAATTTTATGTCCTTCGGTTTTAGTTTTGTAAGCATCAACGCCCTTGTTTTGATGCTTTTAATAATCATGCAAATATTATAAAAAAATGGAATTATCATGAAAAATGCAATTCAAATGATTTTATTTGATTACCACTTGTCTCAATTTGAATCAAAATTGAAATCCTTTTTCAAACATTTAATAAATGATAAGATTTAATTTACAAATTTTACTAAAGATTGTCTAGTAGCTTGATTGCTTCCTTCGAGACTATGAAGTTGTTAAAAAATTATACATAGAGGCATGTTAATTATATGATCTATATTTTTTGAAATGCTTTGTCTAGATACAACATAACTTATTACATATTGATCAAAAACACATTTCCTCAACTTCTTGAGTTAACTTTATTATTATTATTATTATTATAGGCATTCAAATTATGTTCTATGTTTGTGGACTTCATATATTTTCACTAAAAGTGTTCCAAAATATTGTTTGGATAATCTTCTAATAATTGAGGTCATACATGTCTTTGATTTGTAGCACTGGCATTATTCAATTTAAAAGAAATATTAAGACTACTCTCATATTTTTCTAATGAAATTTTGATTATAGTTGAAAAAAAATCTATTAATGATTCATCCCATGTTCAATAATAGAATCCAATACCATATCAATATTTTATAATGAATAATTTACTTAGGACATATTTTCCCTAGTCCTCTGAATTCACTACGCATAGAAAAATAGACATCAATGCTTTGTTTAATTATATAATTCAATTCATTTAGAAAATAAAAAATGAGTTCACAAGAGAACTAATTTCAATCCAAGAAGACTCATACTTATTTATTAGATAACTCAAAAATTATTTTTAGATCTGATATAGAATCCTCTAGTAAAAAAATTGAATTTGGAAGTTGTCTTCTTTCTAAACAAAGATTGTTTTTAGACAATGTTGCTCATCTATCACAGAGGTTGCTCAGAAGATGTAACAATTTTGAGAGTGTGAATTGTCCCTTTTTGTACACAAATATTTTTCAAGACATGTTGTTCATCTATTATAAAAAATAGAGAAAATTGTAGCTAGAAAAAAAGACTACTTAGGCTTGGGTCCCATGGAAGCGGGCTTCCTATGAAATATAATGAAAGCCTCTTTCTATTTTTTAAAGGAATATTTTAAAGGTAGAAACCCCATGGTTTATGTCATATATGTTATAATTATGATTTAGAATAACTGAGAGGGGGGGTGAATCAATTATCCTTAGGTCCATATGTACCAATTCAACTTTTAAACACTTCAAACATATTAATCAATCTCAAATATCCACTCAATCTCTATAGCATATCATCAATAATTTAACATTTCAAGCATTTACTTAACTTTTTGTCTCTATATCTGCTAACTACCAGGAAATAAACTACTGTAAAATATAGCATGCAAAACAATAACACTCACACATGATAATAACACCACCAAGACTTAATGTGGAAATCCAATTTGTGAAAACCACCAAGTAACATGCTAACAATCTCACTATTCTGAACTAAGCTCGATTAAGAGCCAAACCTGTTAAAGGTTATACAACACACTGTTAAATGTGACCATGTTAAAGGATTTAATCACCCTATTAGGAGTGGCCTTGTCAAAGGTCTTTGGGACATTACATTAGAATGTCATTTTGATTAAAGGATTTACAAAATGAGGTTTAGGTAAACCTTGATTAAATGATTTTGGACAAATACAATAGTTAGAATGTAACAATAGGTTTCATCTATAAAGTACAACTCACTTTGAAAATTTAGATCTCCATTCACTTATCCACTAGTTCATTGACTGGCCTTCATTAGCATCTCCATTACTGATCTACTTGGCATCTCCTCAAGCAATCACTTTTTCACGAACTCTTCACACTTCACCTTTGTTGTTCTCCTTTTCACAAATTCTCCTTAATATCACCAATAAACCCTAAAAAAACTTTAAAATTCATTCCTTGAGCCTCCTTAAATAAGAAATTTTGATCTTTTTCATCTTAAAATCACTGTTGATCTTAGGATTAGGTCTGATTCATCAAAACCTTCCATATTTTTGTTCTCCTTGTTGATATCTCTAAGTCTTGTTGTCTATTATCTAGGACTCCATAAAGAACAATCCACCACAAGATTAAGATCCTCTCAAATCAACTTCTCCCAACCCAAGGTCCTGATGCAAATTACCTCAACTTTGATGATCTATCTACATGCTTAGGAGAAATTGTGCTCTAATACCACCTGACACAATGCAAGGTAGGAGAATAATCAATGGAGATGTCCTAGCCCTTGACAAATAACCACACAATGAAAATAACACAACAAAGAAAGATTTGATACCAATTACAACACTTTATTCATAAAATAAATCTTTACATGCAATGTGACCTATTGTAAGGCCTTCTTTGTTTTGGCCAAATACAACAACAATTACAAAAATTGTTTTGGAAGATCCCTCAAGATCCAACCCAAACCTTAGCTAGTCCATATCTCCACTCTAGTAGAAACCTCCAAGGAAGATCTAAACTTGTGCTTGTAAACCCACCAACCAATCTCCTTGTTTCCCAAGCCTTAGGTACTAGCCCTTCTCAATGTTAACTCCTCTACTTCATCCTCTTCTCCAAGATGGATGATTATTACTAGAGACTCCAGAGACCCCCCTACTTATACCCAACTAAGCCATAGGTCAGCCTAGTATGTTACAAAGTAAATAAACCCTTGCATTAAATGCACATTTAAGCCACAAGTCAACTTATAACATAAATTAAATAAATACAACCACATTAAATGCCAAGGTGGACTTAAATTGACAACTCGATTAAAATATGACCAAGACATGATTGAGCATCAGAAGGACCACTTTCGAGTATTAGTAAATCCACCAACCATAACCAAGCTCACACAAGCATCGCTGAGCACTAGTATGTGTCAAGTCTGCCAACAACCAACCCCCTTCATTGATTGAGCTACTTGATCAACACTGGGACTAAGCATCACTAAGCTCCCAATGCATGTCAAGTGCCTTCAATGACCGAGCACCTCTGGGATAGTCGAGCACCTCTTCTTTGACCGAGTAACACTCCAAGTACTCTCCAAAGCAACTACCGAGCATTCCTCCAAGAACTCCAGAGTAGCTACCGAGAAATCCCATGATGCTCCTAAATCATTGGAGGCCCTACCCAAACTTAGATATCACATCTATGTTTTTGGTTTGGCTTTAATAGTGGTTGAAGAAAAGACAAAAGCTTTTGGGGGTGGTGTGGGAGTGTTTGGAGTCAAAATGTGGTGTTGGCATAGAGGCAGTTGTAAATAAAGCAACAAATGGAATTGGCTTGCACATGGGAGATCATCTATGGTGTCTTAGTAGTGGTGGGTTGGGGGAGTTGCAACCCTTGTTGGTTTGGTCACATACGACCCCAGTGGAGGTGCATCTTCTTGCACTCCATATGGGGTGGACAAAGATGGTTCTTTACCTACAATCATGCATGTAGGCTCAAGCTTTGAGAGATATTTTAGTGCATAGAAAGCACAAGATCACACTTGTGAAGTCTTCGACACATAAAGGTGTTCATGCTTTTCCATTGGTTCATCAACAAGTTTAGAAGAAACTATTTTACAAAAGGGTGAAAATCAGCAGTGGCTATACTTCGGCCTGTGGAGGAGTTGTGGCAAGGTGGATGTGTCTCTTTTGGATGACCATTAGGAGGCTTCAAAAGTGTTGTTGTGAATGTGTCTAATGTGGAAAAGAACGATTGAATCCTTGATTTCTCCTACTACAAGGTGGTTCAAATGAGTTCTAGTTGCAAACATGTTTTGGTTTTGTTTTTGTGGGTTTGTGGATTCTAGTTTGTAATATTCAGATAGTAGTATCAAGTCGTATTGTAATCAGCTTTTAGTGACAATGCGAAATCGCAAAGTGACCCTTTTTCTACATGTACTTCTTTTAAATATTAATATAAATACTTATTTTACCCATAAAAAAATCTAATAAAAAATATATTATATTTAAAATAAATATATTCAAAATTAGAAACTACTACCGTATTAATATTGTATTACAGAAAAGTATCCTTAGGTGATGCTTTAATTAATTCTCTAAATTCAAATACGTCTACAGCAATGTCAATTCATTTAAGAAAACAAAATGTCAGAGTTTGGATCCAAGATCGTACTTCTGTATCAGATAACTGAAGAATTCTAAAGATCAGATAGAAAACACTCCAATCAAAACAATTTGAGAGTGCAGGTCGTCTTTTCCCAAATAAAGATTGATACAAAAATGTTGTTGATCTATCATAAAAGTTGGAAAAAATTGTAGCTAGATTTGGAAGACTACGTATCAAGAATAAAAAACTGAATCTGTAAAGGGAATTCGTCCAATAAGATTAGAGTTCAGCTTGGATGCCTTTACTATGCCAGCGTACTGTAATTCATTTTAAGAAATTTCCAGGGATAGGGATTAAAGCTGACAAATGCTTGTCTCTGGGTTTGCAAAATACAAACGTATCAATCAAAACATGTAGGAAGAATCATATCTGTCTGACGATTTAGTAAAACCGTGTCTAGTAAAAAGAAACCACTTGTGAGAAGCTACCCTATTAGTAGGCACAAAAGAGGGTAACATCGTTGATATTTTCTCTATTTGATTAAAACAGATAATGCATGAAGGTGGCATTAGGGATTATGAGATGTTTAAAAACACTTATTATTGATTGATGATATAAAAAACATGTTCTGATTTAAAATATGGTTAAAGAAAATTGTGATTAATATTCTTAGTATGTGTAATTATCAATAATATTAACAATAGAGATATGTAATCAGCCTCTGAACTTATACTTTTTTGGCTGGGCTTTCACGCTTATTATCAGCCTTATATGTTTTAACTATTAGGTTTCAACATCCCTGTAAAACGTGTTTATCTAATCAAAAAACAATAGAGATATGTAAGGGTGGAATATTTTGTTCAATATATACTATAATCTTTATAATTTAAATTACTTAGGTTCTAAGATGATTGGGATATTGGATGATATTGGAATTTTTTTTCATAATATATAACTTATATATGTCAATTAGTATAATATTTTATTTATATGACAATTAGTACAATGTTTATAAATTGATTTTCATTAAAATATATATATATTATTGGTAGCTTCCAATTTTTCATATTTAATGTTGAAAGAATTGATAAGACAAACTTTTTTATTTGTGAACTTCGTCAAATAATTTATGTTTTCATTATTTATGTTTATTACTTGTTGTAAAAGTAGATAGGAAACTTAACATTTAGAGATAACATTGTCCATTATAAAAGAAAAAATATTAGTCATTGTTATATGCTTAAAATGTGTGACCTTGACACATGCATGAAGTAATTCATAAAAAAGATATAAATCCTAACATTTAGAGACAACATTGTCCATGATAAAGGAATAAATATGATTCTTTGTAGTATACTTAAAAGGACATGACCCTAACACATCTTATTAAGTAATTTATAGAAAAGATATGAATTGTGTCTTTCAAATGAGATTAGGGAAATATTTCCTATCAAATATAATCACCTAGTAGAGAACAACCAAGTTAGATAATGTAAAGGGCTGAAGCTTGTGTCTTAGTGTATATTCTAAGTTGTAGGTTTGACACATTGCACACTTTTAAATGAATTCATTATCTATATTTCTTCAATAGTAGAAAATATAGTTCCTTTTGAACTATAGCCTCTTGCATTAACAATTGACCACAACAAATATTATCATGGGCATGTTGGAGGCTAGTATATTTGTCATGATTATTGCAACATGTACATTATTAATTATTTAAGACACAGAGATGATGTGACCCAAAAATAACTATTTTGAAACTTAAAATTAAAAGTGAATGACAAATACTTTAGAAAGATTATTATGGAATTTTTGTATATAATCTAGACAAGCATAAATGACATGAAACTAGTCCTTCTCAATAATTCTAGCATAATAAAAAAAGATGTGTACTATTGAAAATATTATGATAGGCTAAGTTACCGAGAGGGGAGGGGTGAATCAATAACTTGTAAAATTTAATTCTTAAATACCAATTAATCCTTTATGTGAATTCTGATCTAACTACATGCTTGAGAAACTAAAAACATGAAAGCATACACAACACTTTAATACACAAGATTTGGTGACCCAGAAACCTTCCAAATAGAAAGTAAAATTAGGGTGGGGATGATACCCACAAGCTTTACTACTGCAGTATAAAGTTGTTTGGTTAAGGCTTACATTGATCACTTCTGACGATCTGCCCTATTAGGAATAATAAGGACTGCTAGGTCCACCTTTCAAAAGGATTTTCAAAGATACAATGAAGTATGCACTTGGTAAAGAGATTTACACAAGACTATTAGGTCTACCTTGTTAAAAGATTTTACTGATCCACCTGTTAGGATGAAGTAGTAGCCGATCTCTAGTCTACAAATAGGTTTGTTGAATGAGATTTCTCTGAGCATACAAATCACCTTGCTGTGATAGATAAATCTTTGCTACTTCTTATACTATTGTAGCCTTTGTAATTTGCTCTTCTACTCTCTTCTCTGATTACATTCCTTCCATTTGATGATTTTTTTGTGATACAATACATTACATATATACTAATCCAATTACAAAGTTAGCCACAATACAAGTTTACAAATATTACAAAGTTGGCCAAAGTGTAGAAACTCGAGTTCTAAAGACTGACTCGGTGAGTTTTTGATACTTAGCATCCACTATCAATGCTCAAAATCATCATGCTCTTGGTAGATGTAGAAGCTCAATCCATGTCGATCACTTTCAAGTAGTCTTGAACTCAGTCTACACTACTAACTCGAAAAATACTGTGAAACTCAGCATATAAATTGAAGCACTTGATTCACACTACATAGCTTGATCAATGCTATCACTACAAGGTCAATATAAACTAAGTCACTTGGTTAACACTGAGTAGCTCAGTTAACACTAGACTCACATCACATCAATTGGTAACTCAGTTTGAACTGGTAAACTTGGCAGACACTGAGATGCTCAGTTTATGCTACTGATCATCACCATAGTAGTAATTGCTTGGTGTAAACTAAAATCTATCCAAAGGACTCCTAGCAACTATAGAACTTGATAGCAACCGAAATGCTTGTTTAACACTATTAACTATATGATAAGCTCGGTAGATACTTACAATCTAAATAAGTGTATGTCACTAATAACAAATATGACTAGAATGTCAACAATCTCCCCCTTTGGCATTAGTGACAAAAACACTTATTAGTCAAAACTAAATTCAAGAATGTTCAACAACATCTTTATCCATCACATTATGTTTCCAACTCAGTAGAGTAATATTGTTTTTGAGATTTTTCAAAATTTGGTTTTGTAAGAGATATATTTTTGTACATGGTAATGCTCCCACATACATAATATACAATATATTATATATTATATATTTTTCTTTACATCTTCTCACATCTTCTCTACTTTATTTTCTCCCCCTTTCTCCTTACATCTTCTCCCCCTTTTTTATTTTAATGCCAAAGATTATGCAATATGTATTTACATAGTAATGCAAAAATGTGACAAGAAGTCTAAATGCACCTTTAGGATGAGTTCCAAAGTCTTGTCCCAATTCTCTTGCAAGACCTTGCATGTGTGCAATGCAATCTGCACTTCTACTGCCAATTCTATCATGTGGTCTACAATGGAGAAGTTTTTGTCATGGATGAGTGTTTTTGAATATGCAATGTGCTTCTATAGTGCATCCATGTTAGGGAGAATCATATTATAAATATCTATCAATATATAGATCTGATTCTTGCCTCTTCTTTGAGCAATTCTACCTGCATATCTATCAGAAATCTGATATTATTGAAGTGGGCAGAGCTAGAACTTGGGTCAAGCTACAATTGTTGTGCACTCACCTTAAGATCTTTATCATTTTTTTATAGTTTATCTCTTATTTCTTTTGTGAAAATTGATGTGTCATATAATTTACCAAAAAGTAATGACACATTGATGCATGAGGTTTGTAGAGATTCTAAAATAGTAGATAGTTCTACTTGATGAATGGCAATTTGTTGAGCAATAAGTTCTCAAACTTTATTCTCAAACTTTTTCTCAGATTTTTACAATACTTTGTCCTGTCCATACAAATATTCATTATATTTATGAACTTCCTTTGTCAACTGATACAAAATTGGTTGAGAACTATCAACCTCTATGCCTATAGCCTCTGCTAAAATATTCTTAGCATCCTCAATGATCTTTAACTCCTTGTTTCTTTCCTCTCTTAGTCTTTGTTGCTTGGTTTTGTTTTGAAGTAGTTCACCAAAAATTTGCATTTGATCAGGATTTAGATTTGAGATGTCCTATTTAGGAATGAAAATATCCTCATCAAGATCTATATCCTCTTCCTTTTCTTTGCCTTTACCCAAAAAATTTGTGCTCGATTGAGGCTTGGTCTCAACTATCCTTGCACTTATTGTTTGCATACTAGGAATGGAAACAATTGTTGAAATGGTAGGACTCACTGAAAAAATTGATACTACACTCATTTAAATACTAGTAGTAGGAATGCCTAATGTAGCCAAAACTGATGTCGCTCAGTGGATGAAGTGCTTGGTACTACTATCAATGAAGTACTGAGCTGGATAGGTGCAAAGATTGATTGAGTGCTTCTGCTTTCAGTGTTGGTCACAATCAATCCTATTGAAGTTGTCTCTAGGCTTGATGTATAAATGTTTTTTTTGGAGAATGAGGAAGTGAGGCTATGATCATTGTAGCAATCTTTACTGGGTTGGTCTCCTCTATATCTTGCACATCTTCCTTTGTAGCTTCATGCCCCTATTCCTTTTCATCATCTGTATTATCAAAATGAGTCACCTCTTCATCATCTTTCTCTTCATCTTTCTTCTCATGATCATCATCATCATTCTTATCACTTAAACTAACAACAAAATCACTTTTCTTGTGAAGAAGATAGACATTCTTCCATGTGTTTGTAGCATTCTTCACAACGTGCTCAATATCTTTCAATAGTATAAGACAGGTGTTGAATCTTAAAGTTAACTTTTCTTCATTTTTCTTCAAAGATTATGTTGGTCTAATTTTTCACAATGCAAAAATTATGGAAAATTTTATTGAAAAATCATATGAATCTTAAAATCTTGCAAAATAGGGTTTTGTTCCTTATATTTTGAGAATCCTTAGATTTCCCTAGTTCATAGCCTAGTCTCTATGTTTTTGAAATTCCATTTAATTCTCAAGGTTTGTCTTCAGAGAATTTCTCAGAAACCCTAGTGCCATGTCTTGTTTTACCCCAATTTGAAAATCTTTGAAATTAGTTTTTCATAAAATGATTTTGAAAATATATTATTTTACCCTAGGGTCGGGCCTATGTGAGCATGGTTTTATTAAAAGCTCGCTTAAAACAACTTATCGGGCTCGATTATTTTATTGAGAAAAGATCCTATGTAACATAGATTTTGTGCGATTGTTGATCTTGATTAGATCAATGGGCATTGTATTCCCACAATAAGAAGATGCAAGTTTTTTAAACAATGCGAGCATGCACTTTGGTGACACGTAGCAAGGTGGGGTTGAGAATTATTAGTGTGTGCTGCAGTGTGCCAAGCTGTAAAATGATTTTTGATATGTACTGCCAGTTATGCAAATAAAGTGTTTCATTTGCCAGATCAACTGAAGTTTTGTTAGACCATAGATCTTTCAAGGAGAGAGGGCTGGTGCATGCCTGCATTAAGAAACTGCTAAAGAAATAAGGAATGTGGGTATGCGCCTTTGTGCCGCATGTCACAGTGGGGCCAAGGATTGAGGGAAAAGGCTAAGTCATGCCATGTTGTATGACACATACGCCTAGGTCAAAATTCTTATGATGTGGGCGCAATTTTTTAACAATTAATGCATTAGTCAAGTGGGTTAGAGCATGAGGGTTGAGAGGAGTTATTTTATTGGTCCAAGTGGATGATGTGAGCATAAAATGCATAATTGTTTCACACTGTTGATCATGTCCTGATCAACAGAGGGCACTTGCCCGCATTGAGAACTTGAAAGAAATTTAAGTAATGCGGGCATGTGCCATGCAAACATGTGTCCATGGTGACATCACTATTCCCAAATCAGAACAATTAAAGGTATAGTTAGTGTAACCGTTGATCTTGTCTTGATCAATGGCTGGTACAATCTAAAAACATGGAGATGCTCGTTCAATAAGGAATGTGAGAATGTGCTAGCTTGGCACGTAGAGAAAATGATGTCAAATATTCATTCACTCAGGAGGTGATATGGGACCCACTTGCGTGGAGGTTATCAAAAGGCATGGATTCACATGGAGCTTTCCCATTGGTTAGTGTAGCTGGTTGGGCCTTAGTCAACTATAAATTTGTGTAGTTGTTGATCTAGTCTTGATCAACGACTGGTGCTTACCCACTATTTTAAGATGTAAGAAATATAAGTGATGCAGGTAAGTGGTAATGTGACATGTGGCCCTACTCCTAAGGACATAAAGTTCATTACTTTTTGAATTTGAACCACCCGATGTGGTGAAAATCGACGGATGAGATTTGAAATTCTGATGCAATTTGGAGGTAACGGTTACTAGAAGTTAATTTGGCACAGAGCTCATTCATGTGATTTAAATGCTCGAATATAATCTATGATCTTGCCATTATTTGAACTATAGAATTGTAGGAAATTAACATAGCATAAAGAATTTTCAAAGCTAGGGCACTGAAATTTTACCTAGCAATCCAGAGAGTTGCAGCAAGAATTATACAGAGAAGAGGTGCAAATTTAATGTCACAGATGAAATTGCAAATCTAGATTTAAAATAAATTCATCTTATTTGACTTCTCCAGAAATTATAAGGATGAATTGAATGTTTTTGGAGGTGGTTGAAGCAATTGTTTTTTCGGGCAACTACATAAGTGAATTTCACAACAAAGAAAATGTGACATGTTAAAATCAGATTTTTTAGAGCCTCGGTACAGATTGTGATGATTTTTTAATATTTCTCCATGATATGTTTGGATATTTTAAGTGGGGATATATCAGATATTTTGGCATCATTTATGGTTTTCAAGTGCAAGTAGATGAGGAAGTTCAATTTCAACAACTCTAGATTGAAGACATTCTTAGTGGGACAGATGTAAATCCTAGACTACATTTCTTGAGATATCTTCTCTCCTATATATCTTCCTTTTCTGATTATTGTAAGGGTTCCAATTTTTTAGGACTTGTGAGACCACAACATTGGCTCCAGTTTTTAGAGTTGTGATACCAATTTTCTCAGTGTTCTTTAGTTATGAACATCATATTTTATTCCTTTTGAGGCATTTGTTAGATTACACAATCATTCTTTGTGTATTTCCTAAGTTTTGATATGCAGATGATGTATTGTTTTCAAGGAAATTAATGCAAAGAGTTTAACTTTCTTAGTTTGATTTTGATTCTCATCTCCTTCTTCTGTTATCTGTAATGTTTTGTGTTTGAGAAAAAAGAGCTTGGACTCAGTTGCAACCCCTTAAGGTTGTATGTTAGAATAGACTTGCAGTTGGAACAAAGAGCCAAGTAAATGCTTGTTTATGTTGATAGGGTTGCAGGTTACACCGGGAGGATTTGTCACAAGTATGAGAGTTGTTATGAAGATTGATGTATGTGTGCAAGTCAAATAGATAGATTAGATGCCTAAATATATGAGTATACTTTAGGTATCCATCTGCATGTTAAGGTTTAGTTGATGCCCAATGGATAAGGGACTGGTTAGCTTAAAGGATGCATGTTCTTTGTTGTTGCATACCCGGGTTATGCTGAGATACAAATCTTAATCAAATATCTTTCTTTTGTGTTTAAGAATTAAAAGAGTTTTCCCTCACTTATTTTATCAGGTCCATCGATGCTCACATAAACATAGAAGATTAAGGGATTTTATCTGTTTTTCCATATTCATTTGTATGCCTTTACACTGGTACCATATAAAGAATCTGAGGTGCACCCACCTAGGTCTAATAGAGCCTAAAGAAGAAGAAGGATTTATCCTTATAGTTGGCCCAAGACTACAGTCAAGTGCATCCATCATAGGAATTTTTTAGCCTTAGATGTATTTGTCTAGTTTCTTGGTTGTTTGTAATCTACTGAGTAAGTTGATCAAGTGAGTACTTCCACTTACCCATCTTAGATATCAACATATCTTCTATTTGCTTCTACTCCTCTATAGTCTTGGTCTCATATTTTAGTGCCTTGAAATTTGTATTGCTAGAACCTGATTCCAATTCTTTCATTCTTTCCTCAAATGTGGGTGGAGACTTCTTGAAAATTATGTCTCCTACTTCTTTATCTATTTTCTTCCACGATGGTCTTCTTGTGAACATAGAAATGGATGTCTTGGTAGGTTTGGTAATGGTTACCTTACCCTTCTTCTTCAGTGGCTCTTCTTCCTCTAAATTTTCTTCATCCTCTCCTTTTCCTTCAGTTAACTAAAGAGTGGAACTGGTTTTCAGTTTAGCAATCCTCTTCTTGCCATTGTTAATTGCCTGAGAAAGCTTGATCTCCAATTCTATCCTAGCCTTTGCCTCATCATAGGCGCCAAAGAAAGTATCCTTAGGATCAACAGGATCATCTATTAATGCCTCAATTATGTATTTAGTTTCATCAATATTGACCTCATATTCTATAGGTTTTACCCATGTAATTCTTGGCCTAACTACTTGAATATACACCTTGTCACTATCTACCATGAAAAAAACATCATCTTTATAATCTTCAACTAATTTCCTTCGAATCTAAAATCTATTATTCATTTTCTCCTTAAAAGAATCAAAATAGTTTTCCATGATACTTGTATAATTCTCTCCCATTTCAACAATGTACTCATTAATCTGATAAAGGATTGGTACATCTTTTCTCTAAACAATAGTACCTTTTGATGGAAATAATTTCTAAACATAGCAAAATAAACATGTCAAGAGTGAACCGAACTTATATGGATTGTTTTTGGAAGTCTTGATGATCTACATATTTTTTTTGAACCGGTTCATCAATAACTTGGCAAGGTCAAGAGAAAGGTTATTCTTGACCACTTTCTAAGCCAAGTCCATAGCTTCACATGATACACTGTTTAACCTGCTAGAGTTGCATATCTTGTGTGTGATGATGTGAATTTTGAACTTCAATTCCATGTTAGTCACACTACTTATTTTCATTCTCCTTCCATCCCACTTGGCTAGGGTTTTCTTTTCTAGTTCAACCCAACTTAGGGTTTGGTTATTTTAGGTTTTGTTAACATGGGGAGACCAGTGATCCTATGGATCATCTTCTTTGTGATCAAAATTGGTTGCTCCAACCACAAATAACCATTATGCATATTACTGAGGATGTATCTTATCCACTTAATTTGAAAATCTCATGGCATATGTGTTAAACCTTTAGCTTTCAGATGTTGGTGCTTTGATTTCAACACATCATTAACACATAGTTTCTTTAGGGTTTCATCCATTTCCAAAGTACCAATATCCTGAATTGTACATTTGAAATGAGAGTTGATGTCATTGATTAAGAGTACCTTTGGTGGAATTTGAGATTGTGCTATGCTTGGATCTATGGTTTAGACAATGGTAGGAGTAAGGTTGAAATTCGGTGCCTTCTATTCCACACTTCAAACCAACATGTCTGAACCTCTTTTCACCTTATTGTTGGTAGCTTCCATCTTTGCTCAATAAGGTTTGAAAATATTTCAAAAATTTTCTCAAATCACTTGAATGCTTGAAAATCACTCCGTACAAATAGCTCTTGAAAATTTTCGGTGAGAAATGACTTCAATTTCACCATTTTATTAAATTTTGCCATAAATGCCTAGTATGAATGTTAGATCAAATGACAGACTGTCATCCACTTCACTTGCATTGAATACTCAATAGAGTCTTCCATGATTTGGTAACCACATAAAATTTAGTTACTCCCAACCTTGCTCGATAGAGTTTGTAACCCGACCTCGCTCGGTAAGAGTAGTAACTCAGTAATGACTAGCATCATTTACTTAGTGATCCCTTTGCATTTTTGAATGTTGGTATGGATCTTCTAGCCTGTTAGCTAGAACTGATATTAGATGTCTTCTTTAGTATCCTAGTTTTAGTTCTCCTTTGAGAAATCAAGTGGAAATGATGGAGTCACACAATTCTTGAGTGACTTGTTCATCATTGCTTGGACTTACATTCTCGATAGATTTTGGAACCCATTGTTTTCTTATTTTCTTTCTAATGTTATCAGCTTTTTCCTTCTTTTCATCTTCTATTCTTCCAGTATTTATATAGTCCTTAGCAAGATGACCAAGTTCTATACAAATGAAACATCTTTTGGTAGTATCTCTTTTCCTCATGTGATTCTTTCATAGTTCATTCCAACATGTCCAAATTCTCCACAACAATGACATCTACACCAAGTGTTATAGTCCCAACCAAATATAGCTTTTACAATTTGTTCTGTTGGACTCAATATCTTATTTTTGCATTCTAACATGTCCATATGTACCAATTCAACTTTTAAACACTTCAAACATATTAATCAATCTCAAATATCCACTTAATCTCAATAACATAGCATCAATAATTTAACATTTCAAGCATTTAATTAACTCTTTGTCTCTATATGTGACAACTACTAGTAAATAAACTACTGTAAAATATAGCATGCAAAACAATAACAGCCACACATAATGATAACACTTGGACACTAGGACTTAACGTTGAAATCCAATTTGGGAAAACCACCAAGTAACATGCTACCAATTTCACTCTTCTAGACTCAGCTCAATTAAGAGATAAACTTGTAAAAGTTTATACAACCCACAATTAAATGTGACCATGTTAAAGGATTTAACCACCCTGTTAGGAGTGGCCTCATCAAAGGACTTTAGGACATTACTTTAGAATGTCACTTTGATTAAAGGATTTACAAAATGAGTGTTAGGTCAACCTTGATTAAAGGATTTTGGACTGATATAATAGTTAGAATGTAATGATAGGTTTCATTTGTAAAGTACAACTCACTTGGAAAATTTAGATCTCCATTTTCTCATTTATTAGTTCATTGACTAGAATTCATTAAAATCTCCATCACTGATCTACTTGGCATCTCCTCAAGCAATCACTTCTTAATGAACTCTTCACACTTCACCTTTTTTGTTCTTCTCTTCACAACTTCTCCTTAAGATTACCAATAAACCCTAAAACAACCTTAATATTCATTCCTTGTGCCTTGTTAAATAGGAAATCTTGATCTTTTTTTCTTAAACATCACTATTGATCCTAGGGTTAGGTCTGATTCATTGAAACATTCTGTATTTTTGTTCTGCTTAATGATATCTCTAAGCCATGTTGTCTACTAGTGTCAAACACCTAGTCATATATAAGGTAGAGTTAGACAATCATCAATACCACCAAGGTACTATATAAAGGTTGAGTCATGTAAATAATTGTAATCAATCATTTATATGTCAAGCTCTATAGGACCTGAGCAAGAATTTGGTCACCAAGTATTTTTAGTACAAACCAAGCCTAGTAAGTACTGAGAAGATAGAGAACATTGAGCCCAAGTTATGCAAAATGAGCTGAGTACAATTAAAGTCGAGAAACAAGAGAGATAACATTTATGATTAAGCATTAGAAACAGTGAGTGTCAAGTAACACAAAAAGAACATGGAAGTCTAGAATGATACAAACTTTTAGGTACACCATTTCAAGCTAACATGGACATGCCATTTAATGATCTTAGAGTTTTTTATAAAGGTTGTTAGGAATTTTGACATGGATCACTGATCCCTATGAGGAATGAATAACCAATCAGATGAAGAGGCTAAAAGGGAAGCATCTAGAAGACTCCAAATTAGTATTTAAATACGCATATCCAAACAATATTTTTATACAAAGGAAATAGTCATTGTAGAAGATTTTGTGAAGTGTGTGAAGGAAGTAAAGAAGTTAAGTTTTGGATGTTGCATGCATGAGAGATTTGTGAAGAATAGAGTTTAGTGACCTTATGAAGTAGTGAAGGACTGAGTAAAGACATATCATATTAGAGATAAGATCAAGGATTGGAAGGAGGGGATATGTAATTAGCAATTATAGTGTGGAATAAAGGATGAGGTACTGAGATAGTTCTAATAGATTGAATCAGGGAAAATCTCTCAATAGAGTGGCTTCAATAGACCTTTATAAATATCCTAATAGAGTCCTTACTTCATTGTAAGTATAAAATCCTTTAACTGGGTAAAACCTAATAGTCTTAAAAACCTTTAGCAAGGAAGACCCTTCATAGGGTATATCATCAAAAGTGATCAAAATTGTAGCTCTAATAGATTAACTTTGTTACTGTTGTAGTGAAGATTTGTGGGTGTCATTCCCACCCCCGTTTTATTTTCACCTTGGAGGGTTTTTAGGAACCAAATTTTTTTTTTTATGTGTTTACATTTCATGGATTTGATTGATACTTAGATCTATTTATTACAACATTTGAGTTTACAAGTTATGTTATGCACAAATTAGATATGAGAAGGTCAACATGGTGAATGTAGTAAACTTGTTTTGAAGGATAAAAGTTTGATAGATTCTGATTCATCCTTGCCCCCTCTCAATATCTTTGTTTCCCAATTAAACTTCCAACTCTCCTTGTAGAAAATTTTAATCAAATCATTTCCTTTGATCACATAAAAAATCTTCTCATGCATTAAAGATACCAACTCATCAATCCTTATCTTCCACATTCTTTGAGTAATTAAAAATTCTAACCGCGTTGGCCTCAAAATGAAATCTTTTCTAAACTATAATTTTTGTTGTCACTCAGAAATCATTGTGTTCTTCAGCTTGGTCATCACTATGTAGCTCAACAATCACTATACTTTCTCACTTGCCATCAACATGCTCGCTTGACCATTACTATTCTCGGTTGTAACTACACTTCTTCATACATTTTCTGGGCAATAACTAACACTCGGGTTGAAATTTTTCTTTTAGCTTCTACTTAAGTTTGTTAATCTTCTACTTCAACTCTATTGACCATGAAAAGTTGATACTCAGTCAAGCTTATACTTATGACTTGTTCCAACTCTTAGCTTCATTCAACTATCTTCTTCACCTCTTGTATTGATTGTACAATGCATTATCTTGTTAAGGACTAACTATTCAAGTGTTCATTGTATTTCCATGATACTAAACACATCTCACCTTAACCTTTCACTAGGTCATCTCATAATCTCTTCTTTTCAAATCCTCATCATCAATCAAATGATATGAAACTTTACACAATAAGTAAACTGTCTCTCTAGTAGGTTTGACACTCAATCTTACCAATAGGTTTTATGCCAATGACAACATAACAATTGCTCCAATTGTAGTTTCCAATAGTATATTCAAGATGCTAATTTTAGTCCCAAAATTTAAGGAAAATAAATTTAAAAAATTAATAACCCTTTAAAACTATATTATTTAAGTAAAAAATCTAAAATTTAAATGTTTGACAAGTGGAAAAAAGCATTCCTAAGCTAGTGAGGTTATTTCCAACCCCACCCTCTTTTCACCCTATTGCTAAATATTAGGGGCTTCTATTTTTTAGGAGACGATTATGAGTAATCTTGTAGCAAAATAGAATTTTTCTAATGAGACCACCCGCTTCCTTAAAAATAGAGCTTAAGCCTCTCTCATGGGACCCTTGCCATATTCCTTGCCCAATTATAGGCCAAATGATTTCACTTCTCCCAATATAATGACTAAAAGCTTTAAGAAATATTCATCAATTAATATTTAAATTTTGTCTTGTTTGTAGAAACAAACCATGTCTGAATATGATAGTGCACTATAATTCATCACAAGAAATCTTCAAAAATGGTGATTAAAGATGGCAAATGGTTGTCTCTAAGTTTAGAAAAATTAAACACATCAATCACAACAACAACAACTAGATAAAATCATATATATCTGACAAATTAGTAGAGTTGTGTCTAGGGAATAGAAACAAATTGGTAGGAGCCAACTAAACTATGGTAGCATAACAATCATATTATTGGGTACATTAGAGAGAATGAGTTCAAATTTTTTCAAAGGTCCATTATTGGTGGCAATAAAGATATCAAATCTCATATAAATAAATAACTATTAGTTATTGTACTATACCTAAAAACATGTAGTCTTTAACACATTCTATAATTTAATTTATTAAAAAGTGGCTTGGAAAGATGGTCAAAAAAATGTTTACTATTAAATCTAATTTCTAAGTAGAAAATAGAGAATATTGTGAAAGGGTACAACTTGTGGGTGCACATAAGTTTAAAATTGTTAAATGTATAATTTATTATTTGTATTATTATAATAGTTGTTTATTTAGAGTCTTCTAAAAAAAGAATTTTGCAGTGACATTTCATTACAAAATATGCATTGATGAGTCTTTTGGAGTTTGGTTGATTTGGCATGATTTACAATTTCTAAGTATCAAAACTACAAATACAATGTACTCCAAAAATGAGTAAGTATTTAATAGTTTATTTATTAATGTGAATGAGGTATTCTTAGAAAGATAGAGTAGAGTTCCCAAAATAATATAGATAAGACAAAATCATATGAAACTAATCCCTTCAAATAGGTATAATACAAACTCCCCCCGCCTCTCTCTCTCTCTCTCTCTCTCTCTCTCTCTCTCTCTCTCTCTCTGTGTGTGTGTGTGTGTGTGTGTGTGTGTGTGTGTGTGTGTGTGTGTGTGTGTGTGTGTGTGTGTGTGTGTGTGTGTGTGTAGTTTTTTTAATTATACTTTATCAAACCAAAATGTGATCTTAATTACCCATATTCATAAGTAAAGATACATTAGTCATAGTGTAAACATGCTGAAAAAATATTTACATGGGATTGCATAAATAGTGAATGAATCAGTGTAATCAAGAAATTATAATTCGACTCATGATATTGTGTATGCTTAACATTTTTAGTCTTATAATCAACAAAAATTGTCTACATGCCATTCAAACATCATTATGTATAATGTATCATACTCATCCATATTGTTGGTATTTCAAAAAATTAAGCTAATTGAAGGGGATAAAGTCACTTATGGATGATAATGTACTTATGATTGTCTTAATTTATGAATCTTAAACCAAAATTGAGAGTCGTAATAATCCAATCATTAACAAATTTGTGATATAGGCATATTAATAACACATGTCTAAATTATCCTTATATTATATTATTTTACTATTAAATTATTCAAATGAATCAAAAAAATAAAAAATAAAAACACTTGTAATACTATGTATTCTTTAGGTTTTTAGTCCTTTTGTAAAAAATATTGAATTACCTAAAAACAACTATTCATCATGTTTATAACAATAGACTTTCTAGATGAGTATTTGTGTGTGACCTCATACTTCATATTATATTCAATCACATATTTGGTGAATGGAAAATCCATCCAAATAGATCAGGGGGTCATGAAACTCAATGGGGGCATCAATCCTAGTTCTACCTCAAACCTACTCATACATATTGAGACATGTGAAGTACAACATCTATATTTTTTGAATCAACTTGAATCTCTTTTCTAGGTACAATAAAAATTATTAGATGTTCACTATCTTGATCAATAACATGTTTCCTTGGTTCTAGTTAACTTTTTATTATTATAGGTACTCAAATTTTATTCTCTGTGTAGATATTATATATTTTTTCTAAAATTTCTTTAAAATATCATTTAGACAATCTTATAGAAAATTATACACCAAACATGAATAATTGAGGTCATATATTTTTAAGAGATAGGGGAAAGAACATAGTTGTTATACTAGTTGGTTTAATGCCTAATATTTTAGTAATTTTGTACTAAAAGTTGCGACTCTAAACTTGTGATTATAAATTGTTTAGACTTTATGATAACTATCTATAATTGAATGAAATGTATTTCTTAGATCTAAATAGTAACAATCATGTGATGTCATATTAACACACCAACAAAACATGACTTAGTGCACAAGTATTGGTTGCATTTTGGACACCTTGTCAAAAGAATGCTAACGAGGCATCATATCTGATGATCTAGTCTTGACAACTTATAAGGAGGGGATAAAACAAATAAACTTCTTAACAAATAAGAGTAAATTTTAATAGAATTAAACAAAAGGAAAATTAAGATACTCAACTATTAGATCTTCTTCCCTAAAAATAATGATATTAAACTCAAAATAAATGGTAAAAATGGTCTCATATTAATCTAATAAAAAAATTCTTAGCTATTTGGTCTATCATCTTATCCACAAGTTTGTGGGAAGTTTGGAAAGAGCATAATAAGAGAATCTTTCAAGACAAGGTGAAATATTTGCTCAAGTTACTATCTTTACTGTAGTGAGTTGTGTCTGAGTTGGTTTACAATGCACCTTCAAGAATCGATTCGAGCAAGATTCCCTTCAATAAAAAAGAAGTCTTGATCCAATGACATTGGCCCATGATTAAATACAGGCCCATGATTAAATACATGCCCATTAATGGGATTTTGAAGGATAATCCTTGTTAGCCTGATAAGGAAGAAATTTTGTGGAGGTCATCGAATCAAGGTTAGATCACTTGATAAATGTTGATGGTGCCTCAAAAGTGAATCTTGGCCCTCAGGCATCAGTGTGGTCATAAGAAACAAGAAAAGCAGTATAGTGGCTTTGGTGGCAAAGAGAGTAGTGGATGGTATGGTTAATCAAGCACATTGGCTTGTTGTAGTAGAGGCAGTTTTACTTAGGATAAAGTTAGGGGCCCATAAAATCCATCATGAGGGAGATTCACAACTAGTGGTCAAAGGAATATTAAAAGGGGAAATCGACACTTGGTACCTAAACAAGTACATCAAATGGATTCATAAAGTATTGGAAAGGGTGGAGGAATACAAGATTTCACATGTTCGTAGGGAGAAAAATGATCTATCAGAAAAATTATCAAATGTGGGGGTCAAAGGTTCGCTAAATGATAAATTTGAACCTTTTGAAGATTTTTGTGGACTTTTCCAATCTAACTTTGATTAATGATTATGGGTACAGCCCTTATAAGAAAAAAAAAAAGTGGAGTTGATAGGGGCAGTGTATAGTGATGTGAATTTGGCATGTGTGTTCTCCACAAGCTCAATGGTTTAATGATGAAGCTTTTGAATTGGAAGTTGATCCAATCAAAAACTTCGGTAGTGTCATTTTATTAATCATGAGTTTATCAATCACCATTTTTAGTGAAGAAATGTTTTGGAAAGATTGCAAGGTTTGGAAAATTTTTGATAGAGGCCAACTTCTCCTTGCATACCACTAGATAGATTTTCCTTCTTTTGAAGGGTTGACTATAGAGAAGTGCTTGTGCAATATTTTCAAGATTGGTGATGTATCTTTATGGGAGGTAGTGAAGCTAATCTTTGGTGAGGAATATATGGTGTAGGATTGTATGATGGAGTGTATGGTAGGAGAAACCCCAATGGAGATATCCTAGCCCTCAAAAAATAACCACATAGTAGAAACAATACAACAAAGAAAGATCTCATACCTATTACAAAAATTTATTCATAAAATAATTATTTACAGGCAATATGCCTAGTTATAAGGCCTTTCAGATTTTGGCCAAATACAATAACAATTACAACAATAGTTCTACAAGATCCCTCAACATCCAACCCAAACCCTAGCTATTCTAGATCCACATTCTAGTAGAAACATCCAAGGAAGATCTAAACTTGTGCTTGCAAGCCCACCAAGAAATCTTCTTATTTTCCAAGCCTCAACTACTAGCCCTTCTCAAATTTCAGTCCTCTACTTCATCCTCTTCTTTAAGGAGGATTGTCGAGCACCTCTTCTTTGACTGAGTAACACTCCAAGTGCTCTCCAAATAAACTACAGAGCATTCCTCCAAGAACTCAAAGTAGCCACTGAGAAGACCCATGAGGTTCTTGCATCTGACTCCTTAGGTAAATAGAAAAGTTTATCCCACACTTTGATGCTCAAAGAAAGATTTGATCTGATCCAATATTCATCTTCTGCAAAGGTTTCTACTCTATCAGGGACAAGAAAACCAATCTGTAAATAACCTGCATCTACATCATTCTATCAAGACTAGAATCTCCTAAATCTCAACAACCCAATCAGCATGCTCACTCCCAGAAACAAATTAGACATAATGCTTCATAGGTAAATCTTCATCCATGTCAACCATCATAATATCAAGAACATGCAAATATGCAATACTATATATATCAAAAACCAAATCCACATCAAAAGCATCACCAACAAATGCCAAACTCCCAACACAAGCAATCTCATTGCTCATGATAAGATAACCCACAACAATCAGATCATCTATGACCAAGTGCTTTGTAATTTCCATATCAGACTCAACTGACTAATCATGAAAAGAAATCTTCATCCCAACATCAAAAAGGTTAGGAACCTCTTCATCAACAACCACAAGTTTCTCTATAGGTTTCACATTAGACTCCACAAAATTATCAACAAAAGAAACCTCAACCTTGACCTTGCCATGTTATCTTTGTTCTCGAAAAAGTCTTCTCACTGGCCAAACAACTCTCTTCCAAACCAGTAGACTCCAACTCTAGTAGGTTTCTTCTTTGGTCCCTTGAATTGTTTAGAAAATGGAACATCCACAATAGTGTCTACGCGAGCTATCATTTCATTAATCCTCATCTCCACTATATTATGAATAAATTCACAATCAACCTAGGGTCGAATCTTCTCAGAAGCATCTTCCAAGATTTTCACAAAACCCCTATAATAAATCTTTCCCACACACTTTGTGACAACCCAAATTTTTTGCAAGTCATATCGCAACTTGCCACCTTAGACAAATAACTAGGAACTAATGAAAAGTTTAGGAACATGAATCTGCAACATAAATCACACAAACTCTCTATGATCATGCTCCAACAAGATCAACATGTCATCTTTACATCCATCAATCTATCTACAAGTACTCTACAATTGCAAGTTAGAGCCACAATCTTCCACCTCACAACGCAGTTATCTAGGACTCCATAAAGAAAAATCCACCAAAATATTAAGATCGTCTCAAATTGACTTATCCCAACCTAGAGTCTAGTGTAAACTACCTTAGCTTTGACGATTTGTCTACATGCTTAGGAGAAATTGTGCTCTAATACCACTTGATATAGTGAAGGTGGGAGAATACCCAATGCAGATGTCCTAGCCCCAAACAAATAACCACAGAATGAAAATAACACAAAAAAGAAAGATCTGATACCAATTACAACACTTTATTCATAAAATAACTCTTTACATGCAATGTTTCCTATTGTAAGGCCTTCTTGGTTTTGGTAAAATACAATAGCAATTAAAAAAATTGTTCCACAAGATCCCTCAAGATCCAACCCAAACCCTAGCCAGTCCATATCCGCATCTGGTAGAAACCTCCAAGGAAGATATAAACTTGTGCTTGTAAACCTACCAACCAATCTCCCTATTTCCAAAGCCTCAACTACTAGCCCTTCTCAAAGTTAACTCCTCTACTTCATCCTCTTCTCCAAGCTGGATGATTATTACTAAAGACTCCACAAGACCCCCTACTTATACCTAATTAAGCCATAGGTCAACCTAGCATGTTACAAATTAAATAAACCCTTGCATTGAATGCACATTTAAGCCTCAAGTTGGCTTATAACATAAATTAAATACATACAACCAAATTAAATGCCAGGGTCAACTTAAATGGACAACTCAATTAAAATAGGACCAAGACATAACTAAGCATCAGAAGAACCACTTTCGAGTATTAGTAAATCCACCAAGCATAACTGAGTTCACACAAGCATAGTTGAGCACCAATATATGTCAAATCTACCAACAACCGAGTGCCTTCATTGACTGAGCTACTCGGTCAACATTGCAACCAAGCATCACTAAGCTCCCAGTGCATGTCAAGTACCTTCAACGACTAAGCACCTCTAGGATAGTTGAGCACCTCTTCTTTGACTGAGTAACACTCCAAGTACCCTCGAAAGCAACTACCAAGCATTCCTCAAAGAACTTCAAAGTAGTCATCAAGAAATCCCAAGATGCTCCTACATCATTGGAGGCCTAACCCAAACTTAGATATCTCATCTATTTTTTTGGTTTTGGCTTTAATAGTGGTTGAAGCAAAGGCAAAAGCTTCTGGGGTGGTGAGGGAGTGTTTGGAATCAATTGTAAATAAAGCATCAGTTGGAATTGGCTTGCACATGGGAGATCATCTATGGTGTCTCAGTAGTGGTGGGTTGGGGGAGTTGCAACCCTTGTTGGTTTGGTCACATACGATCCTAGTGGAGGTGCATCTTCTTGTACTACATATGAGGTGGACAAAGATGGTTCTTTACCTATGATCACGCATGCAGGTTTAGGCTCTGAGAGATATTTTAGTGCATAGAAAGCACAAGATCACACTTGTGGAGTCTACGACACATAAAGGTCTTCATGTGTTTCCATTGGTTCATCAACAAGTTTAGAAGAAATTGTTTTACAAAAGGGTGAAAATCAGTGGTGGCTATGCTTTGGCATGTGGAGGAGTTGTGGCCAGGGTGGATGTGTCTCTTTTGGACGACCATAAGGAAGCTTCTAGTGGAGGGTTCGAAAGTGTTGTTGTGAATGTGCCTAATGTGGAAAAGAACAACTGAATCCCCAATTTCTCCTGCGAGGAAGCTACAGGGTGGTTCAAATGAGTTCTAGTTACAAACATGTTTTGATTTTGTTTTTGTGGGTCTATGAATTCTAGTTTGTAATATTCAGGTAGTAGTATCAAGACGAATTGTAATCAGCTTTTGGTGACAATGTGAAATCACAAAGTGACCCTTTTTCTACATGTACTTGTTTTAAATATTAATATAAATACTTGTTTTACCAATAAAAAAAATCTAATAAAAAATATATTATATGAAATAAATATATTCAAAATTAGAATCTACTACCGTATCAATATTGTATTATAGAAAAGTATCCTTAGGTGATGCTTTAAATAATTCTCTAAATTCAAATACGTCTACAGAAATGTCAATTCATATAAAGAAAACAAAATGTCAGTCCTTTAACTATGAGGATTAGTTTGGATCCAAGATCGTACTTCTGTATCAGATAACTGAAGAATTCTAAAGATCAGATAGAAAACTCTCCAATCAAAACAATTTGAGAGTGCAGGTCGTCTTTTCCCAAATAAAGATTGATATAAAAATGTTGTTCATCTATCATAAAAGTTGGAAAAAATTGTAGCTAGATTTGGAAGACTACGTATCAAGAATACAAAACTGAATCGTCCAATAAGATTAGAGTTCAGCTTGGATGCCTTTAATATGCCAGCGTACTGTAAGTCATTTTAATAAATTTTCAGGGATAGGGATTAAAGCTGACAAATGCTTGTCTCTGAGTTTGCAAAATACAAACGTATCAATCAAAACATGTGCCTGACGATTTAGTAAACCTGTGCCTAGTAAAAAGAAACCACTTGTGAGAAGCCAGCTAAAATATGGCAGCATAGCTACCATATTAGTAGGCACAAAAGAGGGTAACATCGTTGATATTTTCTCTATTCGATTAGAACAGATAGTGCTTGAAGGTGGCATTGGGGATTATGAGATGTTTAAAAAAACTTATTATTGATTGATCATATAAAAAACGTGTTCTGATTTAAAATATGGTTAAAGAAGATTGTGATTAATAGTCTTAGTATGTGTAATCATCAATAATTATCATGGGCATGTTGGAGGCTAATATATTTATCCTGATTATTGCAACATGTATATAACAAATTATTTAAGAAACAGAGATGATGTGATCCAAAAATAACTATTTTGAAACTTAAAATTAAAAGTGAATGACAAATACTTTAGAAAGATTATTATGGAATTTCCCTATATAATCTAGACAAGTGTAAAAGACATGAAACTAGTCCTTCTCAATAATTCTAGCATAATGAAAAAAGATGTGTATTTTCCCACTAAGTAAACCTTGAAACATAGAGTTAAATATGCACTAATTTGCTTTTAAGCTTATAACATCATTTACAAGAGTGCAATACAATAATGGCATCCCATATCTAACATATAAACATTCCACAATCATACGCAAGAGAAAGACTTAGAGGTAATTCCAAGGGTACCATGACAATCCCCTTGCAATATAAATATGAACAACAAACTCAAGTTGAAGTCACCTTGTGATAGGTCAAACCATGTCCATGAACCTTACAGGATATGACCAAACCATCATCCAAAAATACCACAAGATAGGACTAGACTATCCTCCACAATTTCAAAATGAGGAGATCAGTCCATCCTCGCCATGAACCAATATTACGTTCAATTCAAGCCCAAAACAAAAAAAGGACAAAATGACAACAAAATCAATTATAATTTATTGATGTGTAGATATATGAAAGTGATCCCAAAAATCCAAGGAATCTAACCATGAAATCCATTTTTACACACACATAAGAGAACATCTCTTTGTTGTACATGTGTGGGAGAAGTCACAAAACAAATGTGCAATTCTAGTAATTATCTAGGAAGAGCTTGTACAAATGAATAGATATGTAGGAATGGATGTGCGGGAATTACAAATGCATCTAGGATAATTTGAGGAATATGCAAGAATTAATGACATGTGCACAATAATAAGGTTTAGATATGCATGAACCTTGTACCATGCATAAACATTAGAATTTAAACTACATTGCTAGATGGGTATGTGCAAGATCATGGTGGCAATAAAAAATTAGAAAATCAAGGTTATGTCAACTTGATATGAAATTCTCTACTTGTTATTAACTTTATATCAAAAACTTGAGAGAAAAGAATCTCTAGCAAATTGAATTTAGTTTCTAAACTACTAGGACTTATCTCAAAAAAATAAAAATTGATTGGTCAAAATTTTGAATTTTAATGCAATATTTTAAAAAATTCAAAACAAAAATAAGAAGTAGACGTATGTCTAACCACCTTAATCAAAATCAAATGATAATATTTTTTAATAATATTCTAGATATAAGTAGTATACTCATGCCTAGATGTGACACATATTCTTGGGTATTTTTATTCTAAATAAATAATTAATAATTAATTTTTTAGTTTAGTATTTTTAGAATTAAAAAACTCTCGTGTCTGACCACGTTAACTAATTCAAAACTCTACAAAATTTATTTTTTTCTTTTTTTTCTTATACTAGAAGAAACATAGAATGTGATGCATCTTTTGGATTTAAAAAATGTTGTACCATTTGAAAGTTATAGTTGTTTTTCAAGTAGTGTGTCAGTCAGCACTTTATACGTAACTCTATCAGAAAATTAAGTAATAATTACTTACTAAACTCATAATTTGACAAAACTTACATTTATGGAAAGTTAAGAACCCTCTTAAGAAACCCATTTCATTTCATCAAATTTTGGTGAAAAAAAAGTTGTTAGCTACATGTTTGAAGTAAAAATCACATAAAAACATACCAAAAACACATTTTTTGGATGTTTTTAATGTTGATCATATAGGGTTCGTATCAAAAGATATAGTAGACCTTATAAAGATATTAATTGTTTTCATTTAGTATTAGGGTGGGTGAAAAAAAAATTGGAATAGATTTTGAAATGGTTCGAGATATTTCAAAACTACATATTTTTCAAATCGCCACTTTTTGGCACACCATGATCCTGCTCATACCCAGATCCAATATGTGGAAATAATATGAATAACTCTACACTAGAGAGTACCGAATAGCAGAATTTGAGGTCATACACACTCAATAAAAGAAATAAAATAAAAACATAATTAAAGATAATCTAATGACCATAATCAAACACACACATATATAATCACTAAAAAATGATTTCAAAAGATAAAATAATATCTTCATGTTCAAACCCCACCACTACAAGCAGTTAGCCACCTATACTATAGTCCCTAGTGATTCCATACAATGTCACCAACCATGTTGTACCCTCTAGAGCACCCTACCATGATCGCAAATATAGTCACCTAACCAAAAAAAAAAGGTATATATACAAGATTTCTTAGAACTCATGATAATAAAATATTTAACATGGGAAACTATATAGTGATCCCAATGCATCACACATATGATAAAACCGTAATGTAGGTACAAAAAGGTCAATACTTAGGCCTATACAAGGTATTATAATGAGACTCAATAATAGAGTGTTATTATATGGACATTGAGGCTTATGCATCTTTGAGCGATCTTTTATTCATTAAGGATACTCTATTGAGCCATATCAACATTTATATACTACAAGACTAGCTTATACCATATCAACATCCAATTGGTAAGGTTGTATTCAATATCAACATTTGTAAATAACAAGGAAATATAGTAGCATTAAGTATTGTATTATGTTTATCCCATTAGTTATTTAAGTTATCAACTCATATTAAGAACTATACCAAGGATATCATAGGGACCAATTGTGCCTAGGTCCACTTTGGAGAGCCACTACATCCCATTACCCCACACAAACCATCAATATTGTAATAATGAAAAAAGAAGATCCATGACAAAAATCACAAGAAAACTTAAGCTTCATTTTCCTTAACCAAGAGCTCTAATTTCTTGGGATCTTAATAAGGCACACTAAATTGTGTGATGTGGTCTCAAAACAAACACCACTAAATAAATTTTTAATAATAATTAGACATCAAGTAAGACCCAAATATGAGAAGAATGAAAATTTTATCATACAAAAGGCACACTCAACCAACCCCTTAATTAGGAGCATACATTCTAAGGTGAAACTAATATCAACATACATGGATCACTCATTCCATTCTAGATAATATGATTAATTCTCAATCCCTAATTACAAATAAATCCAAGAAATGTAAATGGACTAAATCTCAATATTGATAGTTATTGCTATTGGAAACTACAATGTGAATAATGTTTATGTTATCATTGATGTCAAACCTCTTGGATAGACATTTACTAACAATGTAGAGTGCTCTATTAGTGGATTGATGAAGATGATTTGAAAAGAGAGATAACTAGATGAGCTAGTGAAGTTGTTGAGTGAAGAGGGAAAAGTATGATGAAATTACAATGGGAAATTGATCAGTTAGTTTTTGACAAGATGATGTATTGTTCAATCATCCTATGAAGTATAGAAGGGTTGAGTTAAACATAAGAAAAGAATAGAGGAAGGTAGTCAATCAGTAAAGGAGTTGAAACAAAAGATTAAGGAACTTTAGGGTTATCCAAGAAAATATTATTAACTGAGTGATAGTTATGGCTAAGAAAATTGAAGAACAAAAATGTAGTAGTAATTGATCATAGTGAAGACCGAGTGAACCAGTGGAAGCCATGCGAGATAGAATATTAAAGATTGGGCCACACAATGATGGTCGAGTATCAACAAAAGTAACAACTTTTTAAAGAATTATTTTTGAGGCTGCCATAGTTGAATTTTTGGATTAGTCAAAATGTGTAGATGATAAGTATTGATGAGTTGGCATATTTAATCCATGATTTGAGTTTGTATGCAATCAAAGGAAAGGATTTAAAGAGAAGTTTCTAGAAGTATCAAGGAAGAAGTATGTTGGTGTAAGTACATATTTACTATTTACACTTACTTAAGTTTATTTAGGTTAATTCATTATTTTATTATTTTATGTTGTGAGACATTTAGGAGTTTGTGTACTTTTTTGAGTTGTCATGTGGACAACATAGAAGTATGCAACTCTATTTCAGCACATGGTGTCTACAACAATGGAGTTTGCATCATTCACTGAGTTGTCATGTAGACAACACAATTATTCGCACTCCCTTCTTAGCACATTTTGTCTATAACACTTATTTGTATGTTACACCCTTGTAGGCTTATCCTCTCATCATTGCACTTACTTTCGTGCTTAATGGAGGATAACCCATATCTGGTAGACATGTGCCTAGTGGTATGACTTATCATGTAGCTGATTTTGAGGCATTCTAGATGTATCTCAGAGGCCTTTATATACAGGCACTCCTAGTGTACTCTTAATGCATATTGAATGAATATATCATCATTCTAATCATACTCTCTCTTTCTGGTCTACAATTGTTCTTGTGTTTGAGTTCTTAGTTCCTAGGTAAATTTTTTCTGCAGGAAAATTCTCACATGGTATCAAAGCTAGGAGATTTTTTCTTCATTTAGTCATTTGAGACCATTGTTGCTTCATCATCTCAGCTTGAATCCAGAGCACTACAGAAATTGGGAGCATCTAGAGCTAGATATGACCTCACCATTGTGTCTAGAATGCTAATTCAATGAAGATCAACTATAAACTTTGCTACCCTAGGCCAAAGTCAACTGTGAGGTAAACTTTTTTTGCAAATCAGCACCTAGAGGCCCCAATTTGCAATTCGAGTATGGTCATTTGTAGATCTATTTGATTAATTTTTTGGGTCTATAATTTAATTCTCTACATTTTTTACTATATTTTTTTCAAAAAAAAATTTCTCTCCAGGTAGGTAGTAGAGAAATTTTTTTGCAGGTACCAGGCTGTCAGATCCCAACGAAGCATAGAGGAATATTCCTCTATTATTATTTCAAAAAGTTGTACCACAATTTTTGGGTATGGAGGACAACATTTTAAACTAGGTAGTGAGTATAAATTCTTGGCTAACCAAATCTAGCACGAGCATCTTCAATATAATCCCACTAGTGGCCAACTTTCCACCCACTCATGAGGCTTGCCTTTGTTTTAAAGGCTACATGCTCTACATTTTAAACAATAGTCGAAGCACTTTCCCACTCAATGTGGGATATTATCTAAAAAAATCTAGCACTCTGAAACGTTTCTAGCCCCTACTAATATACATCAGCATGTTAAAGACTTTCTGGCTAGTGACTACAACGTCTCCTACCCCGCAAAAGCAATTTTGATGCTATAATAAATATTCCTGATGCTAATTTTAACTCGTCAGCTGACCAATTTGCATCATGGTGACTACAACAAACTCCCACCCATGACACGCATTACCCAGGCATTTGTGCTCATAGTGACACGCAAACCATTCATTGGTCGCCATGTGGATAGATTTTGTCACATCCCTTGACATGCAGACTGTCTACATCAATAGGACCCTACCTCCAATTTGCCACATCAACCACCAACTATACCTAACACATCAAAAAGTTTTCACAGACACATAGGCAAGATGCATGTTCAAATTTGTACATCTATACCTTTTCCATGTGTCACATTCATATAAGTTGTATGGTCCATTCATCTATCACATCACCAAGCTGCTGATTTTTGGCTGATGTCAATATTTCACTAGGTTAAATCTAACGACCATATGATCATCCAAATTAGGCCTTTCATAACTACTACAATGGCCATTTGACCATCAAATTTAAGCACACATTTTTCCTTCTAGACCCCTCTCCAAATTGCTTTTTGATTTGGTAGCTTGACTTTGCGAGGCCATAACTTGGACATCTAGACTCCAATTTTGGTGCAATTTTTTTGAAAATGGAATAGAATTTCTTGAACTTTTTAGTGGTGTTCTTTTCTAGTTTTGGTGCAAGAATTTTCTAGAAATTACATTTTTTGGCAACTATACCTGCTTAATCCTACATTTTGCAACTTCAAATGCTCTGTATAGGATCATCTAGGCACAAAAAATATGTTTTTTTTTTGAAAGTGTGTTATTTTTTGTCTACTTTCTAGATCTATAGTTAGATTCTAGCATTGTGTGGACAAAATTCTTACTTTCAAAACTAGGGATTTTTCTACATTGTAAAGCTTTGATTATTTTTTAGAATTGTTGTACATCTGAGCTACAGTGCTTAGTGATAGATTTGGACCTCAAAAGGTAGATGTAAAAGAAAAATTAGAAATTTCACTTTGTACATTTTGACAAGTGGCCCATTGTACACGCATTACTTATAAAGTGCCAAAAGCATTTTTTTTGGAGGGTTCTTATGATTGAGTGAAAAGGGGGTGTGTGTACTGTGTTCTTGTGTCTCTCTTTTGTGCTCTTTTCATTTTCTACATCATGGGTTCATTTAAATGTCCACCTCTAACTTCATGCAATTATTCTACATGGAAAGATATTACATGGATTAGATTAAGGGAAAAAGGTTACAGTCTTTATGTTGATGATACAATTACCAAACCTATTGATGCTAAAGAAATCGTTGAATGGAAAAAAAAAAAAAAAAAAGACCAATAGGCTTTAGAAATTATTAGGTTTTGTCTACATAGAGATCTCTTCTTCCACATTGTCAGCTTCACGAAATCCAAACCAGCTTGGGACAAACTTGAATCATTATATGGTAAGGTAGATGAAGAAAAGGGATTTTACATTGAGGATTATCTACTTCTCTTGGATCCAAAGAACTTTGACACAATTCAAGATTACATCAAAAAAGCCAATGAGTATAGAGCACTACTTAAAGATTGTGGAAATCTCATGAAGGATGACAAGTTGATTCATCACATCCTAAAAAGGCTACCTTTAGAGTATGCTCCCTTTATTTCAAGTTTCAATACTCACAGGTTGACCATGGGAATTTCTTACCAAAAGCCTACGTTTGATGCATTGTAGAGATATTAATTTTTGAAAAATCTCCTTGATAGATTTGTGACTTCTCATGACATCAAAGACCAAAGCATTGGTGGCTAGCGATGAGCACCAATCAAGTCAAGGAGGAAAAAGTAACAACAAGAAGAAGTAGTGGAAGCCAAAATCACAATCTTAGTCACAACAATCTTCCTCATAGCAAGGCAATTCTTCTTCCAACAAGAAGGGAAGTAATAAAAATAAGGACAAACTTTTTTGTGCATACTACAAAAACCTAATTCATGACAAGCATCATTGCAAGACAAAGAATCAATGAGGTGGAAAATCTACTTAGGAAGAACAAAATTTAAGTGCCAAGTACTTCTAAGGATTCAACTCCAACCTCTTTAAAGGGAAAAGGGCAAGCACTTATGGAAAATTCAAGTTCTTCTTCAAAATGGATACTTGACTCAGTTGCCTCCTATCATATGGGTTCTTCAAAGGGAGACTTTTCTTCATTGAAGCAGTCAAAGGTACCACACATCTCCATGGGAGATGATACTAAAATGGAAGTTGAAGGGAAAGGACATGTGAAAATGGACAATGCGGAATTCAAAGATGTTCTCTATGTTCCAAATCTTAGTTCCAATCTCCTATCAAATTACCAAATCACTCACCTTGGAGATGGTCATAAAGTTGAGTTCCTTCTAGATTTAGTGATGGTGTGAAGTCTTAGAGATGATTCATTGGTTGCAGTGGGGAAAGCCAATCATGACAAGAGGCTTTATTCCTTCTCCCACTTTGTGCCTAAGTCTCCTTCTCAAGCCTTGTTGACTCACACTAATTCACACATCAACTTATGGCATGAACAGTTTGGTCATCTTTCTTTCTACCATTTTCAACAACTTTTCTTCAAACACATGGTCAAAGGTCTACCTAACATCAAATTTTCTAAGGGAGAGTGTTCATCATGTTCTGTAGATATGCATCTCGAGGAGAAGTATGATAAAGGAAAGTCTTCTAGAACTCCAATTATTCTCTTTTTGGTTCACATGGTTTTAGCAGGTCCTTTTGTAGTGACTTCTATCAGCTAAGGCCACTACATCCTTACCTTTGTTGATGACTTTTTACGATTCAAATGTGTCTACTTCCTTCATCACATGAATGAAATGGTTCATAAGCTTCAAGCCTTCAAGACTCATGTTGAACACAAATCTAGAAAAGTCATCAAGGTTCTATGGGTGGAAAATGAGAACATATATGTGGATAGAAGACTTAAGGACTTTTACAAGCTTGAGGGAATTGATCTTTAGAATCCACCAGCATTCAGTCCACACAAGATAGATGTTGTAGCACTAAGGATTAGGATTCTCAAATTAATGGCAAGTTGCTTGATGAAAGCCAAGTCTCTTGATCCAAAATTCAAAGTTGAAGCTATTAACATTGCTACTCACATACTTAATAGGTCTCCTCATAATACCCTAGATGGTAAGAATCCTTTTGAGGCATGGTGCAATAGAAAACTAATTGTGAGTCACTTCAGAGTCTTTAGTTGTCCAGCATGGGTAAATCTATCTTCTAGGGGTTGCAAGGCACTGACACCTAGTCCTTGTACTTTTATTGGTTATGAAGACAATGTGAAGGCTTACAAACTTATGGATCTAGAGACTCGTGAGATTTTTGTGGAAAGGATGTTCACTTTGAGGAAAGTTCACCCAACTTATCCTCTACTCCTCTCTGCACATTATATACTATGGAAACTAATAATGACACTGGTGATAGTGCTTCAATAGATTCAGACATGTGGGGTTCTATTGATAGTTATAGCAAGAGGTTAAGACATCATTCTAGTACACATGTGTACATTTCCATAGTGAAAGGTCTAGCAAAGTAGGGTACATGTTGTTTTCCAACTCTAGCTTTAGTTGATGACTGCATGGCAAACATTGCAAGCTTGTTTGTGGAGTCACACATTGTAGATTTGGGAGACAACCTTGAGGACATACATCTTCTCATTGATGAAGATGATCCTTCTATAGTTGTTGCAAGGGCTCACTCTAACCCTCATGTCCATTCTCTACATGATCAATCTCCAAAAATTGGCATGATTGTGGATCCTTATGAACATCAGTTGTCGCAGGTCTCTTTATTAGTTGAGGAGATAGATGGTTCCTTGGGACAAGTTCACTAGACATACTTGCCAGATTTACATTTGTTCCTTTTAGCACAGTTAGAAGGAGTGACCATCAGTATCAACACAGGGATACTTGAGTAGGTTTCAAGACTGCCATACATCTTCAGGATTGTACCTTTGTCATTATTTCTTCCAAAGGGGAGGAACATCATCTAGATTCTTGGACCAACTTCTTCCTTGGAGCGGCTTTCACTAATAGGCATTCTTTATTTGGGGGGGACTACCTTATCTCTCTTCCTCTTCTTTCTTATTGGAGGGATGCCGGGGGGGGGGGACTTTTTCCTCTTATGAGCTTTAGTTCTTCTCATTCTTCACTTTTGTACATATTGGATGTATGTCATAATCAAGGGTCTTCACTACTCCATCCATCCATGCATCTCTTTTCATGTCTTTTTTTTGGGGAGGGTTTTTCCCATGAGGTTTTCCCTCTTTTTCCTCTTTATGAGAGATTGCATTTCATTATGTACATGGGTACCAAACATGGCCTAGTAGCTAGGACCCATTATGCATTTCATCCTAGTTTTCGTAAGCTTAAGTGCATTCCCCTAAGTTGCACTTAAGGGGAAATATTGGTGTAAATATATATTTAATATTTACACTTACTTAAGTTTACTTAGGTTAATGCATTATTATATTATTTTGTTTTATTTTATTATTTTATTTTGTGAGACACTTAGTAGTTTGTGTTCCTTTTTGAGTTGTCATATTGACAACACAGAAGTACCTAGCTCTATTTCAACACATGGTGTCTACAACACTAGAGTTTGCATCATTCACTGAGTTGTCATGTAGATAACACAATTAATCACACTCCTTTTTAAGAACATGTTGTCTACAACACTGATTTGTGTGTTACACCCTTGTAGGCTCATCCTCTCATCATTGCACTTACTTTCGTTCTTAATGGAGGATAACCCATATTTGGTAGACATGTGCCTAGTTGTATGACTTATCATGTAGCTGATGTTAGAATCTGAAAAGATTAATAACCCAGAAAACTAGTGCAAAGAGTAAATATCTAAACTATGAATGCAAATGATACAAAATCAAAATAGCATCATAGAGTTAGTCTCCAAGAGAGTAATGCAAATGCTGGAAGCAAAATAGCATTAAGAGGGTGCAAAGATAAGAGATACAAATACAAGCCAGGTAGCATGCTTATATAGGCTAGGAAGAGGGAGGAGGTGGCAACACCAACCAATGAGGAGCAACCATCTATCAGACTAAAGATAGCAAAGTATCTTCCCAAGATAGCTAATTGATGCTAACATGTAGGAAGGTGACACCTCACAACCATTCACCTAATAAGACATGCTTTATTAACCTAAGCGAGATTATTAAAAGTGTAGGAAAAACCTAGCAAAATAAGAAAAATAAAAAACTACACTAACACCCCCCCAAAAGTGAAGCTTAGGTGGATGTAGAAATGGGTCCCGGCAACAAGGCCTGATCAGGTACCCAATACAAGAAAAAGAACTAGATGAAGGAAACTAAGCCTCCAATCTAGGAAATGTCCCAAAGAGAGGAACAAAAAAGAGCATGAAGCATCTTTGAAGCATGAAGCTGCAAACTCTGTCAAAATGCTGATCTGTAGAACCTCCATGGAAATAGAAGGCATGAACCATCAACCAAAGAAGCATAGAACAACAAGTGAACCCCCCATAATGTTGAACAGGGAGAGGGGTGACAGGAACACTGAAATGCAATGCCAAAAACATTTGCAAGAAGAAGAATCAGGAACACCAATAGTGCAATAGAAATACAAGCACAGGATAAAGGGCGGTGTCACCGACACACTGCATGGGCTAATGTCATGGAAGAAAAATTCACTTGACAAAGGTGGATGAGCACAAAATGGCAAAACATCATAACCCCCCATGGCACTTTATAACTGAGTGCGAGTACAGACACACACAAGGTGTACAAGATCCCGGATATGCAAAAGTAGGCACTTTATCTCAGTGCGTTTATAGAAAAAGGAATGCAACAGAATAGAAGCATACAATGCTCAGAAGTCAGAAAGAAGAGTGAGCCAAAAGAATAGAAGAAGAGATTCCAGGACCTGTAGAATCCAAGTAATCCGCCAGAGTGCAAAAGTGCAAAACTCGGAGGAGAAAGAACCTGGAGTAAAATCTAGATAAAAGATCTCTATAACTGAATAACTCACAGAACCAGCTTTCCAATGATATCTGGCAAGCCCAGAAAAGAGTCTGAATGAGCAAGATATGGCTCCCAGAAGGAAAAATAGAACATCTGGCTTTGACTGCCAAAATAGGCAACTAGACTGTAGCAAAAATCAAAAACACCTGTACCATTGTCTTCGTCTCAGAACCAGCTTTTTGATGCATTTTTTGGATCGAAAAAATATGTCTGTATGCTCAAGTTACGAAAGAAAAACCGACAGGGCCTCCTCATGAAGAGCATATGCTAAAAGTGAAACTTGGGCACAATAATCAAGGAAACATATAGTACCACTGCGATCTAATCGAAAAATCATGCACTTTCAAAAAAAGAATCACCTCGATACAAGGTCATATGAGAAAGTTATGATCCTCCAAAGTTTTCAAAATGAGAACTGTGCACAGTCACGGCTGAGAATCTACAATTTCTAAAGAATTCATGCATGAAAATCAAAAAATAACTCCACTAGTGGATAGAGCACAAAAAAATAGCCAAGTTCATAACAAGAATCATCAAAATCAGAGTCTGTATGAGCAAGAACGAGACATTTGAAAACTGCATTCAAATCTGCGGCTGCCAATGGAGAGGGGTATGGCTGTAGCTTTGCATGCTCGATTCTAAAAAATATACATCTTGCATGCAAAATCTAAAAGATACCCAGATAGTTTTTCGGGGCTGCGAACAAAACCCAGAAAGTATTTTTTTTTGTTGATGTACAGAAGATGTTGTTGTAGTGTAAATTAGACGCCTTTAATAGTAAAAAACGGCTCCAAAAATTTAAAAATGACTCCAGCAACCAGAATATGACATGCAAATGCTGGATCAGCTTCCTAAGTCCATCAATGGCATGCTGGAACCTACAAAACTAATTGAAAACTCCAAATATGCAAGTTGGTTGTCAGATTTGAGATTGAAACCCCAGAGGAAAACCATTTTTGTCAAAACTTTTCTGATTCTCAAGATCATCCAAGGATGCAAGAGAAGAGCATACTTCATTTTTTAAAAAACTACAATAAAATTTATTTGCCCCCCCCCCCCCAATCTCTCAAATAAGGAAACTAAAATCTACTCTTGCACATAGAAAAGCTCTGATACCATGTTAGAATCTGAAAAGATTAATAACCCAGAAAACTAGTGCAAAGAGTAAATATCTAAACTATGAATGCAAATGATACAAAATCAAAATAGCATCATAGAGTTAGTCTCCAAGAGAGTAATGCAAATGCTGGAAGCAAATTAGCATTAAGAGGGTGCAAAAACAAGAGATACAAATACAAGCCAGGTAGCATGCTTATATAGGCTAGGAAGAGGGAGGAGGTGGCAACACCAACCAATGAGGAGCAACCATCTATCGGACTAAAGCTAGCAAAGTATCTTCCCAAGATAGCTAATTGATGCTCACATGTAGGAAGGTGACACCTCACAACCATTCACCTAATAAGACATGCTTTATTAACCTAAGCAAGATTATTAAAAGTGTAGGAAAAACCTAGCAAAATAAGAAAAATAAAAAACTACACTAACAGCTGATTCTGAGGCATTCTAGATGCATCTTAGAGGCCTTTATATACAAACACTCCTAGTGTACTCGTAATGCATATTGAATGAATGTATTGTCATTCTAATCATACTCTCTCTTTCTAGTCTATAGTTGTGCTTGTCTTTGAGTTCTTACTTCCTAGGTGAATTTTTCCCTAAGGAAAATTCTTACAAAGTAGAAGGAAAAATTGATGGATAGACTCAATGGATCTAACCTAACCCTAAGATCTACAGTGATGTTTAACCAAAAAAAGATCAAAATTACCTATTTTAAGAGGCTAAATAGATGTTTTATAAGGTTGATTTGTTGTTGATTGGAAATCTTAAGGAGAACGTGTGAAGAATAGTGTAGCAGAGTAAAAGAGAAGAGATTGGTGAACTACAATTTCTTGAAGAGAGGTCAAGAAGATTAGTAATAAAGGTGTTAATCATACTAATACATTTGATACCGAATCCTAATAAAAAAACTATTACAATTATGGTGTCACAACCTATTGTCTTAACAATTCTGATGGTCTATTGTTGGAATTACAATGATGACAGGTAGAAATGCCATAACTCTAATAGAACTTCTATCAGAATTTGGTAAAAAATATATTTTTGAAGTCTAGTCAATGAACTGGTAAATGAACTAAATGGAGATCTGAATTTCCAAAGTGAGTTGTGTTTTATAGATCAAACTCGTCGTTACTTTCTCACCATAGTCGAAGTCAAAATCCTTTATTCAAAGTTGACCTAACAATCATTTTGTAAATCCTTTAATCAAGGTGGCATTCTAATGGAATGATCAAAAATCCACTAACCATGCCACTTCTAATGTTGATGTTTAAATCTACATTTTTAAAACAATACCAAAATATAAAATAAACAATATACCTACGGATTAGCTACTTCCAATTTGCAACAAAACATAATTGGATATAGACCAACTTAATGATGCAACAGTGCTTCCTACACTTTAGGCTCTACTAACAAAGGTAGTTTTAACTAGCGATTCCATCATCTCTACATATTTCCACACTACACATCCCTTAAAGAAGATTTGGTCTCTTAATCTTCTTAGAATTGAAATCAACTATTAAATTATAGCAACTAACTACAAACTCAAATGCTATTACAATAAGTGAATGACCAACATATAATTCTCTATTATAGACTTCAGATATTGATTTGATTTTAAATTATTTGTGTTACTAAATGATTTCTTCAAATTGTACCCTAACTAATAATCATTTCCTTATCCAATTTTACACATAGTCATATCAAAAAAAATTGATCTATTTAATTGACTTGCAACCAAGTATATCAGTTGTTAACCCTAAATCTCATTCTTATGATATCCCTTCCATATACTTAGAAATCCTATTAGCTCATAGAAGCATATACTTAATTGCTTGAATCAAATGCAACAATGAGTTGATATACAACCTATCCAAGCTACATTAAATGAAATGAACTATGTTCATTGAATCTTAGAATGACAAGCACATGAAAATGGAGAGAGAAATTAAGGACACAAATATTCAAAAATGTCTCCTTTTGTATTAATCCTCTTGAGAATAATACATATATATGATACAAGACTCAAAATATAATTCAAGATTTGACAATATTTCATTCATTCATCATGTTCTTGAATTAAAAATTTGAAACAACATTAAATTAACACAAGAATTTGGAATGACTATAAAATAGGATTATCACTAAAAAGTAACAAAATTTGAACCCTCAATTTACATCTTGGAAATCCTTTTATAAGACAAGGATTGCAAACAAACTATAGAAGGGAAGAAACTTTTCAAAAATTGATTAAAAAATAAATACAAAGACATCAGATATCTTCTTTTGCAGAACATTCTTTGTACTTGGACGGAACATGGGAAGTATTTCTAAAACTAGCAAGTGGCAATTAATCTTCAGGTACAGTTTGGGTTTTCTTCTATAGGTATTTCCAAGATGAGAATGTGTACAACTTAACAACCTATTATAATCACTATCCTTTCTCTATTTTGTCTTTTTTTGCATTTAGCTATTATTTCTAACTGCTCCCCGTAAATAACCTTAGTTTCTTACCTAACTACTTAGTCACTATCTCTAGATGGTAAGGCTTTTATACCAGCTGTACGGTTTCATAATAGATGAAGATAATCACACCATTTTCTCTCTCAAGGATATGATATCTATTCTAAAGACTACCTTTTCTATCATGAAATACACTTGAATTGTGAACCCATCGATATAGGACTTGAAATCGGTCAGCATGGTATGTGCACTAAATTCCTTTAAGAGTTTTAATACCTATGATGTAGGAAAGTAAAATGCATGAAAAGAATCTATACTATTATTACAAGACAATAAACACACTTGGAATAACAAAAGATAATTGTAGAAAGCTTTGGAAAATGAACCTAAACTAGTTAACAACTCAAAACATTCACCATGATCATTTTTTGCAAGTGCTACAGGAACTTTCACAGTAACAATGTTGCACGACTAATACAATAAATCTATCTTTAAAATAGGAAATTGCAAAGAATGAATCTACTCTACCTAAATCTATTCCACCTCCCAAGTGGGCCCCCTTGGTTGGTTTCAAATAAATATGAACACAACATGTATTCTAAAATCACTCTTTCATTAAAATCCTTCTTTGATTGCATCAACTAAATAATTCATTAAGAATAGAAAAAGAGGAACTTATAAATCTAAAACTAGTGGTCCAACATTGTCTATATCCTCATTAGCTTACTAAGGCAATCCAAATCCTTTATATAGAGGATTACATATTTATTAAAAACATGACATAAAAGTCTTGAAAAACATCACCAAAAAAGAAGGTGGAAGATCAACCATGACATAGTACATTTATTACTAAGCAACAAAATAACAACTTGCAGGAAATATAGGAAGTTGCACCTCCTAGATTTTTTGGAATAGTAACTCCTCTACAAGCGTGACTTATCCATAGGAACTAAATTGTGCTTTCCTTGCCACAATTAGTCTCCATCATCCTCTTCCTTTAATGCAGTAATCACCACCCTTTCTGTCACTCTTCATTTTCCTGAAAGTTAGAAACATCTGGAACATATATGCAAGATAACACTCCTACTCTTATTCAAATATTAGAACATAGCTTAAGATATTTATATGAAATATTGTATTCTATGTATAATATTAAGCAAAGTATGTCATACACACTACCCATAGGTTTAGTAAGTTCTAGATATCTCTGGCATAAGTTCACATGATATTTACACAAATGTTCTAGAAATGTTTTTGACAAAGCACAAAGAGTAAGTCCAAACTATGAAAACTATATCAAAATTAAGACATTAATATGCCTCATCATCTATCCCCCACTATTCAAATTCTTTTCCTCAAGCATTATACTTCCTTCCCATAGATCTAAAGTCTCCCACTGTAGTTTTCCCTTCCTTCCCACTTTTGAAAGTTTAGAAGAATCCTCTAGAGTGCTTCCAATGTTCACCCATGTGTTCCTCAACCAATGGATCTAGTTTGGTAGCATCATTACCATAAAGAGGCCAAAGAAGGGTAGGAGGTTGAAAAGTATATGGCATCCATAGTTCCTTTCTAATTTGTCTTCCTAGTTGTATATACTTGGCCACCCTATGAACAGCTACCTCATAATTGATAGGCCTATGTAGTTCTACTTTTTTGAAAGCTTCTAGTAGTCGGTTCCATCGATTCCTAAGCCCTACAATAGCTCTTTCTTGTGTAAAGTTTGGAAGTGTCTCTTGTTCTCTATAAACCTTTTCTCTTTCTACAAACACTTTCTCCCAAATCTTTGGTTTCAGTCTACCATAGGTTAGTCTAAATCAATCTATTAGAAGGTCATCAGGCTTGCGTGATTCAGCCCGTAGTGTTAATGGTTTAGATTTCTCAAGATCTCTATAGGAATTTAACTACCTATCACAATTTGTATAGTTGTGCATCTAGGACATTAAAGCTCTAAGGTGAACATCCCCTATTAAAGTAGAGGGTTCCACTTTGTCTCATGTAGAATTATGAAATTATGTAAATAAAGTTCACACAAAAAATCTTCTACCATGAAGGAAAAGTATGATACACATTATAGAAATCTTTATCATTTTTAAATTCATAATCAACATCCCTTTATTGTCATCATCAATTGAAATAGCAAAAATTTCTCCTTTAGACAAATGGAATGCACCCTTGGTGGTGGCCTATAGGCCATTACCTAATCAGCTAACTTTAAAGCCTTATTCATTTGTTGTTTCTATTTCTCAAGTTGCTCTTTTAGGGACTCAATTTCTTCATCTTTGTCAAATATTACTTTCTACATTTGGTCTCTTTCTTTCCTCCACAAGTCCTTTTGAAAAATGAAGTGATTGTACAAAGAAAATAATATAGATTGAATTATAGATGAAGGGAATTCTTGAGCCATAGATTTCTTCTTTTGTTCCTTAACAGGTTGCTGGATGTAATGGGTATACCAAGAGGATCTATAAGGCATGATAGAAACATTAGAATATAAAGGGACTAGTGGCAAGTAGGTTCATCATTTTTAGTGGCTTTTTCTGAAACAATAGTAGGGTTTGACTCACACATTTCCTGATTTCCCTATGGCATTTCATTAATAGGCTCATTTTCATTTGTTTCCACATTTTGGGATTCCAACTATTTAAGAGAGTCATCTGAAATATTCTCAACCATTGATTCTATATGATATTTCTAAATTGAAGCATTTAGGTCTTCACTAGAAAGGGGGGTTACTTGACCTCACATATGAGGGCTTTGACACATAGGAAACTCTTTAACTTCTATTGTTTTGCAGGTCTATTTTGGTTTAGGTGCTACTAGGGTAGACACTATAGGAATGGTTTATGTAGGAACAAATTTTTTTCTCTTTGTCACTTTAATAGAAGGGCTTTGGGCTTCCTTTTCAATATTAGGGTTCCCTTTACCAACCTTATGCTTTCCTTTGTCTCTAGAAGAGCTAGGTATATCATCCTCTGAAATAGGCTCAACAAGTTTATTAGGAGAGGATAATGTTGGTTCTTTTTCTATTTTAGCTAGATTCTGACTAGGCTCTACAATTTCTTCCTCATTCCCTAAATTTTGTGAGATAGGGTTGGCTTGAGGTTGCAAGGTTCTAAATTTAACAAATTTTGCAAATGATACAAGGGAGGAATCCCTAAGAGACCTTTCAACTAAAATTTTGATGAGGGCATAATGAGAAATAGAATTTACATTTCCTTTTTGAGTTTCTTTAACACTAATAAACAACATGTCATAAAGTAAATTGAGGACATTAACTTAAATGTTATGTCTTACATAATTGAGTAGCTTAAAATGATGAGCGTGCAAGTTTGAAAACCTACCTTCGTAGGTCAAATACATGATGATATGGGTTGTCAATTCTAAATACAGAGCTGGAAGAGAGAGTCATATACACCCTTGATTTTTAATTTCCAATAGAGGGTCACGCAACTGAGAGAACTATGCCTGCAATGACCTAGCATCATGTTTATTCAAATAATGCTCCCCATTAGCTGGTAGTCCTATGACTTCTGCTATCTACTCCTCGGTAGCAATTACTATCAAACCCCATATTGTGGCTTCCCCTTCATCAAATGTCCTCATAAACTCCATATCTACTTCTTCATTGAACTTAGTTAACTGGAGGAAGTACTCAAGCCATCCATAGGCATTAAATCATTAGATTATTTCCATGTCCACAAGTAGAATACTATGAACACTTGACTCATGTCTTAGTAATTGTCCTCCCATCTTCAAAATTCCTAGCATAAAATTTATCTATTCTCACCACCTTGATAATTTTTACCCTTTTAACACTTCTGCAAATACCCTCTTCTTTGAATTTCAAATTGATCTTTCTGAGAAATGTTGATAGCACATTCTCTTAACAAGTCTCTATTATGTTTAGCATGTCAAATAATGATGCAATTAATTATGAAGGACATCAAGGTTTAATTGGAAGTGTTCTCATAATAAATCATAGTCCTTTTCAATCATGTAAAACACATGAGACCTTTCCAAAAATTGTGATGAAAAGGTACGACAAATAGAAAAGATTTTAAAATTAAAATTTGACTGCCACCAAAGTAGAACCTATAGTGTGGACATGAATAAGGTGACATGGAGATGAAATTTGGAAATTAATATACTTTCTCGGCCCCCACTAAATTTTGACAAGTGTCGACACTTAAAAATTTTGGCATAGGAATGAGAAACTAACTTAAGGCTTATATGATACATTTAATGCAGTATTATATATAAATATCAAAACCTATGCGCTAAAAATGAATAAAGAGTAAAAATTTTGTACCTGAAAATTTTAGAGCATATTTCATGCAAACTAATGAGGTGGAAAAAAATTTTGATTGCAAAAAAAGCGTTGTAGTATGTTTTATTGAAAGCAGTAAAAATAGAATTTGTGGGTGACATAGAGTGTGAGTGGATGATAGATGAGTTGATATGAAGAAAAAGAAAAATGAATGTAAGAATGGACCTTAGATTAAATGAGGTTTTATTATGAGTACTCATTGAAGGTTTTTCATGGTACAACTATAGGAAGAAGGTTTGCACCTTCTGCTGTAAGAACTGTGTTCGTAGGAGTTGGTAAACTATTTGGTTGGAATTGCTGCAAGAACTCATCTTTGGCCTATGGTTTATGATAGAGGCACAACCTATGGCCATTTACAAGTAATTTGAACTAGATAGGATCAATGGTTGTTAGCTGGACTACTCCATTGTCCAATATATACTAGATTTCATAAGGTCATAGCCACCGAGTCTGCAATTTTCCTAGATTCTCTTTGAAATGAAAATCATATAGGAGAGCCCAATCTCCCACTTGGAATTTTCTATTACTGATATGTACATCATGTCACTTCTTTTTCTACTATTGAATGATCTCTATCCTTTCCAAAGATATCTTTCTCATTTTATCCTATGAGTTCAAGTGGATAAGTCTCTCTTCTTGTGCTACACGAAGACTGATGTTCAATTCCAAAGTAGTGTGCAGTGTTTTATGTTCAAATTCAATAGGCAACATTGTTGCTTTTCCATACAAAAGTTCAAATGGAGTGAATCTAGTTGTTCTATTCCATGTAGTTTGGTATGCCCCTAGACAGCTTCAGTTAACCTACTGCTCCAATCCTTCCTATGTATTTGTACTGTCATGGTCAGAATGGCCTCAATTTCTCTATTGGTGATCTCTACTTGCCCATTTTCTTGAGGGTGATAAGGACTGAATTTTTGGTACCTTATGTTGTATTCTTTCATAAGTTTAGTGATCAAGTTTGATGTGAATTGACCACCTTGATCTATGAAAAGTTCTCTGGGAACTCCATAGCATGTGAATATTTCCTCATATAAGAATTTAACTACTTTCTCATCTCTTGCATTTTTCATTTCCCTGACTTCCACCCATTTACTTAAATAATCTGTGCATACTATGATGTAGGATTTTCCATTTGATGGTGGGTCAATTGGACCTATGAAGTCCATACCCCACTTGTTAAAGGATGTTACAATAATCTATGGATTGAGTTGCATCTCATATGACTTGGTTGGTTGGCCCATCCTCTAGCATTTGTCACACTTGGTTGTATAATTTGTTGCATCCTTATATAATGTTGGCCAATAATATCCAATTGTAAGTACCTTTAGTGTAGCTCTTTTTCCTACAAAATGGCCTCCATATGATTTGTCATGACAAGCATGTAGTATGTCATATATCTCATCCTCCTTGACACATCTCCTCATGATTTAATCTAGTCTAGTATAGAAGAGATTGTTATTTATCCATGAAGCATGAAAAATTTTCTCTAGTAGCTTCCTCATGTCCTTGTGAGAGAAGTGTTGGGGCATTCTATTTGTAGTAAGATAGTTTTCTATGTCTACATACCATGGTGTATGAGTTGCTATGTGGAACAAATGCTCATTTGGAAAGGTATCATCAATTAGAATCATATCTTCATCAACAATGTGAAGTCTCGACAAATAATCAATAGCTATTTTGGACTTTCCTAGCTTATCAACAATGGTAATATCAAACTCTTGTAACAAAAAGAGCCATCTTGCCAATCCACCAGTTATAGCAGGTTTTTTCATTAAGTACTTTATAGCTGAGTGATTAGTATCAACAAAAATAGAATATCTAGTTATATAATGTCTAAATTTGTTCAATGCATAAACTATAGCTAAAAGTTCTTTCTCAATTACTATGTAGTTTAGTTCAAGACCATGGAGGCTTTTACTAATATAGTAGATTGCATTTTCAAGGTTAGCAAACTTTTTTCCTAATATAACACCTACAACATAGTGTGATGCATTAGTATGGATATGAAATGGAATTGACCAATTTAGTCCCTTCAGAACTGGTACTATGGTGAGGAGTTTCTTAAGCTGCAAGAAGGCTTCATTGCATGCAGGTGTCCAAATGAATTCAGCTTCTTTAGTCAATAGTGTATACAAAGGACTAGCTATTTTACTGAAATCTTTTATGAAATGCCTATAATAGCCAACATGACCTAGAAAAGATCTTACATCCTTTGGTTTGGTAGGTATGGGCAATGTTAGAATTACCTCTATCTTAGTTGGGTCCACTTGTATCCCTATAGCTGATATAAAATGACCAAGAACCACTCCTTCCTGCATGAGTATGAAACATTTCTCACTATTGAGTGATAGATTATGTTCTTTGCATCAGACACAAACCTTCACAAGATTCATCAAAGATTCCTCAAAGGTGACTCCAAATGTTATGAGATCATCCATGTATATTTCCATGCAGTCATGCGATAATATATCAACAAAAATTTTGATTACAACTCTTTGAAATATCATGGGAGTGTTACATAGGCCAAATGGAAAGAAAGAATATGCAAAAGTACCCCATGGGCATGTAAATGTGGTTTTATCCTAATCTTCTGGAGCTATACTTATTTGATTATAACTACTATACCCATCAAGAAAAGAAAAAATATTTCTTACCAACCAGAGTGTCTAGAACTTGATTAATAATAGGTAAAGGAAAGTGATCCTTCTTGGTTTCCTTATTCAATTCTCTCTAATGTACACAAATCTACCATTTCCCTTCCTTTTTTAGGTACTATAACTAGAGGTGAGACCCATCTACTATCAGATATAGGGTATATAAAACTAGCATCAAGCAACTTTTGTAGTTTAGTTTTAACTATTGCTCTGAGTGCTAGATTAATCCTCCTCTAGGTTGATGGAATGGGAGGCATCCTTCATTGATATATATTTTATGAGTGCATAATGTAGGACTTAACCCTTTCATATCCCCATAGTCCCATGCAAAAGCCTTTTCATGCTCTGTTAACTATTTCATCTATTTGGGAGGTAGTTTCTTATTGACATGGAGATTATGACCTTTTGATAACTCAACAGTAGCTATGAGATCAGCCATAATAGCTTCAGAGATTGGACTTGTATCTAGTTCACATGGTAAACGCTTATGGATAATGTCTGGCTCCTTGGGGAAAAAACAATTCTCATTACATTCCTCATATGTAGTTAGTTCCAAAATAGAACTATCAGATACATCCTTTTCTACCATACAAGTATTATTAAGAATACTTTGAATTACTAAATCCTCCTCTTGTAGCTTTAGAAACCACTATCTATATAACATCATAAGTTGTGCTAAAGAGCTTAACTCTTCCTCTCGATCCCCTAAATTTGGCCATATAGGTGTGCTTAAATCTAGTTGGGGTTGTGTTGGAGGATACTAGACAAGTTTCTTTGTTGAATGTCCATTTGATATGGTCATACTCCCTGACTTACAACTTATATTTGCATCAGTTGTAGCTAGTCATGGTCAACCTAAAATGATAGGGTAACCAACTATGTTAATTTTTGGTAATAGAATCATGAAATCTATAGGGTACTCTAGAGAGTCTAGCATTACTACTATATCATCTATCATCCCATTAGGAGTGATAGTAGAGCTATCTGCAAGTTGCAAAATTATTGAGGTAGCCCTTAATCCTTCCATATTCAGCTTTTTCATAGTATCCTTGGTCATAATATTTATAGTAGCACCAAGTTCAGTCAAGGCATTTTTAATAGACTAACAATTTATAATCACATTCACAACTAGACTTCTTGGATAAGAATATTTAAGAACAACCAATTTTCCTAATATAATATCAACCAATTTTCATATAACATGGGGTGTGGTTGGGTCCTTTTTCTTTCTCCCAAGCTTTTTCAGATAGGCTTCTCTGATGACTTTTCCAGAAATATTAGCATATTTAATAGCTTGGAACAAAGGAATCTAGACATGCATGTCCTTTAGCTGATCAATGATGTCAAAGGATTGTTCCTCTACTTGTACAAGTTTACTTTGTATGAGCTTTTGTGGAAAAGGTGATTCAACTATTGTTTGAGTTTGAGCTAAGATAGTATATTGGTTGGGTCACCCATTTGTGGCAGAGAAGTTGTTGGTATTGATGCTATAGGAGTATCTGGTATTTTAGTTATGAGAGGTGGTTTAGGCACTAGTAGGGCTATATGAAATCTCAAATATATATCTACAACATCTAGAGCATAAGTAGGATATTACTAAGCATCAATAGAATTCATGGGTTGTTGTGGTTGTTGGTTATTTGGATTTGGTTGAGGTTGTGTAGGAAACTAAGTCTTCTTTTGAGGTCTAGAACTTGCAAGTGGTGGAATTAGTGTAGGTTATTGGACTGGAGGTGGTAGTTGTGGGTTACTAGGATTTTGGTTAGGCCATTGTTGAGGTCCTCTCCATTGGTTTTTAGACTGCCAAATCCCTTGGGGTGGTTTCCATTGGTTCTACTAATTGTTTCATTCGTTATTTTGTTGGTTAGGCTAGGAAGGTTGGGAGTACTGAGGCCATTGAGGCTATTGTGGATTATTTTACCAAGTACTACTCCAATTAGGTTGACTATATTGTGGAGGACCTTGGACACTATGGTTTCACAATTGATTACCATATGGATTTGAATTTTGTAAAGGGTCTTGAGGCATACCTTGATGTGGGGCCCATGGCCGATGTTGAGCAACAAAGAATACTTGCTCATCCTCTCCTTCTATCTTGAGGTACTCAGTTGGAAGATGTTGGTTCTCCACACTAAGGACCAATTTGTATTGACAATCTTTCTTCTACTTCCAATTGTGTGGATAGTACTTAGCTAATAGTACCTCAGCCTTTGCATGCTTCTTCCTTGTATTCATTGTGTTGAGATGTGTAGTGACACCATTTATGATGTCCTACTTGAAATTTTAGAGTAGATTAGATATCTCAAGCTTTGAAATACCCTAATTGATCCGTTTAGTAGCTATGGACCAGTGTCCTCATCCTTTCTTCATAGTTAACCTTGAGTTGTTAAGAAAAAATTTCTTGAAGTCATCCCAAGATGATTGATATACATCACCACTAGCCATTAGGTCTAGTGCTTCCAAATAATTATCATTTACCCCTCTCAAGAAGACTAGATCCTATGAATCCTCTGCCAATACATGTTGGGGGTTCTTTTGCAGTGTATACAAGAATCGTGAAACATAGTCTTCCAATGTTCCATCCTCTTTTTGTGATATTCTAAAGATATCACATCCCCTTGGATCATTCCCCTTGCAATGCTCTTTGTATTTCTCCAGAAATAGAGTTTCCATTTCATCCCAGGTACCTATTGCATTGGCTCCTAAGCCCATGAACTATCATAAGGCTGATTCTTTTAGTGTTGTTCGAAACAACTTGAGCTTATGGACATCAGTATTATAGTCAAAGCTATGACAAAGTATGTCAAACTCAAACAAGAAAGTATCAATATCCTCGGTGACATGGCCATAAAACTTTGGAAGAGAAACTAAGGGTATATTTTTAAGATAAGCTTTGGTTATGAGGCTTAGGAGACAAAATGGAAAAGTAGGTTGTGTCATTTCTAGAGGTATTTGATTATGGGTTTGCTACTAAAAAGGAGCATTGGCTATAGGATTGTTAACAACAAGTGGATTTAGACAAGAACTATCAAGAAAGCTGGCCAAAATTTTAGCAAAAGGTTGAAGACTACTTGTGTCCAAGGTTTTTTCTCTAAAGGAAGATCGTGTAGGAAAATTAAGGCTTGTGTCCTCAAAAGGTAACTCAACTTCTTCTTCAATTTCTTCATTCAAATTAATAGCCTCCCATGGAAGAAATTTTCCATATTCATCTCATTGTTTTCCTTTTTTATGCATGCAATTGAATTGGTGACTTGTTGATCAAGCCCAACACTTTGTGGTTTTTAGCTAACAAACTAATCTGAAAATAAAGGACTCATGAAGGTTCCTAGTTTGACACCACCCTTAGCAATGATGCGAAAAATGTACAGTTTCATAATAGATGAAGATAATCACACCATTGTCTTTCTCTAGGATATTATATCTATTCTTAAGACTACCTATTCTATCATGAAATACACTTGAATTTTCAACCTAGGGATGTAAGACTTGAAATGGGTCAGCATGTTATGTGCACTAAGTTTCTTTACGAGTCTTAACACCTATGCTATAGGAAAGTAAAATACATGAAAAGAATCTTTACTACTATTAAAAAATAGTAAACACACTTGGAAAAACAAAAAATAAATGTAGAAAGCTTTGGAAAATGAACCTAAACTAGTTAACAACTCAAAAAATCCACCATGATCAGTTTCTACAAGTGTTGGAGGAACTTTCATAGTAACAATGTTGCAGGACTAATACAATAAATCTATCTTGAAAATATGAAATTGTAAAGAATCAATATACTCTACCTAAATCTATTCCACCTCCCAAGTGGGCCCCCTTGGTTGGTTTCAAATAACTACAAACACAACAAGTATTCAAAAATCACTCTTTCATTAAAATCCTTCTTTGATTGCATCAATTGAATAATTCATGTGGAATAGAAAAAGAGTAACTTTTGAATCTTAAACCAGCATTGTCTATATTCTCATTAGCTTACTAAGATTATCCAAATCCTTTATATCAATGATTGGATACTTGTTAAAAACATGACATAAAAGTCTTGAACACAAATCGCCAAAAAAGAAGGTGTAAGATCAACCATGACATAGTATATTTATTACAAAGCAACAAAATAACAAATTGTAGGAAATATAACAAGTTGTGTCTCCTAGATTTTTTAGAATAGTAGCTCCTTTGTAGGTGTAGTTTATCCATGGGAACTAAACTATGCATTTCTTGCCATGATTGGTCTCCATCATCCTCTTCCTTTAATGTAGTAATCACCACCCTTTGTGTGCTCTTCATTTTCCTAAAAGTTAGAAAAATTTGGAACATGTATGCAAGATAGCACTCCTACTCTTATTTAGATATTAGAACATAGCTTAAGATGTTTATATAAAATACTACATTCTATGCACAATATTAAGCAAAGCATGTCATACACACTACCCATGAGTTCAGTAAGTTCTAGCTATCTCTGACATAATTTCACAAGATATTTACACAAATATTTTGGAAATGTCTTTGAAAAAGCATGAAGAGTAAGTCCAAACTATGAAAACTATATCAAAATTAAGACATTAATATGCCTCATCACCAACTATGACCTCCCAGATAGAAATATTAGTATCAATGTCTAGCCAAGTGGCATCTTTGATTGTATTCAGTATGTCAAGGCACTTGTTCCATTTTGCATATGTTATGAACTTCACTTCTGTAGTCACCTTTGTCATCTTTGATTCTATTTTATTAATAAATCAATCATATCATATACTACCATGACATTAGCCTCATTGTTATAGTATGCAACAAATATTACATGTTTTAGAATATCATCAAAAGAGGATGATCATTCCTACCACTCCTTGACATTCCCATTTTCATCAATGATGTTAGGCACAAAGTTGGGAATCCTTGTGGTAATTGTTTCCATTTTATTCTAGATCAATTGTAATTTTCCCAAGAAAAAAACCATTTAATTCTTTAACTTTATGAATCAATTTCCTAATAAGGATAATTACTCCCTTGGGTAACTCCTTTTGTGTTAGTATTGATACAAAGTTTTCAAAGAATTGTTTATACAGGCCCTAAGTTGTGAATAAAGGGGATAATAATGAAATTGCATCTAAACATTGATGCTCGACTCCTTGCAAAGAAATCTAGCTGCTATGTATATTTTGTGATAAATATTTTAAAGAGCCTATCTTATGAATCATAAAATTTTGTATTGTTCTAATTTTTGTCTCCTTGCTTGATTCTATCTCTTGCTCATCAGTGACCATAGATTAGCCTTCTATATCACCTCCACTTGATGTATAATCATCTATTTATACACCTTTATCTTCAACCTCAACAATAGGCCTAGCAATATCTTTCAATGTTTTCACCTCATCCCCCAACTAGAGATTTCTTTGATCTAGAACATATGTCTTTTTCATCTCCTCCTCATAGTGTTTCCTTGTGTCCACATACCTCTCAAAGGCTGTGTATATTTTCTCTTATAACACATCAATTCTTTTCTTTCCTAGTAATGATGCTGAAGTCATCAATCCATAAATTTGATCACTAGATGTCTAATGAACATTCCACAAAATTACATTTCCATTAGGGGAATCTCTAACTTCCATGAGGGTTGAATTTTCATTTTCTGGAGTTTAACTCCATATTTCCATGTTTTGTGCATCAATATTGTAACCATACCCTCTCAACTCTCCATATTGATTCACATCCTCAAAAGAAATTGTCTTCTTATTTGGTCAAACAAAAATGAAGAGTTGATTTCCCATCCTAGAAAGATGATCATACCACATCTCTTTATTAGCTCTCTTGCCTCCTTTACAATTAAGGTTTCACTCTTAGGATCATACTCCCATAGCCTTTTGGCCATTTATACTAACTTTTCATTGAAGTCACCTGGCTTTAATTTCAGTGACAATTCATTTTTCTTTATTTTGAAAAAGAAGCCCTTAATCTCTTCTATTTTTATGAAATTGTCATCTTTCATAAATCCTCTAGCTTGTATGATCATGTCATCTATTATCATAGCCTCCAACTCTATTTTCTTTAGCTTCTACTCATCCTCAGTTGTATGTGCCATTAAAAATCTTTTCCTTATATCATTGAAATACTCACTACCCCTTGGCATAACCTATAAGGATTTATCCTATACCTTCTGAGAAATCTCAACCATTTTTTGTTTCTTGTTGTCTCTTTAAACCCAAGTTGAGATTTCAGGTTTCTCCTCATCATCATCTACTTTTAGTATAATATCAAGCTCAAGAGATTCAGGATTCACTATGATTTTTATTGCTTCAAGAAATTGGGCTATAATTTCATCAAAATTTTCAATAGACTTATCAAATCTAGGCCAATATCCTTCTTCATAAAAGAAGCCCATAAAAGATGGGTTAATTCTCTTCATTTCTTCTTCAAAGCCCATTATCTTTCTCCACTTTATTGTCCTATCTCATCATATATTTTCATCTAGAAATATGGAATGATATCCTCCTCCTAGTATTAATTACTCAAAGGTAGGTTATATCCCCTCATTTGCCTTAGGGCATCTCTAACAACATCAAAAGGATCATATGTCCTTGCAAGAGTAGTTGACAATTTAAAATTTCTAAGGAATGTATCAGTCTCTTCAGTTGCATTCTTACCAATCTCAAAGTCTCCACACTTGGAACTTCTACACAAGAATGTTCCCTTCCTAATAGTAAGGCCCAAATACTCCCTATATATAGATATCAATTGCCAAAAAAATCAACCATTCCTAACCTTTCTAGAACAAATCTAGGAAGGAGATGTGGTGGCTAAGGGAATCCAAAACCCCTAATGATTGTGCAATTTGCCAATATAAAAACACTTCCCCAATCATGCCCTGATTATTTTCCTTCATCAAAGCAAATAGAGGGTTTAATAAATTTCCTAACATTTCTAAGAATCCTCTCTACTATAGCCCCCAACATATCTAATACAAGGTAGACAAAATCATTGTAAAAGGAAAGAGAATTTGAGTAAGGGTAGAAGCTTTTCCATATCCTAGTCCATCATTGCACAGGAAAATTCTCTCCAAGTTCTTCTATGTTCTCACTGAAACTTGGGCCAATGCACCCAACATTCTTGTACAAAATAAAATGCATCTATAGAGAATAATGATGAAGTTTTAAGTTTCCCAATTCTCCTTGCTGAGCAAAGACAATCTCATTGTTAATGCAATTTTTTAATGTAGGTGACAAAATCATACCCACTATTGGTATGTGCATCTTGAATATTTAATGCCATGATGTAGATTCCACCAAAAGCATCCATAGTCCCATCAAAACTTAAGACCTTGTTCAGACCAAAGACTGTATTCTGAGAATATCTTTGGAAGTACCCAAGAGGCATATAATCTCTCACTTTCTTTGGTATGTCTCCCTATTCCTTCATCAATTGTGGAATATGCCTCAACATGGCCCTCTTAGTGTAGAAATTATTTTTTTTCTAGAAATCATCATCAAATTTCACCAATTCAATAGGGAATGACATAGGTCCCCTAGATTGAAAGCCTCAATGAAAGTATCCTTGTCCATTGTTTAGAGTATACTTTTTTTCTTTTGTGAAATGCACAAATAACAAGATTGTATGCTTTGATCAGTGCCTTAAAAAAATTGACATAAAAAAAGACCTCAAGATAATCAACTCGCCCAAATTTCTATTCCAAGGTTTTGATAAATGGACCTTACACAATCTGTTGTTATAAAAGAACCAAAACAATTCATACCCATTTCTATCTAGCACCTTTGCATCTCTACAAAAACTACATGAGTTTGTAAAAGTGTGAGCATTTACAGATTGAAGATTTGATGAACCCTACAAAAAGTGTAACCATTATTTAAAAAAGGGCTAGGACTCTTGGCCTTTGAAGAAATTGACAAAGCTTCTTCAATTTGAACCTATGCAATCAATTCTCCCTCCTTTTGCATCATTGTTTTAGTCTCTCACAATATAACCAAACTTTGTTTGCTAAGATTTTCTTTGCACGATAATTTTATTCTATAATTTCAAACACTTTGCAACTGGTGAAAAATTTCTTATCCCTTTTACCTTTATTTCCTTTCTGCAAATCAAAGCATGGTATTAATGGCATTAAAACAACATGTACAAAATAATTTCAATGTTTCAAAAGCTACCTTGCATTCAAATTTTATGTAGTTTGTACTTCCAACTCATCATTTTGTGCCAGCTTGGAAACACACTTTGTTTTCTATTTGTTTCCATCAAAACTTAAGGTAGTGATGTGGTGATTAACATCTTTCTTCACTTCTCGATAACTCTATGACCTTTATTAATCTTTGCTATGATAGTGTAAAAATGGTTACCATAACCTCCTCATCACTTCATTTCTTATCTATTAAACTACCAACTTCACCCTTAGATATTGTGTTACTCATTCATATCTGCTTCATCACCATATACTTTTATTTATAATGGATAACTCATGAAGAAATGAAACATACTTCATAACCTTTCATGTGAAATCACACTAGTTAAGAGTTTAACATTTAACATCATGGAGATGTGGCATTAACTATTGAGTCATACCTTATTGCTCCATCATAGATCAACTCTATACTATTTGCAAGTAACCCATGAAGTAGTGAACTCAATCATCAAAATCATTTCATATCTTTGCAACCATTTAGCTAACTATCTCACTAACCACATTGACCCAGTGATTTTTAACCATGAACAACTACTTAAACTTTATTACCACGTCTAGTCTTTAATACCTTACTACAGCTTGAAACTCTTGAAGGCATGATGATTTCTTACTTCTTCATTGCTACTTGTTATCATTATTTACCTTTTATCATTGTGAAGTGGCAAAGCTCCCTTTTATGTGCATCTCTAGGTCTCCATAGTTTAGAACTTAACATTTATCATACTGGCTATGCCAAAAAAACTTTATCTTTGCCACTTTGCTACTTCCCAATAGTCAACAATCTTCCATCCTTAACTTGTGTGATGATGTGAATACTACCTTGGAGCTAACCATTACTTTCTTCACAGCTTCACATCCATAAACTTTAAATCATAACTTAACCTTTTGGTGTTATGATCACTAGTTGTCTCTACTTCTCCAATCTCAAATTACTTCACCTTTGACTATAGGAGATTTAGTAATAAATTAGCTTTTTATCATTGCAGTTACACTTTGTAGCTTTACAACTTAAAGATCACCTTGAAAATCATAAGTTGAGACCTCATGATTCAAAGATTTTTTCCTCTTTACAGCATCAACTTGACTATTAGCCTTGCTATGCAAGATGTAGCATGAACCTCCTAACTAAAAGCTTTGCAACATCACTACCATAAAAATAGTTAGAAAACATAATACAAAGATACGATGATTAAAAGGTTTTTGTGACTTCATGACTTAATTCATTTAGGACTAAAACCTTATACCACATGAATTTAAAACTTAACTTAGAGATAAAGATATTTATATGTATGTCTAATTTTTTATCATATCCCCCTTTCATTTTAAATTTTGCAAACCAAAATCTTAATAACTTTGAAAAAACCCTACAATCTGAGTAGAACAAAGTTTGGGCTTTCTCTTGGAAATTGACAATGACTTATGAGACCCTAATCATGAAAACATAATTCTTCCTAGTTTTCACAAGAGATCAAAATTTTAAGATGAATAAAAATTTAGTTCATCATGTAACAGGGTGATTAAATCCTTTAACAGTGTCACACCTAGTAGTGTGTTTTGTAACCTTTAACAAGATTAGCTCTTAACTAAGGTTTCTTTACAAGAGTGAAAAGTGGTAGCATGTTACTTGGTGGTTTTTTCTAAATTGGGTTTCTACATTAAATCTTGGTGTCATATATGTGTGAATGTTATGTGTGATTCATGTTGTATATTTTTATTTATTTGAGTGTTGGTCAACATATACTAAACATAGAGTTAAGTAATGAACAAAATGTTAAGTTTCTGATGAATTTCTATATGGACCAAGTGGTTTAATGATATTGTTTGAATTTTTTGAAGTTAGTGAATGTTCAATTGGTACATTTGGAACTAAGGATAATTTATTCACAACCCCCCCCCAAGCACCCACCCCCACCTCTTAGTTATTCTAAATATTCTAACAATAGATATTAGAGCAGTTAGTACTTGTAAGGATATTTTGAAGAGCTTAAGCTAAAGATCAAGATGTACAAGAGAGATGTACCTAAGTTAGACAAGGAGACCTTCCCAGCATGGCAATAATTGATAAAATTGCATCAATCTAGAGTTGGATATTTTGCATTATATTATTTGGACAATGAATATATTGAAGTTCCCAAACCTGTGATTATTGAACAAATAAAGGAGAAGCAAGAGCATAATAAAATGATGATAAATCTGGCATCTTCTATGAGTTATGCTAAATTTGGTGATGTGAAGAAATGTACTAGTGCAAAGTAAATGTGGGAAAAGTTGGAAAAAATCCATGGAGGAGACAAAAATGTGTTGGGAGCTAAAGCTGAAAGTTTGAGAGGAAAATTTGATCATGAGAATGAAAGAAGGTGAAACTATTGCTCAATATTGTGGCCAAATCATGGAGGTTTTCAATTCTATTAGATGAGCTAGAGGCACCACATCTATTGAGACTATGATAAGTAATGTATTGAGGATTTTACTTCCTATATGTGGAATTAGAGTATCTCCAATTCAAGAACTAGAATGTACACTTGGTTATAAAAATCTAATGTTGGATAGTCTTATTGGTAGGTCCACTACATTTGAGTTGTCAAATTTTGATAGTTGTTCCCTTGCTAGTATTGAATGTTCTTTAAAGTCTCAACTAACCCTTAATGGATCTAAAAGAAATAAGAAAAGAAGATGTGTGGATAGCGATAGTAATTAGATGATGATCTTGATGATCTTGGAGCATTATTGGTAGGAAGGTTACCAAGAGGAAAAGGAAAATAAAAAGGTAAATTCTCTATTATCTATTTTACATGTAAAAAATTTGGTCATATTGCTAGAAGATGTCTTGATAGAGATGAAAAGGAAGAAAGGTAGGACAAAAAATACAAAGGAAGAAGAGAAAGAAGAGATAGCTAAGGTAACAATGACTACAAAGAAAAAGGTAAGAAATCATATTACATTTCTGAAGAGATGGCTCTGATAGTAATATTGATGAAAATGATGAAGAATTTGTTTATGTTGCAATGAAAGATGAAGATGAGAAAATTGCATTTATTTTACATGTGATTGGTGATACAAGTAAGTTTGACAAGCTACAACATTATAATGGAAGTAGTGGTTAGTTGGAAAATGATGCACCATTTTATATGAAAGGTAAAGGATCAATTATATTGAATGATAAGATCAAATGTGACAATGCATATTTGATCAATGGATTAAAATATAACATTTTGAGTGTGGCATAGTTGATCAGTTTGGGTTATCAAATTAGATTCGAAAATAGGAAGGCAAAGATCTATGATAATACTAATGAAATAATTGGAAGTGGGGATTAAACAAGAGGTAACTTGTTATATCAAGACCTATATGAAGATACTTATCTATTTGCACAGTCATTCCAAATTTGATAATTTGGTGAGCATTAGTAAGATGAAAAGAGTAAGAGGATTACCAAGATTGAGAAAACTTAATAAAGTGATCTGCAAACAACATCAAATGGGAAACATGATAGAGTCTAGTTTCAAGAGTAAGACTTATTATTCTGATGATATTTTGGAGTTAGTTCATACTAATTTACATGGTCCTATTGAATTATGGTATGGCTATGCACCTAGTGTTAGTTATTTCATATTCTTTGGAAGAAAATATTACATATTGAAGGATACAAGGAAAATAAAACTTGATGCAAAAAGTGATGAAGGAATATTGGTATTCCACTAAAAGCAAGGCATATAAATGTTTGAAGTCTAACACTAACAAAATTGTGGGAAGTGAAAATGTCAAAGTTGATGAATTTGCAAAAAAGAATGAGGAAGAATACAAATTAGAACCTAAAGACTACAAAAATTTTGTCTATGTTTATGAAGGTAAACCTAACACCTTACCTAAACCATTGAAAGAGGGTATCAAGCATCAACAGCTAGGCACTACCAAGGTATAGAAAAAGAAATCTATTGAGCATTAGTAGAATACTGAGCATAGGTTGTAGAAGACAAGTTATAGATACTAAAAGCCAAACATCAAAGAGTAGAAACCAAACACAATCCAAACAAGGCCAACTTGCAGCTAGAGATAAATGAAGTAGAAGAGCAAGAAAAACCAAGTCAAATACATGAAGAGAAACAAAGACCTGATCTTTTCTTAGAAAATTATGTAAGGAGGAATCATACACTAGACAAAAATCATTGGAAACAAAGATTCAGGAGTCATGACAAGAAGTAAGTTGAAGAATAATACATGTTTATTATGTGAGGTTGTACCTAAATAAATTAAATATGTTTTGGAGAATGAAGATTGGATTAAGGAAACAATTATGGAAATTGATCAAATAGAAAAGAATAAGACATGGAAGCTAGTACCCAGACCAAAGGATAAGAATGTGATTGGAACCAAGTGGGTATTAGGGAAAAACTTGAATGAGAAAGGAGAAGTCACAAGGAACATGACAAGACTAGTTTGCAAGGGATATGCACAAGAGGAAGTAATTGATTATGGTAAGACATTTTCCTCTATTGCAATATTGGAAAGAGTGAGAACTTTTATTTCATATTTCTCTTACAAAGGGTTCAAGGTATATCAAATAAAATGAAAAATGTCAATTAATTGAAGAAGAAGAAGTCTACATTGATCAACTTGAAGGATTTTTCGATCCCAGCAAGAGGAATATGGTATGTAAACTACACAATGATTTTTACAGTTTGAAGCAAGTGTAATGCCATACTAAGCATAAATAAATAAAATTTGAAACTAAGAAAGAGAAATATATTTTTTTTAATCATTTATCATAATACAATTACCAGTACAATAATTAAGTCACTTTAAAATCATAGACTTCAAAGTAAAAGATGATATCATCCAATAAATTTCTCTTATGATTCTAATACATATTAATGTTCATTGCAATAATGAACTTTGATATCATTCTATATTGCCTATGTCCAACATATGGACCCTATAGTAACAAATTTTGTAAACAAAAGTAACTTCATCAATCTTCCTTTGCTAACTATAAATCAACTTGAAGCACCTGAAAACACACAGAGATGAAACACAACACAAAGAGGGCTCAGTACACTTTGAGTTGAATAGCATAATCCACCTGCATACACATTAGAACAAACACATACACAACCATAATGCAAATATCTGATCCTCTTATCACTTTGCAAATTAAAATCAATATGTAAGAAGTAAACATTTACTTATCTATGCAAAATTAAACTCGCACAAAGAATAATCTGTAAATGACCCATATATATACTGAGGTATCATCATTATGGTGCTATGGTTCTGGATCCATGAATGGCATGCTCATTGTCAACTCATAGCAGAATTCTCTACTGTAATTATCATACGATGTAATAGAGATCTGCCTTGTTCTCCGTACTTAACCATTTAGGTCTAAGTCATAGGTAAGGCCAATTTTATCTTTTAATATGTAATTAACCCACCCAATTCATTTTATATGTTTTCATTACATTAAATAACTAAATAGGATTACCCAATTCAGCCACCTCAATATATGTTCATCTCGGATATTCTAAGAATACACATCAAGCAGATATTTTTAGAATGCTCATATTACATGATACCACATTCCTCATCTATTTGAACTTATCTTCCATAGCCAACCTTGAAAGTAATGCTTAGGTTATTATAAAAATATGAATAAAACTATAATATTAAGTACTAGTAAATATGACTAATTTGTCACATCAATTTTAGTGATACTTACTAATCTTAACACTGTAACTTTATCCCTACAGTCTTAATAAACCAAACATACCCTTCAAATTAACTATGATAATAAATTCAAAGTACATATGATATTCTTGTTGTATACACGAAATCAACATATATCATTTTCATCCATTCTTTTGTTTGAAACAACTTTCCATATCAATAGCGAATGAAAAATAGTTCTGAAATCAAATAACAAGATATAGTTATAGAATAAAAGAATTCTAATTCATTTCAAACACCATATATATTCTATTGATATACTTCATGAAAAACTTCAAACAGTAAAGAATAACCATAACACACACACACACCTATAGATTATAGAAGTGTAATAAAAATCTCAAAGTAATAGTAAAATGCTAGTTATCAGCAAATACAGGGTTTAAGTTTTCATATCAACCTCACCACTAAAGTATATGTATTTGTATTTTGTTAATTAATAGTCTTAACAAAATTCTAAACTCACTCAAAACCAAACTTCATAATTCATTTTAGCAAATGTCGACTGATCATCGTAAAATCTCAAAATGACCCAACATTCCAAAAGCTAATATCTGTTAATTCTAAGTTTCATGCTAATAGTTTACAAATGCCGATGTCAAATTTTTGCCATTGACTTATTTTTTTACATCCATATGTTCTTGTCACATATTCGATGTTATGCCCTGATTCAGTTCATGAAACTAAAAATAAATGATATCAAACAGTTGAAGAATAAATTGATAATTTAAAATCTCTATTAACATCTAAAATCCTAGTTTTCAAATGATTCTTTTGTTTCATATTGGTGTACAATAAAATATTCTGAACGATTATCTATAGATTTCTTAAAAGATAAATACTGAATTTAATTTCTTTACAGATACAGACTTTTAAATGACTACATTCTACCACACTGTTGATGATCATTCAATATATTTAATACTAACATTTTATCTATATTTACTACATCCTTCAAAATTTTGATCTTATGCGTTGCCTAAATACCAATTTGATCCAAACAAGCCACATTTAAAATTATTGAGACAGCAGATATATCTTTTACCAATAAACACAAAAAAATGTTACACACAGATTTAATTCGTATTTATGTTGAACCAACATTCACGTAATCTGGCAATATTAAATGTTTATTCTACAGCAAGTTTCGAATAGCTGACACTGCCACAATGTCCAAAACATTTCATGATAACAAATCCTATGGTTAATAAAATTTGGCACTAATTCATATAAACCTTCAACGATCCAAATTTTATAATCAAAAGAAAGTGACCTATTATCTGTTTGTTCAAATGTTTGAGCTCTATGTCGTAACCTTGGCTCACAAAGAGCTTTTCTCTGTGGCTCTTGTTCGAAACAAAATCCCAAAAAGTTACGTGCCAACATACTGCACTCTCTTACTTGACATGCAAGCATGAGCGCTCGCAAAGCTAAGCTCTGTGGGTACTCATCCTTGTGCGCGAAGTAGCTATATTAAACAGTTTCCTGTGAAATCTTTTATAACAATGTTTTTTTTTAATTTAAAATTTAAAATATTAATCAACCCAAAATATAATTACACATATACATGAAACACAGGGGCGTGTGAGGTCTCAGAACTTCACATACTCCTCTGACTCATATATATACATACTGAATGACTAACCATATAATAAAGATAGTAATATATTAAAATTTTCACCAAATGCATTCCATTCGTTTCAAATCGATATCGTAGAACAAAGAGAGATTAAGGTAAGGAACTGCCCCCTACCTAAGTAACAGAAGATGGAATGCTCTGCAACCATGCTTGTTGCCAATGTCTCAAACCAGAACAATATCCACACTTTCAAAAATACCAACGATGACCTACTCGAGAGCAAATACAACAAATGCCTGATGATAATTGACAACCATCTTCTGGTGAATAACTCTACCATGCTTAGCTTCAAAAAGAAGTATTCCAAACCACAAAGTTGAGATTCTTGCTACACCTTACAGGTGTTAATCAAAGCCAGAGAAAAATGACCCAAAATTTGGCCAAATCTCAACAAAATTTCCAACTCCATATGAACTGGTCGACCACCAACAAATGCCTTAATTACTAATTAAAGCTAAGCTTTATGAAATTGCCACTTACCCTTGCCGTGCATATGGCAATTCCAATTTCACCGCCAAAAGACTTGGTATATTATTCTTAACATGCGAAGCCCTTTAGGATTTAAGGGTTATAAATCCCCTTTTTTTATTATATATATATATATATATATAATATGTTAACATCACAGCTGCATCGTGATAACAGCTGCAGACTTTAAACAAAAACCCCCATTTAAAAGCAATTGACATAAGAGAATAAACTTAGGGTATATATTTAGTCCCCTAAACAAACAATGCACACACACACGCACACACACACACACATATATATATATGACATACCAACATATTGAGAGGAAATACCAAGTACATGGACTCAAAATCTTTACACATTGCAAATTAAATTCAACACAGGCCAAAGGATTTTTCATCATGAATAAATCATACTAAAGTTCTGCAAAAGTTCAATATATAGCATATTAACATTAATACTATTACACTGAATTTAAATCATGATAATCATAATCAGTATGCTGATATGAAATAAAATACGAAAGCTACAACCATAAAATCTATGCTTAAATTAAAAACTTTTCAATAGTTATACGAATCATATTTTACCTAAAGTCTAAACACAACAATATTGTTTAAACTTGAAACATCAAAAATTTGTCAAATTCATAAGTGCCTCTTCCAAAGCTCAAAATATAGTATTTTTGAAATAGAAAACCTTGCTCAGCACCAATCACATGTCCCAAGGACATTAATAAAACCAAGTTCTATAGAAATAAAACATGACATCTAAAATGAAATTATAAGAACAAAGTTCTAATATGTAGAAAAATTGAAGTAGTGGTCAAGCATGACACCCTCCCCCACTAAGCTTTGACTTTCTCTTAGAAGTCAGCAAACAAGTGTGGATGAGCTGCTCTCATCTTCTCCATGTCCTCCCAGGTAGTAGATGTTTCATCATTGGGGTCCCATAGGACCTTTACCTACTTTATTTCTCTTCCTCTTAAACTCAAAGTTCTGCTTTGCATGATCTATACTGGTTCCAACATGATCTGACCATCTAAAATCTGCAAATTTTTCCAATCAAGCACGTGAGCAATATCAGATATATACTTACATAATACTGAAATATGAAAAACATTATGTATGCATGAAAGACTCATTGGCAAAGCAAGTTTGTAGGCAATAGGTCCAATCCATTCTAGAATTTCAAACGGACCTACAAATCGAGGTGCTAACTTGGATCCCTTTCCATAGCGTATTGGACACTTGCGCGGTCTAACTCGTAAAAACACTTTATCACCTAACAAGAATTGACGGTCAATCCTATGATTATCAGCATATTTCTTTTGTCAATCTCGAGCAGTAATAAGGTGTTCTCAGATCCTCTTCACTTGCTGCTCCAAATCTTGCAACATATCAGGTCCTAAAAGAATCCTGTGTTCCAGATTGTCCCAACTGAGAGGTGTCCTACAAGGTCTACCATACAATGCTTGGAATGGTGCCATACATATGGAACTGTGATATCCATTATTATATGCAAATTCTACCAAATGTAGATACTCCTCCCACTTATTATGTCTGTCCATTACATACATCCTAAGCATGTCTTCTAGAATCTGGTTGACACGTTCAGTTTGCCCATCTATTTCTGGGTGATAAGCTGAACTAAAATTCAACTGAGTACCTAATTCTTGCTGTATGGATCTCCAAAGAGATGAAGTAAACACTAGATCCCTATCAAAAATAATCTTTTTAGGAATTTCGTGTAACTTAATTGTTTGTTCCATATATACTTTGGCAACCGTTGTTGCATTATAGGATGATCTAACCAGAACAAAATGAGAAACCTTCAAAAATTAGTCTATACCACCATAATAGCATCATACCTATGAGCTGTAATAGGAAATCTAGTTATAAAATCTATAGAAATGATGTCCCATTTCCATTCTGGAATACTATGTGGTTGCAATAGTCCCGCAGGGTGCTGATGTTTAGCTTTAACTCACTAACACTCCAAACATCGAGCCACAAAATTTGCTATGTCTCTTTTCATTCCAGGCCAATAATAATGCTGCTTAAGGTTAGAAAGCATTTTCTTGACACTCAGATGAGCTGAATATGGTGCTTTGTGAGCCTCCAACAAAACTAGATTTCTCAAATCACCCAACTCAAGAACATACACACTCCCTCTATACAGTAGCAAACCTTCAGGATTCACTGAATACCCCTTAAAATGCCCTTCCAAGATGCTGCCACTATCAATAACCACCTTAACATCCTGATACCAATGATCTACAAAAAGGTTCTATAAAATCTTATTTATAAGATCCACTATAAGGATCAAAGAAGATAATTCATGTCGCATTCTGCTAAGAGCATCAGCAACCATGTTCTCTTTCCCTTGCACATAACTAATCTTGAAGTCGTATTCACACAGGAATTCCATCCATCTTCATTGCCTAGCATTGAGGTCTGGTTGTGTGAAAAGATATTGAAGGCTTCGATGATCAGTATGTAACTCAAAGTGTTGACCCAGAAGAAAATGTTGCCACTTGGTCAAAGCATGCATAATCAAAGCAAGTTTGAGATCATGAGTAGGGTAATTCACCTCATGACTCTTTAGCTTCCTAGACTCATAAGCTAGAACACATCCTTCCTGCATCAACACTACCCCTATGCCATCCAAAGATGCATTAGTGCAAATCACAAACTCCTTAGAAGAATCTGGAATTGCTAGGACTGGTGCACTAGTCAAACATTCCTTAAGATTCTGAAATGCTACCTCACACTCTTCTGTCCACACAAATTTCTTCCCTTTTCTCTGAAGGGTTGTAATAGGATGCACTATTTTGGAGAAGTTTGACACAAATCTATGGTAATAGCTTGCTAAACCCATGAAACTTCGAACCTCAAACACATTCGTAGGTGTTGGCCAATCAACAATAGCCCAAATCTTGGATGGATCTACAAAAATTCCCTCACCTGAAATGATATGTCCTAAGTAGCAAATCTTCGATCTGAAGAATTCACACTTCTCAAGATTGGCATACAAACTATTCCTATGAAGACATTCCAAAACTTGTCCTAAATGCTGCTCATGCTCCTCAACAGAGTTAGAGTACACCAAAATGTCATCCAAATGAACTTGTCAAGGTAAGTTCTAAACACACCATTCATTAGGCTCATGAAGATAGAAGGTGCATTTTTCAACCCAAAAGGTACTACTATGAATTTGTAGTGTCCATACCTAGTGCAAAAAGATGTCTTATGTATATCAGCTTCTTGGATTCTAAGTTGATGATACCCAGATTTCAGATCAATCTTCAAAAAGACTCAAGTACCCTTGACCTGGTCAAACAAGTCATCAATTCTAGGCAAAGGATACTTGTTCTTAACAGTGGCCTTGTTCAATTGTCTATAGTCTATACAAAGTCTTAAAGAACTGCCTTTCTTCTTGACAAAAAATTACCGGAGCAACCCAAGGTGATACACTAGGATGAATCAAACCTTTCTCCAAAAGCTCCTCCAATTGAAATTTAAGTTCAACTAGCTCTTGAGCTGTCATTCTGTAAGGAGTCTTGGAAATTGGTTCCGTTCTTGGCACTAAATTGATCTAAAAATCAATTTCTCTTCTCGGTGGTATTCTCGAAATCTCTTCAACAAATACATCCAAAAAACTTTGCAAGACTGGATGATCATGAGAAGAACCCTTATCCATGGAATCATTTAAGTCGTTTACCAATATGGCAAACAAACTGTAGCCTTTTTGAGCACACTTTTCCAATTGCTTGGCAGAAATTGTTCGCAAAGAGATGGGTCTCTTGATTCCCACAATATCTCTAGCTAAACCAAGATCATCTACACAACTGATTGATTTAACTTTGCAATCCAAAATGGCTTGATGTTGTTCTAACCAATCCATACCCAAAACTATGTCATACGATCCTAAAGGTATAACCCTAAGGTTTTCTGAAGTAGTGAAAGTTTTCATATGAATTTTACAGTCAGGAGGAACAATATCAACATTCACCTTGGATGCTGAAACTAACTCCACTTGCCATCTATCCTTTGCCCTAATCACAGGAATACCACTATTTGCAACTAAAGCAAAAGAAATAAATGAGTTTGTAGCTCCAGAGTCAAATAAAATAGATACTTTCATACCTTGAGTATTACCCTGAGCTTCAATAAGCATGTTCTAGTGTTCGACCTACTTTTGATCTAGGGTTGCAAAGATACAGTGGTTCCTGGAAAAATCACCAGCTGTCGCTTCAGACCTAGCTGGCTTAGGTCCTACCTTCAGCTTGTCCCAATTAGGGCACTAAGACTGGTAATGACCCAACTGTCCATAATGAAAACACTCAACAGATTTCTTGAATCCTATGTTTTGACTAGAAGGATTAGGAAATGGCTTATTACTCTGCACACTCTTAGATGGTTGAGATGGTTTAGGCTGTTCTGAACTCTTGGAGTTCTTACCGAACTTTCTCTTCTTGAAATTTCCACCTGAAAATCTTGATTTTGAACTACCTTGTGGAGGCTTTTGATTCCCACTGACATCTGGAGTAGCTGGATTCATGTTGGTTTTGTATGAAGCCCCATGATATCCAGACTTCATCTCAATTAGCTTTGCTCATTCCGAAGCTTTTTGCATAGTCAAAGGTTGAAAAGTTCTCACTTCCTCCCCAATCTTGGGCAAAAGTCCTCTGATGAAGTGTTGTATCATGGCCTTATCATTTTCAACCTACTCAGAAAACTTCTTAAGCTCGTAGAACCTACATTCATAATCTTCCACTGTAGATCCAGACTGCACAATCTGAAAGAACTCCTCTGCATGGGCCTGATGCCAATATTCAGACATAAACCTCTCCTTGAATCACTCTACAAAGAGCTCCCAAGTAACTAGAGAGATATCAATGCCCAGCTTCTCCAACTCTTGCTCCCACCACAAGGAACCAAATCCTCTCAAATGCATAACTGTCCATCTTACCTTCATGTTACTCAAGTAATGATGTAAGACAAAGCATCACTCAAAGTTCAGCAGCCAAGCTTCTACAGCTGTACCTTGTTCCATACCATAGAATAACGGACCTTTCATCTTGGAAAGATCCTTGAGCTGAGCTCTTTCCACTGGATCTTCTTCAATAGGAAGGTTAATACCTTGCACAAGAGGTCTTCTATCATTCACTTCCCCACCAGGAATCTGCTTATTAGCCTCAATATTATCGAGACATTCCAGCATCCTCTGAAGTACCATAGCTTGATCTACCTGATCATTTTGGTTGTTTCAAACCCCAGCATTCTAATATAACTAATCATTCCCACCAAAATTTTGGTGCCTAGGACCTCTACCACAGCCCCTGTCCCTACCTCAGCCTCTGCTAGCAAGGCTATCCTCAAGAATATCATGTCCTCGAGTTCCTCTAGTGATGGGAGGCATGATAGCAACCTACAAACACAAATTATTAATACGCAACAATGACGAGTTGAACCCTAAAACCCAAGAGTCCTGGTTATTCAAACCATGCTCTAATACCAAATGAAATGCCATACTAAGCATAAATAAATAAAATTTGGAACTAAGAATGAGAAAAATTTTTTTTTAATCATTTATCATAATACAATTACCAGTACAATAATTAATTCACTTTAAAATCATAGACTTCAAAGTAAAGGATGATATCATCCAATAAATTTGCATTATGATTCTAATACATATTAATGTTCATTACAATAATGAACTCTGATATCATTTTATATTACCTATGTCCAACATATGGACCCTACAGTAACAAATTCTGTAAACAGAAGTAACTTCATCAGTCTTCCTTTGCTAACTGTAAATCAACTTGAAGCACCTGAAAACACATAGAGATGAAACACAACACAAAGAATGCTCAGTATACCCTGAGTTGAATAGTGTAATCCACCTGCATACATGCTAGAAAAAACACATACACAACCATAATGCAGATATCTGATCCTCTTATCACTTTGCAAATTAAAATTAATATGCAAGAAGTAAACAATTACTTATCTATGCAGAATTAAACTCGCACAAAGAATAATCTGTAAATGACCCATATATATACTGAGGTGTCATCATTATGGTGCTATGGTTCTGCATCCATGAATGGTATGCTCATAGTTAGTTCATAGCAAAATTCTCTACTGTAATCATCATATGACGATAGAGATCTGCCTTGTTCTTCGTACTTAACCATTTAGGTCTAAGTCATAGGTAAGGCCAATTTTATCTTTTAATATGTAATTAACCCACCCAATTCATTTTATATGTTTTCACTGCATTAAATAATTGAATAGGATTACCCAATTCAGTCACCTCGATATATGTTCATCTCAGATATTCTAAGAATACACATCAAGCAGATATTTTCAGAATGCTCATATTACATGATACCACATTCCTCATCTATTTGAACTTATCTTCCATAGACAATCTCAAAAGTAATGCTTAGGTTATTATAACAATATGAATAAAACTATAATATTAAGTACTAGTAAATATGACTAATTTGTCACATCAGTTTTAATGATACTTAATAATCTTAACACTGTAACTTTATCCCTACAGTCTTAATAAACCAAACATACCCTTCGAATTACCTATGATAAGAAATTCAAAGTACATATGATATTCTTGTTGTATACATGAAATCAACATATATCATTTTCATCTATTCTTTTGTTTGAAACAACTTTCCATATCAATAGCGAACGAAAAACAGTTCTAAAATCAAATAACAAGATATAGTTATAGAATAAAAGAATTCTAATTCATTTCAAACACCATATATATTCTATTGATATACTTCATGAAAAATTTCAAACAGTAAAGAATAACCATAACACATACACCTATAGATTATAGAAGTGTAATAAAAATCTCAAAGTAATAGTAAAACGCCAATTATCAGCAAATACAGGGTTTAAGTTTTCATATCAACCTCACCACTAAAGTATATGTATTTGTATTTTGTTAATTAACAGTCTAAACAAAATTCTAAACTCACTCAAAACCAAACTTCATAATTCATTTTAACAAATGTCGACTGATCATCTTAAAATCTCAAAATGACCCAACATTCTAAAAGCTAATATCTGTTAATGCTAAGTTTCATGCTAATAGTTTACAAATGCCAATGTCAAATCTTTGTCATTGACTTTTTTTTTTACATCCATATGTTCTTCTCACATATTCGATGTTATGCCCTGATTCAGTTCATGAAACTAAAAATAAATGATATCAAATAGTTGAAGAATAAATTGATAATTTAAAATCTCTGTTAACATCTAGAATCCTAGTTTTCAAATGATTCTTTTCTTTCATATTGTTGTACAATAAAATATTCTGAACGATTATCTATAGATTTCTTAAAAGATAAATACTAAATTTAATTGCTTTATAGATACAGACTTTTAAACGACTACATTCTACCACATTGTTGATGATCATTAAATATATTTAATACTAACATTTTATCTATATTTACTACATCCTTCAAAATGTTGATCTTATGTGTTGCCTAAATACCAATTTAATCCAAACAAGCCGCATTTAAAATTATTGAGACGGCAGATATATCTTTTACCATTAAAGACAACAAAATTTTACACACAGATTTAATTCATATTTATGTTGAACCAACATTCACGTAATCTGGCAATATTAAATGTTTATTCTACAACAAGTTTCGAACAGTTGACACTGCCACAATGTCCAAAACATTTCATGATAACAAACCCTATGGTCAATAAAATTTGGTACTACTTCATATAAACCTTCAACAATCCAAATTTTATAATCAAAAGAAAGTGACTTGTTATTTGTTTGTTCAAATGTCCGAGCTTTGTGCCGTAACCTTGGCTCACAAAGAGCTTTTCTCTGTGGCTCTTGTTTGGAATAAAATCCCAAAAAGTTGCATGCCAACATACTGCACTCTCTTGCTTGATGTGCAAGCATGAGTGCTCACAAAGCTAAGCTCTGTAGGTACTCATCCTTGTGCGCCAAGTAGCTATATTAAATAGTTTCTTGTGAAATCTTTTATAACAATGTTTTTTTTTTTTTTTAATTTAAAATTTAAATCAACCCAAAATATAATTACGCATATACATGAAACACAGGGGTGTGTGAGGTCTTAGAACTTCACATACTCCTCTTACTCATATATATACATATTAAATGACTAACCATATAATAAAGACAGTAATATATTAAATTTTTCACCAAATGTGTTCCATTCGTTTCAAATCGATATTGTAGAACAGAGAGAGATTAAGGTAAGTAACTGCCCCCTACCTAAGTAACAGAAGATGGAATGCTCTGCAACCACACTTGTTGCCAACGTCTCAAATGAGAACAATATCCACACTTCTGAAAATACCAACGATGACCTACTCGAGAGAAAATACAACAAATGCCTGATGATAATCGACAACCATCTTCTGGTGAATAACTCTACCATGCTTAGCTTCAAAAAGAAGTATTCCAAACCCCAAAGCTGAGATTCCTGCTACACCTTTCTGGTGTTAATCAAAACTAGAGAAAAATGACCCAAAATTTGGCCAACTCTCAACAAAATTTCCAACTTCTAATGAACTGGTCGACCACCAAAAAAGGCCTTAATTACTAATTAAAGCTAAGATTTATGAAACTGCCACTTACCCTTGCCGTGCATACATCAATTCCAATTTCACTGCCAAAAGACTTGGTATATTATGCTTAACATGTGAAGCCCTTTAGGATTTAAGGGTTATAAATCCCCTTTATATATTTATATATATATATATATATATATATATATATATATTATATGTTAACATCACAGCTGCATTGTGATAACAGCTGCGGACTTTAAACAGAAACACCCATTTAAAAGCAATTGACATAAGAGAATAAACTTAGGGTATATATTTAGTCCCTTAAACAAACAATGCACACACACACACACACACACACACACACATATAGATATATATATATATGACATACCAACATATTGAGAGGAAATACCAAGTACATGGACTCAAAATCTTTACACATCATAAATTAAATTCAACACAGGCCAAAGGATTTTTCATCATGAATAAATCATACTAAGGTTCTGTAAAAGTTCAATATATAGCATATTAACATTAATACTATTACACTGAATTTAAATCATGATAATCATAATTAGCATGTTGATATGAAATAAAATACGAAAGCTACAACCATAAAATCTGTGCTTAAATTAAAAACTTTTCAATAGTTATACCAATCATATTTTACCTAAAGTCTAAACACAACAATATTGTTTAAACTTGAAATATCAGAAAATTGTCAGATTCATAAGTGCTTCTGCGCAAAATAGAGTATTTTTGAAACAGAAAAGCTTTCTCAACACCAATCACATGTCCCAAGGACATTAATAAAACCAAGTTCTACAGAAATAAAACATGACGTCTGAAAGTAAATTATAACAACAAAGTTCTAATATGCAGAAAAACTGAAGTAGTGGTCAGGCATGACAACAAGCCCCTAGAGAATGGTATGAAAGGTTACACAATTATTTGGTGAAAATTGGTTTTGTAAGAAATAATGACAATAACAATCTATACTTAAAAAATGAATCTAAGAACAAGATATTGCTAGCTAGATTTTTTATTCATGATATCATATTTGGTGGACATGATTTGTTGTGTAAGTCATTTACTAATAAAATGAAGAAGGAATTTCAAATGTCAATGTTTGGAGAGATCAAGTTCTTTATTGGATTACAAGTTTATTAGATGAAAAAGGGAATTTACATTACTCAATCAAAGTATATCAAGGAGGTATTGAATAATTTTGGAATGGAGGACTCAAGACCAATTGGAACACCCATGGTTACTTTTCATAAAATTTGAAAGAGCGATGATTCCACTGAGGTGAATCAAACACTATATAGGTAAATGATTGACAAATTGCAATATGGTGTACATAGTAGACTTGACATTACATTAGCAACTGGTATTGTAGCTAGATTTTTTGTTAATCCTAGAGAAAATCACATGATGGTTTTAAAAAGAATATTGAGATATCTAAAAAGAATAGAAGACTATGGATTATGGTATAGAAAGAATGACAAGTTTGAGACAAAAGTTTACGCTAATTCTAATTAGGATGGAAACATTGATGGCAAAAAAAGTACAAGTGGAGGTGCTTTCTATTTAGGAAGAAGATTGATTTCATGAAGAAGCAAAAAGAAAAAATGTATTTCTCAATCCACAACAGAGGCTAAGTATGTTGCTAGGAAAATCAATTGTTCAAATATTGTGTGGATCAATTAATTGTTGAAAGGTATGAAGGAAGAAATCATTGAACCTATTGTGATATATTGTGATAACACAAGTGCTATAAACATATCAAAGAATCATGTGATGCATACAAAGACCAAACACATTTCTATCAAATATCATTACTTGAGAGAGTTGGTACAAGAAAAAGAAGTGAGACTCGAGTATGTGAACACAAAGGAGAAAAAAGATGATATATTTACTAAGGCATTAATCAAGGATGATTTTGAGTACATAAGAGGTATGTTAGGGGTTATTCTCATATCTAAAGAAAGTTGAGAAGAGATGATGTACTACATCAAATGTTATGATCAGAATATATTACACATTAATGTAGGAGGTCACACTTTAGCAAGTTCTTAAAGATTGTGAAAAGATGAACTGAAGCATGGGTTGGATGAGACTGTAAGGATTCAAGGTAAAGATGGAAGAGAAAGTGATATTTTAATATCCATCAGACAATGACATGAGGATGTTGTATGTGAATGGTTGATGTTATTATCATTATTGTCAAAGAGGGAGTTGTACATTTATCATTCTTTATATGTATGAAAGAGGGAGAATCTATATGAAGTTATTAATTGTCAAAAGAGGGAGACATATGAGGTGTTTTCATCTAGTGATAGAGGGAGAAACAAAATTACAAGAAGATATCTTCAAGAGGTATTTTCAATACAATTGAGATTAACATTAAAGATTTTACACTTGATATCATAGAGGAAGAAGTGCAAGTATGTGTAAGATGAGACTCAATAAGGATATTAATGAAGATTTGTATCAAATCATAGAGAGAGTTGTTAAGGACTTGTTACTGCTACATCTTGAGAATGTATTTTCTATTTGCATGGTAACTAGAGGTGTTTTCATCAATGTCAAAGAGGGAGATTGTTGGAAAGTGCAATTGGAATAATTATTATATTTTCATTATTTTACAAACTACTAGAGACACATTGTAGAGTACCATATTAGTTAATTGATGAAGAGGATTTGAAAAGAGAGATGACTAGATGAACTAGTGAAGTTGTTGAGTGAAGAGGAGAAAGTGTGATGGAATTAAAAGGCACGCTTGATCAGTTAGTCTTTGACAAGATGATGCAATGTTCAACCATCTTATGAAGTTAAGAAGTTTTGAGTTAAACACAAGAAAATTATAGATAAAATTGGTCGGTCAATGAAGGAGCTAAAATAGAAGATTAATTAACTTAAGAGGTAACTGAGAAAAAAGTATTAGCTGAGTGATGGTTATGGTCAAGAAAGGTTAAGTAGTTAAATATAGTAGAGATTGAGCATAGTGAAGACTAAGTGAGCTCGTGGAAGTTGAGAAAGATAGAATAGTAAAAACTTAACTACACAGTGATGGCTGAGTGTTAGAAAAAGTTACAATTAATGAAAGAATCAAGTTTGAGGCCAACATAGTTGAATCTTTGGACTAGAAAAAATGCATGGATGATAAGGATTGATGAGTTGATATATTTAGTGCATGAATTGAGTTTTTTATGGGATCAAAGATAAGGATTTAAAGAGAAGTTTCTAGAAGTATCAAGAAAGTAGTAGAAGGACAAAATCAAGGATAGATTCAATGGATATAACCTAATCCTAAGATCTATGGTGATGTTTAAGTGGTTAAAGATCAAAAATACCTATTTAAGGAGGCTGAAGAGATGTTTTTGATTAACAATCTTAAGGAGAACCTATGAACAATAGAGTAACAAAGAAAATTTGAAGAGATTGATAAAGTGTGATTGCTTGAAGGGATGCCAAGTAGATCAGTGATGGATATGTTAAGGAAGTCTAGTCAATGAACCAACAAATGAACCAAATGGACATCTAAATTTGCAAAGTGCGTTATGTTTTATAGATCAATCCTATTGTTATTTTCTAACCAGTATGGTAGTAAAAATGCTTTAATCAAGGTTGAACACATATTCATTTTGTAAATCCTTTAATCAATGTCACATTCTAATGGAATGATGCAAAGTCCTCTAACCAGGCCACTCCTAATCTAGGGTGATTAAATCCTTTAATAGGGTCACATCTAGAAGTGTGGTTTGTAATCTTTAACAGTGTTGTCTCTTAACCAAGCTCACTTCAAAAGAGTGAAAATTGGTAACATTTTACTTGGTGATTTTTTCCAAATTAGGCTGTCACGTTAAAACCTAGTGTCATATATTTTTGAATATTACATGTGCGATGCATGTTATTTACTATTATAAATTTTACTATTGGTCAACATATACTAAGTAGAGAGATAATTAATGAACAAAATGTTAAGTTACTAATGAGTTTCTATATGAGTCAAGTGGTTTAATGAGATTGTTTAAGTTGTTTGAAGCTAGTGAAATTTGAATTGGTACATTAGGACTTGAAGATAAGTGATTTGTTTACAATTGGCTAAATGTAGTGATTTAGTTGTTTTCATTAATGGCAACACATGATGTACATACTTGTGGTAAGCCTCTGAAATAAAGATACTTAGCTTTTGGTACTTAGAAAATTGTCTAAGTATGAAATTAGTTTATAGCAGTAAAAAAATGTATAAGTAAAATGTGTTTGATGTCATATTATGATTAGTGAAGTTAGATGGTGACAATATACATATTAGTGATGATGATGATGTGTATAACCTCAAACATTAGTACAAATAGTACAAGAAAGAGATATTGGCATTTTACCAGTGAAATAGAACAACAGAATTAAAGGTAAAGATATTATTTTGTTTACAAAATAATTACTTGACCAATTAGGGTCGGCATCCTAGAAGCTTACTCTAAGTTAGAAAATTATATTATGGTCTTATCTAACCTAGTACTAATTTTTGAAAAGGCATGTTATCTATGCAAAGGACATCTTTCAAAAAACAAAGTGTGCAATTGTATTGTAATAAGTGATATGCAAAGTTTTTGTGAAGCAATATATGCAAAGTTTTTGGGAACCTAATTTTTTGTTTTCAGATCGAGCCAAGGTTAGAGATCAGTCAAGAAAGAAGTTACAAAACATCTATACCTGAAGGCTAATTACTTTTTTGGGTAGTGAGTTCTTGTAATTAGAAGTGCATATTTGGGAAGTGAACTCATCTTGCATCTACTATACTACAACTCCTAACAAGGATTCAAAGTCTCCTAATAGGGACTCTTTATACTAAATTTTCTCATTGACTCCTAACATGGTCCATCCTCTAACAAGAAACATATATATCAATATATTATCTAGTGGGTACAATTGATGTAGGAGCATCCAATGGTGTAAGGGCAATCCTGTATCACCCAAAAAATATACTTAGTGTTAGTCTCTGTTAAAATTTTTTTCATTTATGGATACCCATTTGGGTCAAATAAAGATTCCAACTCTCATAGTTCCAATATTGATTTCTGGGTTAAATTTTTTGAGCACCTTGAGATACATGCCAATGTAGAAAATAGGATATTTTGTAGTTGAGCCATAATTATAATGATTTAGAGGGTGTAAATTTGAGGGATGATTATACTTTTAATTTAAAGCACTCTAGAAAAAGAATCAGATCAAAAGGCTTTAAAGTTTGAAAGTTATTGCATTTTTAAGTTACTTGAAGAGCTCCTAAGAGCACTTCAAAGTCATATTTGAGGCATTAAACAGCCTTTTACAGGCCCATAAAATGAGGTATGATAAAAGTTCCTCCATAGGGTTATAGATCACTTGGAAAGCTTTCTAGAAATGTAAATGGTTTGTCAATCGGAGTCCTAGATCAAAAGTTATGCCTCCTAGAAGTTGGACTACCATTTCTAGATTCTTCTAATTTTACACCAACTTCTGACATGTTTTCTAGAACCTTCTATTTTGGTATTGGATGCCAAATCGCATATTCTAAAATGTATTCCTAACTCTAAACCTAGTTTGGTTTACTTAAGGACATTTCTAGCATTATAAGGCAGCTTTTGGTGGAGTTTGTGAGAAGGGTTTCTACAGAATCTGATAACATTATAAGCCTATAGGGCATGTTGTGGAGTCTATTTTTTTTGGTACTAGATGTAATAGCATATCACTTATAATAATAATATTCCCCTTTTCATGTTCTATTCATTTTTGTCTTGGTTTTTGTCCCCATCAAGTGGTATCAGAGCTAGTTTTCCTAAGTGTGTAGACAGAGTGCCGACTGTGAGGAAATTTGTACCAAGATTGTGTGGTTGTGGTTTTTGATAAAAGAAGATGATTCCATGAAGGGAGTGTGGTGGAAGGGCTGGAGTTGTTACTCCTAAGGTTAGAGCCCTCCAAAGACAAGTCCGGGCATTACAGGAGGAGATTTGTAGAGGGATGAATGTTGTCATAGGCGATGAAAGTGAGGAAAAAAATGAAGAAGGAAATATTGGGAAGGAGATAGAGAAGTCCTAAACTAAGAAAAAGAGAGGCTTTTTAGGGCCATTTCCAAGCTTGGAAAAAGACCTAAAATTGATGTCAACATATTTTTTAGGAAATCTAAACACGGATGAGTTGATCGACTGGATCAATGAGCTAGAGGAATATTTTGAGTATGAGGATATTGGGGACCCTAATAGGTTTATGTTTGTGAAGGCCAAAATGAAAGGCCATGCAAAAATCTAGTGCCAAGAGATTCAGTTGGAAAGAAATAGAAGAGGAAAGGAGAAAATCACAATATGGGATTGCATGGAGGACAAACTAAAGAAGCAGTTCATTTCTATTGATTAAAAGCTTGATTTGTTCAAGAAGATGCAAGGGTTAAAGAAAGTAGGAAAATTTGTCTAGGAATACATAGAGGAGTTTTACTGAGTCCTTATTAGGGTAGGGCATGTAGAAGAAAATAAGGAGAATGTTGCTTGTTACCTTAGTGGGTTAAGACCTAGCATTCAGGAGGAGTTAAGTTTGGTTAGAATGACTAGCATTGAAGAGGCATAATAGTTTCCCTTGTGAGTTGAGGAGAAGCTAAAAACCAAATTTGATGGAAGGCAAAGAGGGTGTAGTCAAGGAGGAAGGGGTGGTGGTAGGCCATTTGGAGGTCAAAATAAGAACTAGAAGAAAAATAAAGATGTAGGTACTAGCCAAAATTAGAGGAATGAAGGTTTCAACTAATCCCATCATCAAAACTTTGGAGATCAAAGAGGAAGAGGTGGAGGATTTGGACAAGGTTGAGGAAGAGGAGGCTTCCATGGTACCTATTTTCATTTTGATGAAGAAGGTCATCAAGCCTTCAAATTCTCTCAATGCCAAGAAAGGATAGATAGGAGAACTAATGGTCAAGAAAGGGTTGCTCATGTGGATGATGATGCACAGTCATCACATTCAAAGGATGCAAAAAGAGGATAGGTTCTAGTTAATGAAAGGTTCTTACTAAGTGGTGAGACTAAACCTGGACAAAGGAGGAGTTTTTTTCACACCAGGTGCAAGTGCGAGGGAAAATGTTGTGATGTGATTATAGATGGTGGAATCACTAACAACTTGGTGTCAGAGGAGATGGTTTTAAAGCTAAAGCTCAAGAGGGAGAAATACCCCCAACCCTATTAGATTGCTTGGGTGTAGGATGATCATAAGGTCCTAGTTAGTCAGCAATGTTTGATAAAGTTCAAGATTGGAAGTTACCATGATGAGGCTCTCTATGACATCATCTCAATGGATGTCTACCATTTATTGTTGGAAAAGTTGTGGTAATTTGATAGGCATGCTATACATGATGGTCATGAAAATACATACTCTCTAACAAAGGAAGGAGTTCACCACAAATTGAAGCCCTAGTTAGCAAGAAATGTTTGGTAAAGTTCAAGATTGGGAGTTACCATGATGAGACTCTCTATGACATCATCTCAATGGATGTCTACCATTTATTGTTGGGAAAGTTGTGGTAGTTTGATAGGCATGCTATACATGATGGTCATGAAAATACATACTCTGTAACAAAGGATGGAGTTCACCACAAATTGAAGCCCTGGTTAGCAAGCAATGTTTGGTAATGTTCAAGATTGGGACTTACCATGATGAGACTCCCTATGTCATCATCTCAATGGATGTCTACCATTTATTGTTGGTAAAGTTGTGGTAGTTTGATAGGCATGCTATACATGATGGTCATGAAAATACATACTCTCTAACAAAGGATGGAGTTCACCACAAATTGAAGCCCTTGATAAAGGAGGGTTAAAAGGTATGCAATAGTGCTAGGGTATGTCTTGTTGATAGGAGAAATTTTTTGGATGGCATCAAACATTATCATATGTGTTATGCTTTGATTCCTAGGAAAGATAAGGAAGGTAGTAGTGAAATTTCACTTGAATTTTTAGGTCTATTAAGTGAGTATGGATATGTAATCTCTAATAATTTTCAGGAAGGGTTTCAATTAATAAGTCAAATTATTCATCAAATAGATTTAGTCCCTAGAGCTATTCTTCCTAACAAGGTTGCTCATGGGATGACTCCTAATGAGACTGAGGAGCTAATTAGACAAGTTTAGGAGTTGTTGAGGAAATATTTTATTCAAGAGAGCCAGAGTCCATGTGTAGTGCCTGTAGTGCTAGCACCAAAGAAGGATGGAGAGTGGATAATGTGTATAGACTCATGGGCTATAAATAGAATAACCATCAAGTATCAGTTTTGTTTGCCAAGAATGGATGATCTTATGGACTGTTTGAGTGGAGCTTAGTACTTCACAAAGATAGATCTCAAGAGTGGTTATCATAGATACAAATATGAGAGGGAGATGAGTGGAAGACTAAATTCAAGACCAAGGAGGGTCTATATGAGTGGTTAGTCATGCCCTTTTGATTGACCAATGTGCCAAGCACCTTCATGCAGCTAAATGAGGTACTAAAGAAATTTTTGGTAAAAATTTTTATTGTCTATTTGGATGATATTTTTATTTTTAGTAAGTCTTTGGATGAATATTTATTGCACATATATAGTGTCCTTGAAAGGTTGAGGGAAGAGAAATTGTTGATTAATTTGAAGAAGTGTAGCTTTGTCAAAAGGGAGTTAGTCTATTTGGGGTTTTTTGTATCAGTTGAGGGTCTCAAAATGAACCTAGAGAAGGTGAAGGTCATCTTGGAATGGCCTAATCCAAATTTTTCCATTGAGGTGAGGTCATTCCATGGTTTGGCTAGTTTTTACAGGAAATTCATTAGGAATTTCAATAGTATATGTGCACCCTTAACTAAAACAATGAGGGAAGATAGAAGAGAGTTCAAGTGGACTACAAGAGCTACCAAGAGTTTTGAATTGTTGAATAAGAACTTGATAGAGAAACCTCTATTGGAACTTCCTAATTTTAACAAAGTGTTCCAAGTGGATTGCAATGCTAGTGGTAGTGCTATTGGGATTGTATTGAACCAATAAGGTAAACCTATTGCCTATTTTAGTGAAAAATTGAATGATATAAAGAAAAAATATTTTGTTTATGATTAGGAGTTCTATGCAATAGTTTAGGCCTTAAAGAAATGGAGGCATTATTTTTTGCCAAAAGAATTTTTTTGTATACTGGTCACTAGGCATTATAATACCTAAATAGCCAAGGTAAATTGAATTAGCGACATTTGAAATGGGTAGAGTTCATGGAAAGCTATAAATTTGTATTGAAACATAGAAGTGGAAGGTATAATAGGGTTGAAGATGCATTAAGTAGGAGACAGTTGTTGCTAACAATAATGCAGGTTGAAGTGGTTGGGTTTTATGAACTCAAGAATCTATACCCTAAGGATCATAACTTTATAGAGGCTTGGAAGACGTGTAAAGAATTTGCTACTCTACATAGGACTAGGTGGCTAGATTAAATGAATGGTATGTTGTTTAAGGGAAGTCAATTGTGTATTCCAAGGAGTTTCATGAGGGAGAATTTGATCATGGAGAAGCACAGTGGAGGGATGACAAGACATTTTGGTTGAGATAAGACCATTTATATTATTTGAAAACATTATTTTTGTCCTTAATTTTCATAGGATGTAAAGAAGTTTGTGCAGAGTTGTCAAGTATGTCAAACAACCAAAGGATTTAGTCAAAATACTAGACTCTATCAACCATTCCCTATTCCATTGAAGCCTTGGGAGGACATAAGTATGGATTTTGTTCTTGGATTTCCAAGGATGCAAAGGGGTAATGACTCAATATTTATGGTGGTTGATAGGTTCTCCAAGATGGCACATTTTATTCCATGCCACAAGACTCATGCTCTAGTGCATATTGCATTTTTTTTTTTTTCAGAGAGGTGGTAAGGCTACATGGTCTCCCAAGAAGTATTGTTTCTAATAGAGATACTAAATTTGTTGGGTATTTATAGAGTACTTTGTGGAAGAATTTGAAGACATAATTGAAGTCTAATTTTGCACATCATTTGCAGACTGATGGACAAATAGTAGTGAATAGAAGTCTAGGCAATTTGTTGATGTTTTTAATAGGAGATAGACCCAAGGGAAGGGATTTGATTCTACCACAAGAAGAATTTTCTTACAATAATTTTGTAAATAGGAGTACTAGTAGATCACCATTCCAAATTGTGTGTGGGAGTAGTCTAAGGACTACACCAGAGTTGAGGAAGATGGAGCAAGGGGAGAGGATAGGTGCTAAGGAAGAAGACTTTGTTGAACATGTCAAGAACCTACATGAGGATGTTTGAGCACATATTACCAAGATGAACCTATAGTATAACACTAGGGTAGATCAAAAGGGTAGACATAAGGAGTTCCAAGATGGAGTTTACATTATGGTATATTTGAGAAAGGAACAATTTCCAATGGGTACCTATAACAAGCTGTAGATGAAGAAATTTGGTCCCTACAAAATTTTGAAGAAACATGATTCAGGGAATGCATATGAGGTGGAGCTGCTAAATGGGATTCACATTTCTCCTGTTTTAAATATTGCAGACTTAATAGAATATCATGATGATAGTGCAAATGAGGAATGTATGCTGGAGCCATGTCCAATTCCTACTTTTGTGAAAGAAGAGATTGAAGAAATTATAGATAGTTGTGTGGGCTAGAGTACCAGAAATAGGCAATATGAAGAATACTTAGTGAAGTGGAAAGGACAACCAATAGAATACTCAACTTGGATATCTATAATGTAGGTTGCCCATTTGGGTTTTCCTCTATTAGCTATAAAGTGACAGGGTCACTTTTCAATCTACGTTGGGTGTCTGATGCAAGACATCCATTGGTGTAAGGGCAATCCTATATCACCCAAAAATGTGCTTAATGTTGGTTTATATTAAAATTTTTTTCATTTTTGGATACCCATTTGCGTCAAATAACGATTCTAACTCTCATACTTCCACTATTGGTTTTCTGGGTTAGAGTTTTTTAGCACCTTGGGATACATGCCAATGTAGAAAATAGGTTATTTTGTAATTGATTCATTATTATAATGAGTTAGTCGGTGTAACTTGGAGGGATTATTATAATCATACTTTAAAGCACTCCAAAAAATGAATCAGGTCAAAAGGCTTTATGGTTTGAAAGTTATTGTGATTTTAAGTTGCCTAGAGACCTCCTACGAGTCATTCAAAGTCAAATATGGGACAAACAGCCTTGTATGGTCATGAAAAATATGATACAAACAATGATCATCCATAGGGATATAGATCACTTGGAGAGCTTTTTAGAAATGTAAACAGTTCGTAAATCAGAGTCCCAGATCAAAAGTTATGCCTCTTGGAAGTTGGACTACCATTTTTTTATTCTTCTAATTTTATACTGACTTCTAATGTTTTTTCTAGAACATTCTATTTTGGTGGTGGATTCCAAATGGCATGTTCTAAAATGTATTCCTAACCCTAAACCTAATTTGGTTTATTTAAGGACATTTCTAGCATTATAAAGGTAGTTTTTGGTGGAGTTTGGGAGAAGGTACTATGAGAAGGGTTTCTCTAGAATCTAATAACATTGTAATCCCATAGGGTATGTCGTGGAGTCTATTTTTCTTGTACTTGATGTAATAGCATATCATTTCTAATAATAATATTCCCCTTTTCTTATTGTGTTCATTATTTTCTTGGGTTTTCTCTTGGCTAGGTTTTCCCTAGTTAACAAAATATCTTGTTATGAGTTCTCTTTATGCATGGTTATTATTTCTATTCAGCATTACTTGTTTAATTTCTTAAGTATGGTACAAAGTAATTAATAATATCTAGTTGGTGACAAAAAAATTTAGAATACTAATTCATGCCCCTCTCAATATTCCATATTCCTAACAATTGGTATCAGAGCACAGTTACTCAAAAGAGGCTTAACAAATTGAGTAAGATCCCTATAGATATGAAATAGTTGATGAAGAACCTTGAAGAGGCAATTGAACAAATTGATCTTGTTACTGAAGAAAGATATAAGTTGAAAAATAGATATGAAGACTCCAAAGTATACATTGGACAATTGAAGGACAAAATTGAACATCTCAAATTCAAGCCTGGATCTACTGAATCTAAAACTAGTGATGATGATTATTTAAGATTGAAGATAGAGTACAATATCTTGAAGCATGAATCGAAGATTACCAATATAAAGTTGATATCGAAGAATGATCCTAGCAAAATTGAATCTAATTTGAAAACTAAAAAATCAAATCTTAGGGAAAATCTAGCAAAGAAGACATCTAAATTTGAAACACTAAAAGAAGATCATGAAGAAATTCATAAATACAACACTATTGTGAAAGGTGAACTAACTTAGTGCAAACTAGAGATTAAAAAGATTTACACTTGCAAAGAAAATCTTGATGAATCAATGTTAATACAAAGACTTGCTAATGATAAGACTGGTCTTGGTTATTTATTTAATATGTTTGCAAAGAAACATGAAGGTAAATTAGATATGAAAGAGAAAGACAAATCTGATGATAAGATTGAATCTAGTTAATCTTCTATTATATCCAAAGAAGTTGGACAAGAGAAGGAAATTGTGAAATTGGATGAACCTAAGCAATTGGAATTCCCTAAAGAAACCAAGTATGAATTTAGAGGTAAATGTTTTTCATGTAATGAAATAGGTCATGTGAAAAGAGATTGTAAAAATACATTATTTAATCATGTTATAATATTTTACTGTCATAATTATCATGGTATTGGTCATAATGAAATTGATTGTAGGAAACCTAAGTATGATAATGATAGAAGAAATAGTAGAATGTTTGGAAACCCTAACCCTACAAATAGAAAAAGATCTGATGAAAGGACATATGAATAAAGGAAGAAGATCATGTGTTATAATTGTAACAACTTTGGACACATCGCCCAAACTTATCAAGCACCTATTGATCAACAGAGTCCTAGAAGCAGAACCCCAGTATGTCAGTTATGCAACAACTTCAAACTACATCAAAATATTATAGAATAGATAGAAGAAATAATGGAAGAAACTTCAAAAATAATAGAAGGAATAATGGAAGAAACTTCAGATTTAGGAGCTATAATGGAAGCAACTTTGAAAATGATAGTAACTCTAGAACTAAGAAAGACAATGAGGAACAAAAAAATGTAGTTAGTGAACTTTGAGAAGAAATCAAAGAGGTATTTGTAAAGGGATTAGATATTTTAGAAGAAAAATTAGATGATGCTGAGATAGGAAATTTGAAGTCAACAATCAAGTATGATTAAACCAAGTTGAATTAAGCTTGTTCACAACATCCAAATTGGAAACTTCATTTAGAGATCAATATACTCATAGCAAGGTTCAGAGAAGATGTATTATAAAAAAAATTTATTGTAGCTAAGCTTGCTTGCAATTTGGAGATTATTGGAACAAGTTACAAAGTAAATAAGTGTTATTGTTGAACATATAACAAAGATAATCTACTCTATAATAGAAGATGAAATCTATGTTTCTATAGAGAATTTTGTGAAGTGAATATTTTTGGAGCATTGTGATGATGGAAGGAAGATATGGTGAACCTTGAATAGCATTCAAAGATTGGATAGTTGATCTTGAGCACATATTTGATTTCAAAATGAAATAAACACCTTTTTCGATTAAGCAAAGTACATAATTAATGCAAGTTCCAAATGAATAAAAGGACTAAAAACTTGATTATTTCTACATTACAATCATCTTAGAAGCTAAGAGTACCCAAAATTAGTTTGGAAAATTGATTTCAAGAAAAACCCTACTCTAAAAAGGTGTTCTACATAGAAATTGTTCGAGAAATTTATTTTCAGTATAATCATGGATATGTTAATTGATTAGAATGTTGAGAATATTGAGAGACCTAAATTGAAGCTTTTTCCTGTGAAACCTTTAGAGGAAAACCCTAATTTGACCTTATCAATTACTTTGAACAATGTAGTGTTATTAGAAGATGTAGGAAGCTATTTGTGTAGTAAGTTTGAAACTATTGGAAGTGATTTTATGAATATAGATATGGGAATTGTTTTCAACCATGATATGACTACTAATCCTAGATATGAGCAGCTAAAAGACTTAGACTTAGTCAAATATCATTTCTACTACTAACTTGATAGTAAGGAATGGACATAGATTACATTAAGTAGAATCCACAATGGAAAGATTTGGATGGGAGATAATGTAGTTGACATCTCTGTTGACCTTATTCATGAGGTCACTGGTCTTAGAAAAAAAGGAATTGTACCATTGGCGACAAATTAGGTAAGAAGAAAGTTGAAAATTACACTAAGGCAGTTTATAATGGCGAAGCAATGGTGATCAACATCATTTGACAACATGATGTAAGATTCTTGAGTAGAATCATTGCATATTCTCTATGTGCAAGTTCTAAGAATGATGAGCTATTAGCAGAATTTATTTATGAAGCTTATAAGATACATGTTGAGAAAGAACAAGTGAATTTGAGTGAAATTCTAAGAGTACAACTTATTGAAAACTTAGAGAAGATTAAGAGAACCAAGAATGGTGTATTCATATTCTAATATCTAATTAATCATATTTTCTTTCATGTACTTAAAAGATTTCCTTTTTTATCAATTACTAATATTATGAGTAGTGAAACATGTACTATGAACAAGAAAATAGATGTTTACAAAAGGCATCTAGTAGACAAAATCTTGGACAATGGAAATTTGATCATGTGAACATTTAAAAATGAGATGAAATAGAGATACATAATTGCCCCTACAATTGTTGAAAGATTCAAGAATGATATATGTTTTATGGTTGATACTGACCTAACTTATATTGAAGTAGTAGAACCTTGGGAAAGATTTCTTGAGCCCCTAGGTTATGAATTGAGTGATAATATAGCTATTAGTTATATTGATCTATTTATGAAATTGGATATTCATTAAGCATCATAAAGATTTAGAACATATGAGGAAATAGCCCAATCAGCCTACCAAGCATCATTAGAAAAGACATCTCATAAGAAGATTGCATCTATAATAAAGAAAGCACTATTAGAGGCTAGTATGTTGGAAGAAGAATCACAAGCATTAAGAAAAACTATCTCCAGAATGAAACATATTGGTGAACAAGGTGTGATGTATGTGACACCTTTGTTAGTTGGCCAATCATCTAGTGTATCTATTGCAAAAACTCCTATTGAACAGAGCATTCCATATGTTGTTGTATTAGTCAAACAACCAAGTGGATCTAAAAGAGAGTCAAGAAAAAAACTATTGAACTAGAAAAGAGAAATTAGACATTGTTGACAATTGAGGACTCCAATAATGAAGAAGAAGAAGAGGAACCTAAAGATAAATAACCAAAAAAATTACTATTTCTAAGCAGCCAACAAGTAAATCAAGGAAACCATGGAAACCCAAGATAGAAAAGTTCAACACAACAATTTTTAATGAAGGGAACTTTTTACAGATGAATAAGTTCTATGATTTGTATAATGACATTGAGAAGGAACAAATTGATATCTCTACTCTAAGATATATGATCATTAATAACTTGAAACTTGAGAGCATTAAAGGCTTTGTAAATCAGAAAGTTTATGACAGACTTATAGCAAAGAAAACACTAGTTCATGAAGAAGACATGGAACTTCAGAAGCCAATGCTAAGAACTATGGGTATGATAGATGATGAAGATGAAATCAAGAAATTGATGAAGAAACTAGCACCTTACTTGCAAAGTAAGTTGAGGCCATTTCTATTCATGGGAGAAGAAAATAATGTTATTAGAAGTGAAACTATAGCAGCTATGAATCAAATGCTAAGCAAATCAAAGGAAGAACCCTCTACTGTAGAGAAAATCTTAGAAGTACCAGTAAGTGGTGATACTATACAAATTGATCAAACACATGTTACTATTAACATTGATGAAGATCTATTCAATCAACCTAAGCCCCTTTCTGAAGATATTTAGGATCAATTGAGACAAATTGAAGAAGAAGAAGAAAGAAAAATAAATGAAGAAAAGAAAAAGATTGAAGAATCCAAGCTGAAATTGCTTGAAGAAGAAAAGAAGCAAAAAGAAGATGAAAAGAGGAAAGGTGAAGAAAAAGAGAAAAAGTTGGAAGAACAAAAGAAAGAAATAGAAAAGAAAAGGAAGAAGAAGAGATAAGATTAAAGAAGGCAACTAAGGAGAAACAAAAGGAAAATGAGATGAAGGCATCTAGCTCATCCTCTCCTATATCTCTTGCAAACGTAATAGGTGATGATGATGATCAATCCAACTTGATCTCATCCTTGAAAAAATTGTTTGAGAAAAACAAGAAGGTAAAAAGTCTATAGAGAGCACTAATGGAGGTGACTGATAGATTGCATAGCACCCTCTAAGCCAAACACGCTAAAGAATATCTCAAACTAAGAGCACAAGTAGTTGTGAAATTGTTTGATGATGAATTTACAAATTTATTGAATGTTGCTAAGTCTAAGGCTCAAATTTCACATGATGCTAATCATTTTGGCACCATTTGTCAGAATATTCAAAATGATTTGTTGAGTCTCTATACTTCTATCAAGGAACTCTGAAGATGTCAAGAATTTGGCAAGGTAATGTATATCAATTGTACTTTATCATATATGTTGACCAAAGATGTGGATAAAAATATTCAAGGGAAGCTAACTAAGCTAGAAGCTCTAACCAATTAAGTACAACAAGCCTCTTACAGAATTGAAGTTGGAAGGATAAGTTGTCAGTGTACACTCTGATATCTGAAAACTAGAATTTGAAAATGATCTAATTGTGAGAAGACTATCAAAATTCAGAGAGTCTATTTCTCTAAAGATATCAATCATTGAAAGACAATTGGAAGAATGTGTCAAAGCTGAAGACACTTATGCAAACTTCACCTACTCTGATCTTAATGTGGGTGAGATTGAATCCTATGCCTTATGTGCAATGCTCACTACTTCTAAAGTAGAAAAGGATACATGGGAGAAAGGTATGAATAGTTTAAAGGCTATTTTTTATGACTATATGAAAATCTTAATAGCTTAATGCAGCAAGGCAATGTTTTGATAGAAGTCAGACAACCTTTTTTGGTAGTTTTTTTTTAAAAAAATTGACCTTTATCATTGATGTCAAAGGGGGAGAAGATGCAAAAGAAAATTGAATAGTAAGTTATGTATGTAGAAATCATATTCAAATGAGGAACAATTAAGTAATTGAGCATTTATAATATGTAATGTAATAGATGATTATTATTGTAAGTTTTTGTTAAGGTTTTGTCACTTAGCCAATTTTCCTTACTTTATTGCCATCAATGCCAAAGGGGGAGATTGTTGATAATTGGTTACATGTAGTGATGTAGTTGTTGTCATTAATGAAAACACATGATTTTCATACTTGTGGCAAACATCAGAAATAAAGATACTTAGCTTTTAGTACTCAAAAAATTGTTTGAGTATAAAATTGGTTTACATTAGTACATTGTTTTATATGTAAGATGTTTTTGACATCATATTATGACTAGAAAAGTTATATGGTGATAGTATACATATTTATGATGATGTGTATAACCTTAGACATTAATAAAAATAGTATGGAAAAGAGATATTCACGTTTTATGAGTGAAACAAAACAATAGAATTAAAGGTACACAAAATAATTACTTGACTAATTAGGGTTGGCATCCTAGATTTTTACTCTAAGTTGGAAAATTATATTATGGTCTTAGTTGACCTAGCAGCAATTTGTGAAAAGGCATGGTATTTATGCAAAGGACATCTTGCAAAAAGAAGTGCAATTTCATTGTAATAAGTGATATGCAAACTTTTTGTGAAGCAATATATGCAAAAATTTTGAGAACCTAATTTTGTGATCTAAGATTGAGCTGAGGCTAGAGATCAGTCAAGAAAGAAGTTATGACACCTATATACATAAAGACTAATTACTGATTTGGGCAGTGAGTTCTTCTTGTAATTGGAAGTGCATATTTGGGCAGTGAGCTCATCTTGCATCTACTATACTACAACTCCTAATAGGGTTGGAATCTCCTAACATGAATTCAAAGTCTCCTAATAGGGACTCTCTATACTACATTGTCTCATTGACTCCTAATAGGGTCCATCCTCTAACAAGAAACATATATATCTATAGATTATCTAGTGGGTATTATCCCCACTAAGGTTTTCCCTTGGTCAAGGTTTACCTAGTTAACAAAATATAGTGTTATGAGTTCTCTTTATGCATGATTTTTTTTTTTCAGCATTACTTGTTTACTTTCTTATGCATGGTACAAAGTAATTAATAATATAGTGTTGGTGATAAAAGTTTGTAGAATACTTATTCAGCCCCGCCGCCCCACACTTAGTATTCCCTATTTCTTACATGATTCACTCCCCCTATCATTTATTCTAAATATTCTAATAATCACCACTGAAAATTCTCTCATAGCTACTAAATATAGACTATGAAAAAAGAGAAAAAGAGAAAACCAATTTGTTCTATGACATTCAATAACACATTGGTCCAATAAAGCTCTTATTTTTGCAACACACAAACAAATGATCAACATAACACAATAAAAAATTTATAATTGAATTTACCAATTCATGAAATAAATAACTAAAATCCTAAATGGGCATTAAAATGTCATGAAATTGTGGGAGAGTACTAATTCGTAACCCACATTAAAAATAAAGAAATTTATTTCAAATTAAAAGATATAATAATTCCTACCTCACCCAATGGTAGAAACACAAAAATAGGTAGAATAAAATGACATTTTTTCATAACATAAAGTCAATTTTGTAAAAATCTCAATTAATCTAAAAATTAAATCACTCAAAATACTTAAATGAAAAACTATAAACTTCCTAAATTCCTTAGTCAATAATTTAATCACTAACAGTTAAATGGGATACAACTACAAAAAATTTGTTAGTAGCTAAAATAGCCCCCAAAAAATATCAAAGTAAGCATTTAATTTATAATCCAACCACAAAAACTGTGAGAACTCTTAATGAAGAAGCATAAACTGGTAGAAAACATATATGTAAGTGAAGTTTAGATTTACCCACTTAATACCTAAGGTATGATATTCTAATAATGGACACGCTATCCATATAGGGATGATATTGGCTAAATCATTAATAGGCGATGAAACTATCTCCTTTGCCACTAATAAGGATTACACATGCTTGAACCTTCAACTCAGGTGGAGATGATGTCTCATATATGTTGAAAATAATTGTTCAATTGTATATTGTATTTGATATTACACAAAATGTCAAGTCTTTGTAATTTAGTGTCTGTCAAACTCACTCAGATGATGATGTGAAATGTCCCTTTCTCTGATTTTATATGATATTTCAAGCCTCAAATCAGATCTTTAAAATTAAACAACCAATATTTCAAAGATCCACCAATTTCTCAATAAACCCCAAATCGGGTATGCCAGAAATAGTGCCAAAAGCTTCACAGCTTCACCTATTATTAATAAATATGAAAGTGGACATTTTTAAAGAAATTTTAGCAGAATAAAAGCATATAAAATGACATTTCCAGATCTATATAACATGCACACAATAGCTCCCAAACGGAGGACAAAAACAATGCTCATCGGGCTCCCAAAAATAGCACAAAATAGCCTAAAATCACCACAAAAACTTAATAATCTATCACAGAAGTATAATCATATCCAAATAAATATATTCAGCTCTATTTTAACATTTAAAAGTCTGATATACAGCAGCAACCCAAACTGATATGAAATACTCAATCAGAAACACCAAACTCTTACAAAAAATACACCCAAAAACTCACAAATTTGCACTGTTCAGCACAAAGGAAAACTCTGCATGAGCATGCACATGGAATGGCTTAAAAATTCCATCTTTAGCCTTCCTAGAAACTTGAAAACTCCTGTTCTTGGGTCTCCTTCTTCACAGGTTTGGCAGCCTCTGAAGAACAACAAAGCAATGCGCAAGAATCAAGTTCTGGAATCAGCCCAAAATGCCTCCAAACCCCTTAAAAAGAGGGCATAACCCTAAACCATGTCCAAGAGGGGTTAATAAAACATATTTTAATAATAATCTTCATTTATTAGTCCATTAGCTACTAAAGATTATCCCCTTTTTTTGAAATTTCACCTTTTTGGGCCTGCTTGTCTTAGCAATGATTATTATTTTTTAATTATTTGAAAAGGGGACATGACAAGTCCTCCCCTCCCAAATATTACTTGTCCTCAAGCAATGGCTGAACAATAAACCAATCAATCCACCTAGATCCCAAATGTAGTCATGAACTATACTATTGCCAATTAACACAGGCTTCTGCAATATCCTCTACAATATGACCAAGAGGAATCCATAATCAAAGTGACAGTTATAGCTCAACCAAACTCCAAAATCACCACTGCCATAGTCAAAAACCCACGAGACACAAACTCTTAGAACATCAAAACCCAAGTAAAGTGGACAAATCAAATTGCCAACACAATAAATACCATCAACGCATCCCACTGGCCTATATGGAATGTACAATCCAACTCTGCAACAATGGTGAACGCTCTCGAATGAAACTATACCAAGTATGGAGAATCCATGCACTATACAACTCCTACAGTCAACATAACTCTGCAAAGCACTGGCCACTGTCTCATAACCATAACTCCCATGCACTGTTGATGGTGATAAGACATTACAAGATAAAGAGCAAGAAATGGAACCCAAACCAAATTTTCCATGAACAAGTGATATAGCCTACTGTGACTGACCACCAGCTAAGTCAGGAGATGTCATAGCCAAAGGAGTAGAATTAGTAATAACAACTGCTGAAGCATCACTCCCAAACTCCTGCTCTAAGTCATGTATTATCAAGTTGTCAACTGCATAACCTATTGCCATGTCATGCCCATTACAACTCTCATCCCGGGGCGTCAAATAACTGATGAAAAGCACTAAGAACCAAAGTACATCTTTGTATCATCATCTCATCAACATGGTCATCAAAGGTAAATTGATGAGCATACCTCATAGTGTAGTGCTGATAGAATGCACCAATCTCAGTCGGTGGCTCAGATTGCAATCCAGATGAAACTAACTGCAATCGATCACTAACCAAGTTGGAATTGACTACTACCTCTGAAGACATTGCCAAGGGAGTAATATTACTAGCAGGAACCATGCCAATTGCTGGCTCACCAACATCACACATGATCTTTGATACATCTCTAGTCTCTGTGCCATTAGTACTAGAGGCCACCACCATGTCAGGCATACCACAACAATTTGTTGCAACATCCAACTCAACTGAACCTGACTCTAGTGGGAACAAACTCAATATGCCAATGTTAGTATCAAGGATGGATGCATCCCCATCTCCACTGTCTCTGACAATCTCAACCATGGACATCCTCAGATCACTAGACACCACAGCTTGTGACTGTACAGAGTTTGGTAAAGATTGTAGTTGCTCCAACTCCATGGTCACCTTAGTGAAATGAAACTATGACTCCTTGAAAGCCAACTGTGTACTCTCAAGAATCTCAGAAGTCACCTCGAGTTACTAAGTAAGCTCACTCACCTCATCTTTCTTGGCCAATAATGTGTCATATGCTGTACTCCCCCACTCTGTAAGATAATCTTTGTCGGCTACCAACTGCATATAATTCTATCTCAAAATCTGAATAGCCTCCCATAAAGAGTGGATCTCTATCAAGGAAAGATAATTGCCTTCCTTCTCATCACTAGTAGGAGAAGCCCATCCATAAACTACTAACAACTGATGAGCAGCATCAAAATGTTGGCAAGTGATAGCAATGTCTCACTCACTAACTCTCAACTGATTAGACACATGATGGCACTGGCTAGATTGTCTCCTACAAACCTCCTCTGATGCACTATCTAAAGGAGTATCCTCATAGTTACTAGTCTCTAGAGTATTACCATCCATATCATGTGAATCAACTCCAAAGCTCATATCAACATACGGAGTATCAAAAATTGTAGCATTGTTTTCCAACTCCTCTGTACCAAAAGAAACTACTGAGGAAACTAAGTCTTCAAAACTGCCCACTACATCCTCCTGGATGTCATCAATGCCAATATGATCCTAGGACTCATCTGTACACACTGCCAAATATGAAAGATCATCAACACATTCCAGCAAGTATGGTCGACTAGATATATGAACAAAGCCCAACACCAGTGTATAAAAACTAATACCAACATTGGACAAGTTGTTGGCACAAGAAAAGATAACACCATGCAATCTGCTAATCAAATCCATGATAGCACCCAAAAAAACACTGCTACCAAAAAGTGTTAAAGATCTCCAGTCAACTGAATCCCAAATGCCAATATAACAATCTCGAGTCCATATCCATAAACTAGAATCAGCTGGTAACTCAAGAAAACTCCTCACTTGAGTAATATGATCAATACCAACTAACTCCACATACCTATCATGATAAGATAATGAAGTCACAATACTATCTTTGTTCACTTTCAGCTAGCTAGAAAAATCATGTGAAGTACTACCAACCTCAACCTCACATGATGAAGCATCTAACTGTGCCTGGTACTCTTTCTCAGCAAATTCATGAATGCTCAATGTCTGCTCATCTCTACTAGGTATCTCACCATCATGCACAACAACATCCTCATAATCATCATCTAGACCCACTATGTTGTAGTCACTGCCTATTGTAACTATACCATCCTAAATACCTCTGACATCACCCTTTGATGACCTGTATACAATTGTCTCAATTTGAGTATCAAGTTGACCATTACTATCAATTTTTGTAATATCCTTTCTCACTACCTCCTGTGGTGGAGTAGAATCGCAGACCTCTACCTAGCTATAAGCTAGTTTCTCAAACTCCTCATGCAAGTTCTTGGTAATTGTGTCATCTGCCCTACGAGAAAATCTGCCAAATAGAAATCTAGTCAACTTATCCACCTTAGTTGGGTCAAAAAACATGTCATTCATCATAAAATGGTGCTCAACCAACTATTCAGACATGTCATGGCTTATTTTCCTAAGTTTATCTCAAATTTCTAAATAACCATCCTTTCTACTGTTCTGACTCTAGATATATCAATTGTCCAAGATCGTGTCCTCTGAGACTCTATACTATACCTGTCCATTCTGAATAAAGTAGAGTGTAATCCCAATAGGTTATAACTTCTTCAAACACCAAGAACTAACATGCAATTGATTAGAAGTACCATGCAACCATAGATTTTGACATGCAGCTGATTAGAAGCAACATGCAACCACCAAATTCACCAAGAACTAACATGCAAATGATTAGAAGTAGCATGCAACCATAGATTTTGACATGCAGCTAATTAGAAGCAACATCCAGCCACCAAATTTACCAAGAACTAACATGAAAATGATTAGAAGTAGCATGCAACCATAAATTTTGACATGTAGCTGATTAGAAGCAACATGCAACCATAAATTAAGACATGCGAGATTTGGGTAGTTCTCAAAACTGACATGCAAACTTCTACAAACCCTCAGGCTGGCAAGATCATAGCTCTAATACCACTAAAATATCCCTTTCTCTGATTTTATATGATATTTCAAGTCTCAAATCAAATATTTAAAATTAAACAACCAATATTTCAAAGATCCACCAATTTCTTAATAAACCCCAAATCGAGTATGCCAGAAATAGTGCCAAAAGCTTCACAGCTTCACCTATTATTAATAAATATAAAAGTGGAAATTTTTATAGAAATTTGAGCAGCATAAAAGCCTATAAAATGACATTTCCAGATCTATATAACATGCACACAATAGCTCCCAAATGGAGGACAAAAATAATGCTCATCGGGCTCCCAAAAATAGCACAAAATAGCTCAGAATCACCACAAAAACTTAATAATCTATCATAGAAGTATAATAATATCCAAACACATATATTCAGATCTATTTTAACATTTAAAAGTCTGATATATAGCAGAAACCCAAACTGATACAAAATACTCAATCGGAAACACCAAACTCTTACAAAAAATACACCCAAAAACCCACAAATCTGCACTGTTCAGCACAAAGGCAAACTCTGCTTGAGCATGCACATAGAATGGCTTCAAACTCCCATCCTTATCTTTCTTTGAAACTTGAAAACTCCCATTCTTGGGTCTCCTTCTTCACAAGTTTGGTAGCCTTTGAAGAACAACAAAGCAATGCGCAAGAATCAAGTTCTGGAATTAGCCCAAAATGCCTCCAAACCCCTTAAAAGAGGGCATAACCCTAACTCACGTCCAAGAGGGGTTAAAAAAACATATTTTAATAATAATCTTCATTTATTAGTCCATTAGCTTCCAAAGATTATCCCCTTTTGTTGAAACTTTTCCTTTTTGGGCCTGCCTACCTTAGCAAAGATTATTATTTTTTAATTATTTGAAAAGGGGACATGACATGATGAAAATTTCTAGTGTTTACCAAGAATTCTAGAGTAAATTAAGTTTAAAGGTAGTCTGTCTCGAGCTTCACTTGGGCACCAAAGGAGGTTTGTAGGAAGACATTATCTATCAAGCTTCACTCAAGCACCAAAGGAAGTTTTCATGAAGATAGTGTCTACCAAGTTCACTTGGGCACCAAAGAGAAGTTGACATTGAACTAGTGTTAACCGAGCTCACTCAGTTGCTAAAGGAATTTAGTTCAGGATGTAGTATTAACCAATTTCATGTGGTTAACAAAGGAATTTTGAAGAAAGTCTTTTTCTGAGTTAGTGTTGACCAAGCTGGGTTGGCTAACAAAGGATTTTCTTGAATTAGCATATTTAGTTTGATGAATTTATTTGTTAAGCCTACCTAACTTAAGGGATGAATATTGAATATTTGTAAGTGTATTCAAGCTTACTTGACAAGGAAAAATATATAATTATAAGGTCAAGTTGTGGGATTGAATGAGAGAAGCATGTGATTGAAAAGATAAATCAACGAAGCAAATTGGAAGAATGGCAGAGTATCCTAAGTTGACCAAGATGTAGAGTTTTATCTAATCAAGAAGGATCAAGTATTCAAGATAGAATAGAGATCTAAATCAGCAATATAGTTGCATTAGAAATTAGTTCATATTGTCATTACTTTCCAATAATTGTAGCAGTGTATCAAATCTCTTAACAGAGTTAGCTTAATAGCTATTTGTCAAATCCTCTAACAAGGTAGAATTTCTAGATTGAAGTGTCTAAAGACCTCTAACAAGGCCACTCCTAATAGGGTGATTAAATCCTTTAATAGGGTCACACCTAATAGTGTGTTTTGTAACCTTTAATAGTGTTGCCTCCTAATAGGGCTCACTTCAGAAGAGTGAAAAATAGTTACTAGTTGTAATTGGTGGTTTTTCAAAAATTGGGTTTCCATGTTAAATCCTCGTGTCACTTGTGTTCATGTTATTTCTTTTATGTCTATGCAACTAAGTTAATTAAGGTTAATATAAATTAATATCTTAAGATATGCATATTTAGTATTTACCAAGTTATAGTTGATATTTCAGTACTTGTAAAGTGACAGTAAATTATTAGTGTTAACTGAGTGCCTCTATGTTAACTGAGTGCTTTTGTGTTAACTGAGTACTGAGTGCCTCTGTGTTAACTGAGGTTCAGCAATAATTTAGTTTCAACAAAAGTTATGTTTTGATTTGTATTGAAATATAAGGGATCTAGGATTTATTTTTGTGGTAATTAATTCACTCCTCTCCTCTCAATTGCTCCTCTTATATTTCTAACAATTGGTATCAGAGCTTTTAGTGCTTGCAGAGAAGGTTTCAAGGACCTAAGCTAAAGATTAGGATATCTTATAGAAGGAAGATCCCTGCATTGAACAGATATAACTTCAAGGCATGGTAGGAACTCATGAGATTTCATTTGGAAACCATTGGAGACTTGAGCCTAAAGTACCTAGATACCAAGTATGTGGCACCTATTGGAACTATGATTGTTGAACAAATCACAAAAAAGAAGAATCATAATATCATGATGATTGATATTGCTTCAACTCTCAGCTATGATAAATTTGATGAAGTATAAGGTTGTGGTACTTCTCATGAGAAGTGAATCAAGTTGAAGGAAATCTATGGAGGATATGATAATGTAAGAAGATCCAAGGTAGAAAGTCTGAGAAGATAATTTGATCAAATAAAGATGAGAGAAGATGAGAATATTGTAAAATATAGTGAAAGAATAAAAGCTAGTGTGTGTGCAATCAAAGCCCCAAGAGGAAAGATTGAAGATGAGATAGTGGTAAGCAAGTTTCTTAGAACACTTCTTCCTATATATGCAATTAGATTTTCAAAAATTTAAGAGATGAGATGCAATCCCAAGAATGATATAACATTGGATGTAGTAGTGGGAAGATTGACAATATTTGAATTAGATAACTTTGATAATTATGTTCCTAACACTAGAAACCTTGAGTCTGTATTTCAAGCCAAGCTATCACTCAAAAAAGTTGCAAAATGTAAAAGCAATCTGAAAGGGAGGATGAAGATGGTTTTGATGAAGATCTTGAATTCATTAAAGCATTATTTGCAAGAATATTTACCAAGGGAAAAGGGAAGTATAAAGGAAAAATTCCTTTGATATGCTTTTCTAGTGAAGAAGTTGGTCACATTTTTGTAAGGTGTCCGAATAGAGAAGGAAAAGAAGAAAAGAAGAATGACAAGTACAAGGGAAAGACAGACTTCAAAATCTACAAAGACTAAAAGGACAAAGGTAAGAAATCTTGTTGCATTGCTAAAGATCCTAAAAGTAGTGAAGAAGAAGATGAAATGGTCTACATTGTTATTAAGGATGAATCAAATGATGAGAATGATAAAATTTCACTTATCTCACATATTAGTAAGAATAATACATGGATTATTGATAGTGGTTGTTCTCACCATATGGCTGGTGAAAAACCTAAATTTGAGAACTTAGTACACTATGTTGGTGGAAGTGTAAGATTTTGCAATGATGAACCATGTTATGTGAAAGGTAAAGGTTGTATTGCACTAACCAATGATCTTAGATTTGATAATTCTTATTGGGTTGAAGGAGTGAAGCATGATCTATTTAGTGTGGCTCAACTGAATAACATTGGATTCAAGGAAAAAGTTATGAATAGAAAGGCCAATCTATTGGATGGAAAAGGTAATCTGGTTAGGACTGGCAACAAAAAAAAAGGTAACCTATTCTACCTATATTTTAATAGAAGATCATGTTTCATTTCTCAAGTAAAAGAAAGCTAGTTATGGCATAAGAGGTTATGTCATGTGAATTTTGATAACCTGATAAACATAAGCAAGAACAAAAGGATTGGAGGCATTCCAAGTGTGAAGAAACCCAACATGGGCATGTGCAAGAATTATCAAATTGGCAAGATGGGAATGACAAGTTTTCAAAGAAAAAAAACTATCATTCTAAAGAAGTACTAGAGCTGGTCCATACATACCTTTGTGGACCTAGTGGCATTGGTAGCTACACAAGAGATAAGTATTTTATTTTATTTGTTGATGATTATTCCAGAATGATGACTATTATGTATTTAAAGGATAAATCAAAATCTTTTCAAAAGTTGAAATGGTATTTGGCTAGAGTAGAGAAAGAAATAGGAAAGAAACTAAAATGTTTGAGATCAGACAGAGGAGACGAATTCATTTCTAATGAATTCAATGAATTTTGCAATGAGAGAAAAGACAAGTGTCTTTACTTGGCACACCTCTGCAGAATGGCATTATTGAAAGAAGGAATAGATCAATCATGGATTGTACAAGGACCTTTATGATAGAAAATAATGTTACTATCAAATACTGGAAGGAAGCAATCAGTACTATAGTTCATACCTTGAACCAAGTTCAATTGATGAAGGATTCAAATCAAACTCCTTTTCAATTATGGTATGGCTATAAACATAATATGTGTTACTTAAAACTATTTGGAAGTAAATGTTATATTCTAAAGGAGTCTAGAAAAGGAAAGTTTGATGTCAAAAGTGATGAAGGAATATTTATGGGATATTCGAATAAGATAAAAGCATAAAAATATCTAGATCTATCTACTCATAAAGTTACAAAAAGTGCACATGTGAAGATTGATGAGTTTGTAGAAAAGATCAAAGAACAAAGTAGTAAGGAACCTAAAGACTATAGAAACTTTTTTTACTATGAAATTAATATTGTTCTTGATATTCAAGCAAATGAGAATCAATAACCTTCACCACCTGAGTCCCCAAAATGTCTAGTTCAACCCGAGTCATCAAAAGGGCCTAAGTTTCAGCAAGAGAAAATTGAGTCACATTCTGATGGACCCAAGTCACACATAATGGGACCCGAGCATTAAACAAAAAATTATGGTTAACCTAGTGATTTTAGAAAGGAGCCCAGACTTGCTAGATATGTCAAAAGGCATCATGCACCCAAGAAAATAATTGGAGATTAGTTAGTGAGTATAATGACAAGGAACAAGTTAAAATGTACATGTTTTCTTACTGAATTTGAACCTATATCTATAAAAGATGCATTAGAAAATGAAAGTTTGAGTGAAGCTATAAACAATGAAATTGATCAAATTGAAAGGAAAAAGACTTGGACTCATGTTCCTAGACCCAAGGGTAAGAATGTAATTGGAATAAATGGGTATTAAAAAATAAGCTGAATGAGAATGGAGAAGTTTCAAGAAATAAGATGAGGCTTGTTTTTAAGGGCTATGCTCAAGAGGAAGATATTGACTATGGAGCAAATTTTTCTCTTGTTGCTAGAGTTGAAGGTGTAAGAATACTCCTTGCATATGTTGCACACAAAGGATTCAAAGTGTATCATATAGATGTAAAATCAACATTCCTAAGGAAGTCTACATAGAGAAACTTAAAGGTTTTGTTAATCCTAGAAAAAGGGACATGGTTTGTAGACTACACAAATATTTTTATGGTCTCAAACAAGCCCCAAGAGCATGGTATGAGAGATTGCACAAGTATCTCATAAAGATTGGTTTTCAAAGACCTAATGATAACAATGGGCTATACATCAAAGAAGGACCAAATAAGAAGATTGTGTTGGTAGAAATTTTTGTGGATGATACATTGTTTACTAGAAGTGATGATTTGTGTAAATCCTTTTCTAAGGAAATGAGAAGGGAATTTGAGATGTCAATTTTTGGAGAGATCAAATTCTTTGTTGTCTTGCAAATTCAACAAAAGAAGGATGGTATCTATATTACTCAATCAAAATACATTAAGGAGATACTAAAGAAGTTTGGAATGGAGGATTCTAGACCAGTCGATACACCTATGTCTACAAGACATAAGCTTTTAAAAGATGATGATTTAAAAGAAGTAAATTAGACTACATATAGATCAATGATTGGAAAACTTTAGTATGAAGTGCATATAAGACCTGATATGTCATTAGAAATTGGAATGGTGGTAAGATTCTCTACTAATCCAAAAAAAAATCATATGATGGCAATCAAAAGAATCCTCAAGTATCGGGTACTAAGGATTATGATTTGTTGTATAAGAAAGGAGACAACTTTGAATTGAAAGCTTTCAATGATTTTGATTGGTTAGGAATCATTGATGGCAAGAAGAGCACTAGTGGTAGAGAATTCTTTCTTGGAAAGAGGCTAGTATCTTGGACATGCAAGAAGAAAAACTACATCTCTTAGTCAACAACAAAAGGAAAATATGTTGTTGTAGCACTCAATTGTTCAAATATTGTTTGGTTCAAACAATGGTTGAAAAATATAAAGGAAGAGATCAAGGATCTAGTTGTTGTTTTCTATGATAAAACCAGTGCAATTAACATTTCTAAGAATCCTATGATGCATACCAAAACCAAGCACATTGCAATAAAGTATCATTTCTTAAGAGAACTATTACAAGATAAGGAGGTAAGATTGGAATATGTGAATAAAAAAGAATAGATTGTAGACATATTCACAAATCCATTATGTAAGGATCATTTTTTTTGTATCAAGAGGTAAGATAGGGGTGATTACCCTATCAAAAGCTCACTAATTAGATTTAGTGATGCATCAACCAAGCATGTTGAAGATCAATGAAGTTGATGTAGTATTGTCAACACCTTCCATACCTACAAGTGGTTTCATCATCAAGAAGATCTTTGAAGCACACTCTCTCAAAATCCACAAATAGTTTTTATAGGGCTTAGTTGCTATGTGCAATAGATATAAGAGAAAATAAACCTATGTTCATTCTTTTCCTTTCAAGTAGAAATTGAAATGTGATCCATGAAAGTAGGAAATCACTCAAGTAAGACACACAAGAGGTTCATTTTAATGAAAGGAAACCAAATGTTATAGATTTAAATAGAATACTTGGTAATCCATGTAATGCACTTAGTATATTTTACCTTGTTTTATATTTTTTTGAGCTTTTCTGTGCAAGCAAGGCATTAACTCTCCAGCAAGCAAGACAAGAAAATAGGCAAACAAGGGTTAGATCTGAAAATCAATTGTTAGGAGTAACAATAATCAAGAAATAATCCAAATGAAAACTCATATCATACATTGAACCATGTGAAAAATAAGTGCAAGCTAATCATTAAATGTCCCCCTTTTTTAATTTTGATTTTTGACCTAGTCAACAAGATTGGACCTATATGACATAAATTTGAATCTCAAACCCTAAATTCAGAAAAGAGGCCATTATTAAAAAGTAGAGAGCTTTCCAAAAATGTTAGAATTTTAAAAAGATCTTTTCATTTGTTCACTAGGGATCCATTTTCCCAAAATAGACTAGTTTTCATAAATTGACCAAATGAGCTATGATATTGCATCCAAAACTAAAACACAAGGAATGGACCCCCTATATAATTTAAAGGCCTTTTTGAAAATGTAAAAATGTCCAAAAAATATTTTGATTTTTGCCAAAAAATATATTTTTATGAAAAATCAAGAACTAATTATAAAAATTCAAAATACCTCAAAAAATTCTGAATTTTTTACTAAAGATTCTTTGATATGTTGTCAACCTAAAAAATAAATTTAAACCAAAAATCCAAGCTATTTGTAAGATATGATTAAATCTTTGAAAATCTAGGGTTTTTTGCTCCAAGCAAATTTGCACAACGGGGTTACTTCCAAAAAAACTAGTCTATAAAGTTGGGTTGCCCCATGGTGGGTGCCAAAAAATATATGTGGAAAATGTGGAAAATTAGAAAAAACACTTCTACGAATCCTTACACTCAATATCAATCAATAAAACTCCATGAAAATGCAAGATCTCAAGAATCTACTCATAGCTTCCTATCATCAATATGCAAAGGTTTGTAGAGAGTTGGATCTCATATGAACATAGATCTTGGTCTTCACAAGTGCATCGAATGAATGAAAGATTCAAATGGACATGAACATGAAAGATATCTCCAAGTCTTCAAGAAAGCTTCAAATTTGCAACTATAGTAATAGCATCAAGTGTGTATGAAATTATGATCAATTGCAAGAATGCTTCAAGTCCTCAATGAAATTGCATGAAAGCTCCAAGAACCTGTAGCATAATGGTGTAACTAAAATTGCATCATGAAAAGTAAAGGAAGGAGTTCTCCTTATAAACCAAAGCCATGAGGCATGAGGAAATTGGAGGGAAATTGAAAATTTAATGAAAGGATGTGACCCACATAAAAGAATGTGCAATTAGCATTTAATTAGTGATGTGGAGTGTAAAACTCCATAAAAATTATAAGATGAGAGGTATTTTAAAAATAAAATAAACCCTTTTCTTATGAAGTAAAGTGTGTGATATTTATTTAATTTATTTATTTTTAAATAATAAATGTTGCACATAAAATAATTAGGAGAGGCGTTTTATTTAATTAAATATTGCCAAAAATCCAAGTGATCAACCATTTATTTAAAATTAGTTATATGAATTAATTCCAATTTAATCAAGGAAATTCATGTAAAATAATAATGATTAATTAAATAATTCAAATAATTTAATTTGATCAAAGGAAATGTTGATGCAAATATTGATTCAAGCTTGAGAAAAATTATGGAATCGGGGTACATAGTCAAGATGACCATTTTTTAGTGCTTACACCTAGGACCCCTCCTCAAAATGGAATAACTAAAAGGAGAAATAGATCAATCATGGACTGTACTAGAACACTGATGATGGAGAAAAATGTCTCACAAATATATTGGAGAGAAGTTGTAAGTACTATTGTTTATACTTTGAACATAGTACAAGTCAAGAAAGGTACAAATGTTACACCTTTTGAATTATGGTATGGATATGCACCTAATGTAAAGTATTTTAGAGTTTTCTGAAGAAAAAGCTATATACTAAAGGATAATAGAAATGGAAAACTTGATACAAATTGGTTTGATGTCCACTTCTACAAAGGGTGCCGAGGAAGTGGAAGAAAAATAGTTTATTGGTGTTGTTCTAATTTTTTTTTGTAATTGTATTCTAAACTTTAGGCATGTTTTGTAAAACATTTGAAAATTTTAGTTGTATTGAATCCCTTATGCCTATTGTTTTGATATGTTTGAAAATGCAAAATTCAATAAAGTTTGAATTTTGGCAAAATTATGTTTTTTCCATTGATAAACTATGATTTTCATATTAATGCTTGTAATTTGTTCATACTATGATGATGCTAGGTTTTCTTTACTAGTTCTTTCCCAGTTGAGCTCTTAAACCAGTTTTTAATTTTATATATATATATATATATATATATATATATATATATATATATATATATATATATATATATATATATATATATATATATATATATATATATATATATATATATATATATATATATATATATATATATATATATATATATATATATATATATATATATATACGTGGCTCGTCCACTTTTTCCAAAAAAAATTGAAATCAAAAACTTTATACTAAAAATGATGAAGGCATATTCTTAGCTTATTCCACCAAGAGCAAAGCTTATAAATGTTTGAACTTTAACACTCACAAAGTTGTGGAAAATGCAAATGTAAAAGTTGATGAATATGCAAAAAATAATGAAGTTTAATGCAAGAAAGAACCTAAAGACTATAGTACATTCATATATGTGAAAGAAGGTACTCCTAAAACCCCACCTAAAGAGAACAAATTTGCAAATCAACAAGAAATGGGAATGTTAAGTTGCAATAGCAAGTTGTTGAGCTGTAGACTGTGGGTGCTGAGAAATAGAAAAATGATGCCAAGTCATAGATAGAAGGAACCAAACATCAGTAAGACAATGTCAAGCAAGAAGAACATGGACTTGAACCTGAACAAGGGAGAGAAAATGAACTTGAAATCATTTTTCAAGATGAACTTGTTGAACAAGAGAGAAGGAAACAACCTATACTAGCAAAATATGTAAGAAGATATCATGTAGCTAAGAAAATCATTGGAGATAAAGAATCTAGTGTTATGAAAAGAAAGAGACTCAAAAGTGAGACATGTTTACATTGTGATTTTGGTCCCAAATTAGTGAAAGATTCTTTTAAAAATGATGATTTGATTCAAGCAATGAATGAAGAATATGAGAAAATGGAAAAGAACAAAACATGGACACTGGTACCTAGACCTAAAGACAAAATTGTTCTTGGAACAAAGTGGGTATTTAGGAATAAGATAAATGAAAAAGGTGAAGTCACAAGGATCAAGGCTAGATCAGTATGCAGAGGATATGCACAAGAAGAAGGAATTGACTATGGCGAAATATTTTCCCCTATTGCGAGTCTAGGATTTAGAAAACTACTTGCATACTCTTCTTATAAAGGGTTTAAAGTATATCAAATGGATGTCAAACCTATATTTTTGAATGGGATGCTTGAAGAAGAAGTTTATATAGAGAAGCTTGAAGGATTTTTTAACCCTAGCAAGAAGAATATGGTTTGTATGCTACATAAGGCTTTATATGGTTTGAAACAAGTCCCTAGAGCATGGTATGAAAGATTACACAATTATTTGGTGAAGATTGACTTTGTAAGAACTAATGATAACAATAATCTATACTTGAAAACTAGCAAGAACAATGAGATACTGCTATTTGAAATATGTGTTGATGATATCATGTTTGGAGGCAAGGAAGCATTATGAAAATCATTTTATATGAGATAAAAAATGAATTTGAAATTTTTATGTTCGGAGAGATCAAATTATTTGTTGGTTTACAAGTATATCAAATGAATCAAGGCATTTTTATTACTCAATCCAAATACATCAAGGAGAAATTGAAATCATTTGGAATGGAAGATTCAAGACCAGTTCTGATCAAAACATAGTTGAGGAAGATGTTGAGGATATTTTCGTAAGAAAAAATAGGAAAAATCTGAAGAAAAAAATAAAAAATTGATATTTTCTATGTTCTAGTATTTTGCATTTCTAGATGCTTCTGAGGCATTTGTGGGCTTCAACGATGTCAAGAAGTCATAGCTATGCAGGAATTTGAAATTTATTGGACTATGTTTTCATCAAGTTATTACACCTATGTCCATTGGACATAAGTTATCTAAGAATGATGATTCTACTAATGTGAACTAGACATTGTATAGATCAATGATTGGAAAACTAAGATATGGTGTTCACAACAAACTTAATATTGCATTAGTAGTTGAGATAGTTGAAATATTTTTTTCAAGTCCTAAGGAGAATCATATGATGGCAGTGAAAAGGATACTAAGATATTTGAAAGGAACAAAAGACTATGGATTGTATTACAAGAAGAATGATAATTTTGAACTAAAGGTGTTCATTGACTCAGACTAGGTAGGAAATGTTGATGATAGAAAAAGCACAATTGGAGGTACATTCTTTCTAGGAAAGAGAATAATTTCATGAACAAGAAAGAAGAAGAATTGTATTTCTCAATCAATAGTTGAAGTTGAATATGTGGTAACAACAATGAATTATTTAAATATCATATGGATCAAGTAATTGTTGAAAGGTAGGAAGGACAAGATTACTAATTGATTCATTATCTATTTTGATAATAAAAGTTCTATTGATATATCAAAGAACCTTGTAATGCACACAAAGACTAAGAATATTGCTATCAAGTATCATTACTTGAGAGAGCTAGTTCAAGACAAAGAAGTAAAATTGGAATATGGGAATGTTAAGGAGAAAATAGTTGATATATTCACTCAAGCTTTACCAAAAGATTCCTATAACTATCTAAGAGGTAAATTAGGAGTGATTCCCTAAGACAAGGCTACTTAAGATGAGATGGTGCTCTACATAAAATGTGTTGATCAAAATATCTTACAAGTTGATGCAAATAGTTCTACTTTGGCAATTGCCTAAGGTAGTAGTGGAGAAAGGACAATGTGTTGTATCAATAATATTTAGATGATAGAGAATGAATTTAGAATTAACCTAAAGAAATCTACATGGTAAAGATGCATGAAATAGATAAAATGTCTTTGGCATTTTTGTCAAGGAGGGAGATAAGGAGATGAAGGAAAGTTACCTATGCAATAAGAGGGAGAGATTACCATGAAGAGAATGATATTATGAATAAGTTACCATAAGAAAAGCAAAGAAAATGAAAGATGGAGATAACATAAGAAGATAACATTCAGTTATCCATATAGTAATTAGCAAGAGGGAGAGACTAAAATAGTAAGAAGGAGTTCATAGAACTAAAGGTGATGCATGGATGAGAATCAAAATGAAACTAAGGATATGATGCAAGAGCATCCTAGGTGTAAGGGAAATCTTGCATCACCGAAAAGTATTTTTCTTTTCAGATTTTTCTATTTTAACAAGGACTAGTAGATAGGGTCATTACTATTTATAGCAGCTTGCTATTTTTAGTAAGTTTTTCATACAAGCTCAAAATGTTCTCATTTTCTACATGAAGGTTCTATCTCTAGCTTAAGTATTAGAGAAGTTATTGCAGATTTTCAGTGGAAATATTTGTAGAAAAATCTTCAAGCTCTTCATTGGAGGACTTAGAGTGCCTGGATGAGGTTCAAAAGCTCAACAGAAGGGTGCTTGCATGGTTCCAAGCCTATAGATCAGGAGCTAGCATTTTTGAAAAGTGGTTATAATAGCCAATTGAAGATGCAATTTGAGAGTTATGGCCTTCTGCAGTTGGGCTACCCAAAATTTTTAAAATAATTGTCGAAGATGTATTTGACCAACTCTATATGTATTGGGTTCTATCAGCCATAGGTATTAAGTTTCAATGTCTAGAACCTTCCCAAGCGGCATAAAATTTCCTATTTAAGAAAGGCCTGAACATTGTCTTGGATAGCTCTGGGTCATAGCTCATAGCTTTTCTTACAAATTATTATAATAAAGACACCCATGTGGGTTAGCATATTATACTTGTCAATTATGTAATTCCACATTTGTAGTACAAATAAAAAGTCCATTTTTTTTCTCGTATTTGTTGTTGATTCTTTGTTTTCTGTTATGGTTTATGGTATTAAGGGGAGCACCCTTCATCAAGATATTAATGAAGACTTGATACTATACATAGAGGGAGTTTCTTGATTCAATACATGTTTTGGATTGCATGGTAACTAGAAGTATTTCCATCAATGCCAAAGAAGGAGATTTTTGGAAACTACAATTGGAACAATTGTTATTTGTTATTGATGTAAATCCTTATTGGTGAGACAATTTTTTATTTGATTGAAGTGTCATATCTATATGATCAATGAAGAGGACTTGAGAATTTGATCATAATAAAGGCACCTAGAGGAAAGGTTGAGTTATGAAGTAGAAACTACAAATGGACACTTGATTAGTTAGAATTTGATAAGATAACATGATTGTTTAAACATACAAGAAGAGAAAAAGATAGTTGTACTAGATCCATGAAGAAGCAATCAAAGATAGATCAAATACATAGGCAAGACCAAGAAATAGAGCATAATATTAAGGAAGTTGCAATACATGTTGAATGATTCTAGTGTCAACCCAGTCATAGTGTGTGTCGAGCATAAATAAATGTTGATCAAGCATCAATATTGATAGAGTGACAATATGTGCTAAATAAGAAATTTAGTACTGACCAAGTAATCCAATAATGACCAAGTGTTAGAATACAATGTTGACCAATGGACAATGTTTTAATAGTTTATAAGAAATTGTAATTTCCAGTTGATGGAGTTGATAAGTGACTTGTATTTTCCAGATCAATACCTGTTGTGGCTTTCTAACTATTGTATCAGTTTGAAATCCTTTAATCAAGGTGGCATTCTCATAGAATTTCTAAAGTCCTGTAATAAGGCCACTCCTAAAAGAGCAATTAAATCCTTTAAAAGAGTCACATTCAATAGTGTGTTTTGTAACCCTTAATAGGGTTGGCTCCTAATAGAGCTCACTTCAAAAGAGTGAAAATATTGGTGACATGTTACTAGTGGGTTTTTCCAAATTGGGTTTCCAAGTTAAATTATAGTGTCAAACTTTTGTGGATGTTATTTGTGGTTATTTACTATCAATGTTCACATTCTACAAGTTTATTAAGTGTAGGAAAAAGGACTGATAGTTGATTTTACTGGATCTGAAGTTGTTTAAATGTTTGTTTGTTTAACTAGGACATATGGACATTGACTAACTAATTCACCCCCTTTCTCTTAGTTATTCTAAACATTCTAACTATTTCTTATGGCTAATACATTCTATGGAATCTACACCTAGGTGCTTAGTTGGTGTCCCCCATAGAGTAACATCAATAATAGTGTGAGATATATCTAAAAATTTGATTATGAGCCTTGAGACCTTTGTACCACCTTTTTTTTTATTCTTTAAATTTATTGCACATAAATAATAACTCTAATAATATAAATTTCTAAATTATTTGGATAACTTTTGACTTAATCAATTGGGGTGAAAGTAAATTAATTCTTAGGAATAGAGAGTTCATCCCCACATGGGGTCACCTTGGAATCTAGCATCAAATTTATTTTGTTGGAAGCATTAATGTTGATGATACTTCTGTGGGGAGTATTGTAGAAAGATGATTAGATCATTATCATGATGATATGTTACATTTATGATTGTGTTTGTCATTGATGTCAACATAGCAATTTTCTATGGTATCTATCAGAAAAATAGCAGTAAAGATCAAGTTGGTACGGATAGATAGTTGAGTACTTTCACTAAGTAAGGTTAAAGGGAGAGAATACTAAGTCTCAAGTATATGAAGCTAACCTTAGAAACATAAGATATTATTTCTGGAAGAAGTTATGCAAGTTTTGGTAAAGATTTTTTTGAGATGGAGTTTATAGAACCATGTTTTAGTAAACTTGTTATATCTCTTAGCAGATTTGTTATTTTGAGAAGCCAAATTTAAAGATGTGTAGAAGACATGTTGAAGATCATATGTCTAATCTCACTCATCATAATGTTATATGTATATAAATTTATTCAAGCTAAAAGGTGAAAGATTAATGTTATCACTAAGTATAACATGTTCTTAATGAGGTCCTATAATAATTAATTGACAAGGTGTAATAGCCAACTCAAGGAATTTTTTTATGGATTTGGTATAAAGGAATGCAATTTTCCTTTTTTTACTCATGATTATATATGTGATGTGTGAATGATTTCAAGAAGCACAAAGAGTGGAATGTGAAGATAAATAGAGCAAAGTGAAGTTGGAAAGAACTTCATTTGTCGAGGTTTTATTGTGAGATCCAAGGTTTGGTATTTGGATCCATGGTTCATAACCTAATTTACAAGGTCTACTAGTAATTGGTCCAGTTGATAGGATAGAGGAAAGAAGTTAAAGTATAGTAAAAACAAGTATTCTACAAGGAATAGTTGAGAGATCAGTTGGACAGTGAGTTCAGTGATCTTTCCCCAAAAGTTGTTTGGACAATGGATCCTTCTACCTTCTACAACTCCTAATAGGGTTGGGACAACTCCTAACAAGGATTCAAAGTCTCCTAATAGGGACTCATATGTACTAATTATTGTAATAGACTCCTAATAGGGTCCATCCTCTAGCAAGGAATATTTATATTATTACACCATCTTGTAGGCATCATTCCCGCTAGGGCTTTCCCTTTGATCAGGGGTTTCCCTAGTTAAGAAATCTAGTGTAATTATGTATGTGCATCTTAGTATGGTTTTTGTTTACTTTGATTGAATGGTTAAGATTGTTTAAGGTTGATAAATGTTTTAATTATTGGATAACTAATTCAACCTCCCCACCACCCCCTCTTAGTTATCTTGGTTGACTATTGTTTCTAATGTAATTGGTATCAGAGCATCAAGTCCTTGAAGATAAAGCTTACCAAATTTGGGAGATTAGTGGCAAGCTATTTTAGAAAGATAGTCCTAAGTTAGATAGAGGAAATTTTGACACCCAAATGATGGAGATTCTTGGCAAGTTATCAAATTTATGTAATGAATAGAGCATTGTGTTTCCAGATCCTGAATCCTTTTGTTGTATATAAAAGAATAGAAGCACAAGAGAAGAAATATCCAAATCCAAAGAAGACTTAAAGATCAATGAAGGTATTGATCTCATCATGAAAAGAGAGCTAGAAGGTATGAAATTTTTTTTTGTTGGAGATGTAAAGAGTTTGGTCATTTTTCATCTAGATGTCTAAAGAGAATAAGGAAAAATAGAAAGAGTTCATTTTCTAATGAAGATGAAGAATTTAAAGTAAGTATGGAAAGATTCTTGAATGATTGTGATGATAAAGATAATGAGCCTAAATTGGTTAATGAAGAGGAAGTAGTAAAAGAGATAGCTTTGGTGACTATTGTTGAGAGTGAAAATGTAAGAGTTGATGAGAAATCTAAGATACAAGAAAGAGTAGTTGATTACAATTTTGATGATGATAATGGTGTTACTAAACAAAGGATTGATGAGTATTCTTTGAGACTAACAATGATTTACTGAATAAAGGAAAGAAAAGGCATGAACAAAGCTTAGAACCTTCAATGGAGCTAAGAGTTGAGATAACAACTCCTACTTCTAATAAGAATATGAAAAAGAATTAACCACTCGAGTAGATCATCAGAAGCAGAGACAAAGATGTGATGACAATAAGCAGAATCAATGAAGAACTCTGTCTAATATCTCAAGTTGAACCAAAGAATGCAAATGAAGCATGTAAAGATGACTATTGGAAGCAAGCTATGAAGGAAGAATTGGATCAAATATCGAAGAATGAGATATGGGAATTGGTCCCCAGACCAATAAATAACAATGTGATGGGAACAAAATGGGTATTTAGGAACAACATGAATGAACAAGGTGAAGTTGTAAGGAACAAATAAATATTAGTATGTAAAGGTTACTTATAGAAAGAAGGAATAGACTATTATTAAACTTATGCTCCTATGGAGTGAATAGAAGCTATAAGACTATTCCTAGCCTATACAGCACATAAGAAATTCAAAGTGTATCAAATGGATGTCAAGTCAGCATTTTTGAATGGAGAACTTGAAGAAGAGGTATGCATAGAACAACTTGAAGGTTTTCCCTTAACAGATGAAAAGGACTTAGTATACAAATTGAAGAAAGCATTGTATGGCTTGAAGAAAGCACCTAGAACCTAGTATACAAGGTTGGACAAAATTTGACAAAGCTTGGATTTACCAAAGGTATGGTAGGCATAATCTATACTAGAAGAAATAGATGATTAATTAATGATTTTGGTAATATTTTTTGGTGATATCATATTTGGAGGAGATCATGATGAAAGTGAAAATTTTGTATAAGAAATGAAGAAATAATTTGAAACGAGCATGATAGGAGAAATGAAATACTTCCTAGGATTACAGATTATGCAGGACAAAGAAGGAATCTTTATTTCTCAGACTAAGTATTTGAAAGATCTACTAAAAAGGTTGGGTTTGGAAATGTGTAAACCTATTATCTACAAAGTATGAGACACCTAATGTTGAATAGAAGAAGTATAGATCTATGATTGGAGGGTTGAAATATCTGACTCACACAAGGCTGGATATAGCAAATCCAGTTGGAATTGTTGCAAGATTTCAATATGATCCCAAAGAAACGCATTATGTAGTAGTAAAAAGGATATTTAGATATCTTAAAGGAATGCCAAATTTTAGATTGTGGTATGATAGATCTAATGATTTCACTTTACATTGTTATACTAATTTTGATTGGGTAGACAATATGGATAATAGAAAGAGCACCAATGGTAGAGCCTTCTTTCTTGGAGGAAGATTGATATTGTCACCAAGGCTCTTCCCAAAGTGACTCTTGAGTATTTGTGAGGTATGTTAGGGGTTATGCCCCTTCCTACATCAAAGTAGATGATGCAAAAGTGCATCAGTTTAGTATAATAGAGCACTATTATTTGTTTGGATTGAATGTTGATGCTTCCTCTATGGGGGAGTATCTGTGATTGACATAGTCATCTAGGACTCTTGTTGGATGTTATTTTGAATAGTTTATTTTGACACTTGAGCAAGTTAGAGATAGTTGTAATAGAAATTGATGGTTGTTAAAACCTTTGACATTGATGTCAATGGGGGAGCGATTACAACATGAAAAATAGTTTGATATAGAATACATTGAAGGGATAGATTAAAAATGATATAAAGCACATTGAGATTGATCAATGGGGGAGAATGATTGATGAAGAGGATTTGAAAAGAAAGACTAATAGTCTTTTACGGTTGGTAGTTTTGGAACTAGATGTTTTTCATCTATGTTGCTATCAATGCTAAATGGGGAGATCACTGGAAGCATGAATTTTGATGATACTTCTATGGGGGAGTATTGTAGAAACATTATTAGATCATTATCATGATGATGTATTACATTAATGATTATGTTTATCATTGATGTCGACATAGTTGTTTTCTATGGTATCTAACAGAAGAACGATGGTAAAGATCAAGTTGGTATGGATAGATAGTTGAGTACTTTCACTAAGAGAGGTTAAAAGGAGAGAATAATAAGTTTCTAGCATATGCAACTAACCTCGAAAGCATAAGATATTAAATCTGGAAGTAGTTATGTAAGTTTTGGTGAAGACTAGTCTGAGATAGAGTTTACAAAATCATGTTCTAATAAACTTGTTATATCTCTTAATAGAGTTGTTATTTTGAGAACCCAAGGTGAAATATGTGTAGAAGACATGTTGAATATGATGTAGCTAAGTTCACATGTCATAATTTTACACATACAAAAATTTATTCAAGTTACAATGTGAAAGATTAATGTTATCACTAAGTGTAACATGTTCTTAATGAGGTCCTATAATAATTAATTGAGAAGGTGTAACAGCTAACTCAAGAAATTTTTTTATGGATTTAGTATAAAGGAAGGACATTTTCCTTTGTTATGCATGATTATATATGTGATGTGTGAATGATTGCAAGAAGCACAAAGAGTGGAATGTGAAGATAAGTAGAGCAAAGTGATGTTGGAAAGAACTTCAATGCCAAGGTCTCATTTTGAGATCCAAGGTTTGATATTTGGATATGAGGTTTGTGACCTAGTCTACATGGTCTAATAATTATTGGTCTAGTTGATAGGATAGAGGAATGAAGTTAAAGTACAATACAAACAATTAATCTACAAGGAATAGTTGAGAGATCGGTTGGACAATGATTTCAGTGATCTTACCCTAGAATTTGTTTGGAAAATGGGTCGTCCTACCTTCTACAACTCCTAATAGGGTTGGTACAACTCCTAATATGGTTGGAATCTCCTAAAAAGGACTCATATGTACTAAATGTTGTAATAGACTCCTAACAGGGTCCATCCTCTAACAAGGAATATTTATATTAATACATCATCTTGTGGGCATCATTCCTACCAAGGTTTTCCCTCTAATAAAGGGTTTCCCTAGTTAATAAATCTAATTTAATTATTTATGTGCATCTTAGTATGGTTGCTATTTAGTAAGATTGTTTAAGGTTGATAAATGTTTTGATTATTGGATAACTGATTCACCCCTCTCCCATGTCGCCTCTCAGTTATCTTGGTGGACTATTGTTTCTAAGAAATTTTAGACCTCTATTGAGTCTATTATATAATTTATTGGTACTTTTCACCATTCCATGAGATATGTTGTAAACAACGTAAATCTGCATATTTGTATAGTGAATATCTTGTACACCATTAATGTAACAAATATGTGTCCTAATCCCTTCATTATTTATAACATCAAAAGTAAACTCCTTGTCCATGTTCACTATATTTTTGAAATTGATGCATCTCTTTTTTAGTCATGACATAAACTTCTATTATATGTCCTTTCAACTAGTATAGGTTCAAGATTTAATGAGGCATCAATGTAGTGGCCACAATTTTTGTTGGTTCAACAATTTGTACACCAAACATAATTTTTCTTTGTGGTGTAGTTGTAGTCATTATGGTGGTTCCTATCTATATTTTTAAAGACTGGAACTTTTCCATATCTCACAATTTTTATCTAGGCATTCTTCATCTAAATATTTTGGATTTCCAAGTATTGTGTACTCTATATGAAGAACCTACAAACCCATAATTATAATCCACATATATATTTATATTGCAAGTACTTGTGAGTCATAGATTTTATCACATAAGAAGAGGATTAAAAGCCCCTAAAAAATAAGTAAGAGTGTTCCACTCACCTTACTTTGCTCATTTTGGAGCAGTTGTAATCAACTATATAATATTTCCTACCTTGATATCTTGGGTTATTATATAGTGGTTAAACTTCATCGACATTTTTTCTATATTTTTATATAAGCACCATTAGATATCTCCAAATTATATCTATTTAGGGAGAAAATGGAAGTACTTAATAGGGTAAGGCCTATGTTCTTCACTAACATTCAATACAAGAGAAAGAGGGGCTTGCAAACAAGACTCACAATACAAATCAAGATAGATTAAAAAAATTACAAGGAGATAAAGAGATGTTAATTCTAAACCAAATTATATTATGGGATTATGTAAGCAATTCCTCTTTCATGAAATGTAAAGTTAATTAAATATGTACAAGTGTAGATGTGCAAATTAGCTAATTTTTCTAATGAGAAGAGTAAGATAAGTCTAAGTTCTAAATGTAATAAATCAACCTAATTAAGATATAGAAATAGGTCTAGACCAAAATAAGAAATAAATGATAAAGAACTCACCTTGAAATGTCTAGAGGAATATGATTTTTCACCTAAAAATCTATTGGAATTCTTTAGAATAACTGAGGGGGAAAGAGGGGGTGAATTAGTTATCCAAAGTCCAGATGTAAAAATAAAACTTTTCATAGCTTAGTGAACCCATGCCCATTAAAAAATTTCATGCATGAATCCATTAGATCATACAATACTTAAACTTGTAGGTTACTATTGAATCAACTTTGCAGACATGTAAGCATGAAACATAACAGATTCAATAACACATTTGACACAATGATTTTATGTGGAAACCCAATTTGGGAAAAAACACCAGTAACATGTTACTAATTCCCACTCTTCTGAAGTGATGCCCTATGAAAAGCCAACCCTATTAAAAGTTACAAAACACACTATTAAATGTGACCTAGTTAGAGGATTTCAATCACCCTACTAGGAGTGAGCCTTGTTAGAGAACTTTAGACCATTCACTTGGAATTTCACCCAGTCAAAGGATTTATAAATGACTATTAGATCAACCTTAATCCAAAGGATTTACCCTAGACTACTACAATGATTAGAAACTAATAGTAAGGCTTGATCTGATAACAAATTACAACTCACATGCATATTACAAATCTTTTTTTTAATCCTCCATTCTACTTGGCTTTCACACACTTCAACTCTGATAGCTTGTTCACCCTTCAAGCATGCATACTCTTAAGCCTTCTTGGTTTACATGCTGATATCACTCTCTTCTATCTAGCTACTAATGAAGCAATACCTTAGACCTCTTATCTAACTTAGGTTCTCAAACATGACCAACCTTTCTTTTGACTAGTCATCTCTATAAATAAAAAATTAAGATCATTTATTGTTAAACCTCAATCATCCATTTTAGGGTTAGGTTGGATTAGGTAGGATACAATGAATCTACCCATTTTTTCATTTCATTCCTCTAGAAACTTCTCCCTTGAACCCTATTTGAATTCACCTCAAAATAGTTTACCTTGAATTTTGTACCACTAGCTCATCATAGTTATATTCCACATGCTTCACAAAATTCAAGAAAATAAAATAGTTGGCTCAGATTCACCAAATCTATGATTTAATATGAATACTAGAACTCAGCATCAATATGTTGTCACTTGGCTTCCATATTGTTCTTCCACTTGTCATCCACTAGATAACTCAACAAACACTAAAGTTTACTAGTACTCAACATCAACTAAACTTTACTTGGCTTATACTATATCAATCAGCATACACTAAACATTCACTTTTCTTGGCTCCAACTAATTTTTTGGTTGGCTTGCACTAACTTTTCTTAGCACCTACTATGCACTCGGTCAAGCTTGGAAGACTCATTTCTTCTTACTTGTTCTTCTAGACTTAGTCACTGTATCCAACCTTTGCAGTCTTAAGTAGATAATCATTACACTATGTCATCATTGTCTTAACTGATCTTTGTACTCCTTTTTCATACCATAACTCAATATTTGATCAAAACCTACTCATCAATCTAAAAATTATAGTACTCAAATCAACTAAGCAATGGCCTTACCAGCAAGTGGTAGGTTTGACATTAGTGACAAAACAATGATTGAAACACATTCTCATACTTATGTTAATTTTTTTTCAAAAATCTCCCTCTTTGGAATTGATGAAAAACCATACCAAAAATAATACCAAAAAGAAAATAATTCCTTGTATTAAAATATCTCCCTCTATCAGTAGCTTTCATCTTTTGTATAGGCTAAAAAAAATTCTTCTAATCAAGAAAAAATCAACTCTTCCTTATGACTTATATCTCCCTCAATACTTTTCTACCTCTTACTAGGTAGATGTATTTCTTTCAATTCTGTATTTCTCCTTCTTTAGTAAACATTAGGTACATTATCTCCCTCTGAGTAAATATTACTTTTCTTCTTGTTCTGTATTTCTCCCTTTTTCTCCCTTTGATATTTATCCCTCTTTGACAACAATGCCAAAGACTAGTCATTTCAACATGCAAATGTTAACACTTTCAGTTTCTCCCTCTGTCACCTAACTTGTGATTGATCTGCAACTCTAGCTCTTTGATTACTTTAGGAAACTCCTAAAGCAAAATCTACTACATCAATGTATAAGATACAATGTTCAGCTCCAATTGATGCAAGACACTACTTGTACTTCTCAAGAAGCTTTGGATAGGGGTATCTTTACCTCTTAGATACTCATGAGCATCCTTAGTTAATGTTTTTTTGAAGATAGCAGCTATTTACTCTTTTTTATTCTCATATTCCATCTTCACCTCTTTGTCTTGAACTAACTTTCTCAAGTTATGATACTTGATTGAAATGTGCCTAGTCTTTGTGTGCATCATAGGGTTCTTTGATATAGTTATAACACTTTTATTATCACAATAAAGTATAACATGTTCAATGATTTCTTCCTTCATACCTTTGAGAAATTGTTTGATCCATACAATGTTTGTACAATTTACTATAGCAGCAACATATTCAACCTCAGTAGTAGATTGAGATATGCAGTTTTGTTTCTTACTAGTCCATGTAACCAACCTCTTTCCTAAGAAAAATGCTCCTCCACTAGTGCTCTTTCTATCATTAATTTTTCCAACCCAATCAACTTTAGTGTAGTCTCTCAACTCAAACTTCTCATTTTTCTTGTAGTACAGACCATAGCCTTTTGTTCCTTTCAGGTATCTCATTATTCTCTTAACATACATCAAATGATTCTCCCTAGGATTAGTAGAGAATATTGCAACTATCCCTATAGATAATTCAATATGAGGTCTGTTATGCATTATATATTGCAATTTTTCAATCATAGACCTATACAATGTTTGATTCACATAAGCTAAATCATCATTCTTTAAAAACTTGTGTCCTATCACCATACGTGTGCTTACTAGATTGGAATCTTCCAATCAAAAAAATTTCAATACTTCCTTCATATACTTAGACTAAGTGATGCATATACCATATTGCATCTTATATACTCACAAACCAACAAAGAACTTGATCTCTTCAAACATAGACATCTCAAATTCTTTCTCCATCATGAGTGTCCTAGCACAGTCCATTACAAATTTGTTACTCCTTTCAACAATTGCATTTTGTGGAGGGGTCCTATGTGCAAATGTATGTATTTTTATTCCTTTGTCATTATAGAACATCTCAAACTCATTTCATGTAAATTCTCCTCCTTTGTCAGATCTCATACATTTCAGGCTTTTACCCATTTTCTTCTCAATTCTTGATAAGTACCACTTAAACACTTGGAAAGCATCAAATTTTTGTTTCAAAAACATAACTATCATCATCCTAGAATAATCATCAACAAATAGCATAATTTACTTGTCACCTTTTTAGCTTTGCACATCAATTGTTCCACACAAGTCAGTGTGAACAATCTCCAAAATTCCTTTAGAGGTGTGAGTTTTACTCTTAAAACTAGACTTTGTCATTTTTCCTAACTGACAATGTTTGCAAATTATATTGTTACGTTTCTTCAACTTAGAAAAACCTCTTACTCTTCTCATGTTATTGATACTAACAAAGTTATCAAAATTAACATGATATGATCTCTTGTGCCATAACCACACATCATCAAATTCTATAACAAGTCAAGTAGCATCATTCATATCAAGATAAAATAGATTACCTCTATTTTGATCACCTCTCCCAATTTGTTTCCTATCAGTATCATAGATCTTAGCTATCTTATTCTAAAACTCAACCTTGCAACCTTAACTATTCAGTTGTGACATACTCAACAAGCTATAGTTAAGTCCTTCAACATAATAAGAATTGTCACACAAAATCTTTTTTGTGAATTTGATAGATCCTTTTCCTTTTATTAGATAGGGTGCATCTTTACCAAACCTTACACTATTTCCATCATAATAATTCAAGGTAATAAACTTACTTTTATCTCCACTCATGTGATGTGAACACCCACTATCAAAGATCCATTTGTCATTCTTGTTCATACAAGACACCAATGTAGTTGCCTCATCCTCATTAGATTCATCCTTCATTGCAACATACACTACTTCATTTTCATGATCATTAGATCCATCTTTGGTTTCCTCTTTTCCAATGTAGCAAGACTTCTTGCCTTTGTCTTTGTAATATTTTCTGTCCTCGTCTCTCTTACTTTTGTATTTGTCTCCACTTCTATAGGTCTTATTCTCTAGACATCTACCACAATTATGACCAACCTCATTGCAATTAAAATACATGATAGGTAACTTACCTTTAAATTTTAATTTGCCTCTATAAAATATCCTTGCTAATAGTGCTTCAAGTTGTTCTACATCCTCCTCATCTGTGTCACTATCAGTAGAAACATATTTAACCTTTTTCTTCTTCTCCTTAGGTCCTTTATTGATAGCTAATCTTTGAAAGAATATTCAACATTGTTAGATTTGAAGTTATCAAAAGATAGTTCAAAGGTAGTAAGCCTACCTTCTAAACCTTCTAGAGTTAGACTAGAACCCAGTATACATCTCAATTCTTCTATGGTAGAAACTCTAATAGCATAGATGGGCAATAGTGTTCTGAATACTTTACTTAATATAGTATCGTCTTCAATCTTACTAGTAGCTCCTTTTATAACATTAACAACATCTTGTATTCTAGAGCAATATTGAGCAACATTCTCACTTTCTTGCATTCTCATATCATTGAACTTACCTCTAAGACTTTTAGATTTGGCTCTCGAAAAATTTGTGTCTCCTTCATAAATGGTGTGACGAGCATCCCACATCTTCTTTGCATTGTCAAAACCCTTGATATCATCAAACTCAAAATAACGTAGCGAAGAGGCAATCTCCAATATTTCCCAATTGTGTTCTTTCTTCTTTTTCAGATCTTCAATAGGATGAACATGCCCAGTGATGATGGTAGATTGTGCATGATTGCCAAGACCTCCTAGGTATAGCTTCATTAGACTTTTCCATGCAGGAAAGTTATCCTTGTTAAGCTTGGGTACCTCGCTCTTTGACATCTTGATCTTTTTCGTCTAGTACCTTCAAATTAGTCCTCTTAAGAAAATGACTCTAATACCAATTATTGGAATTCTTTAGAATAACTAAGAGGGGGTGAATCAATTATCCAAGGTCTAGACTTACAAATTAAAATTTTCACACAGTGAACCCATATCCATAAAACATTTTCATGCATATATCCATTAGATCATACAATACTTAAACTTGTAGGTTACTATCAAATCAACATTGTAGAAGTGTAAGCATGAAACATAATAGATTCAATAACACATTTGACACAATGATTTTACATGTAAACCTGATTTGGGAAATATGACCAATAAAATGTTACTAATTCTCACTCTTCTAAAGTGATGCCCTATGAAAGGCCAACCCTATTAAATATTGCAAAACACATTGTTAAATGTGACCTAGTTAGAGGGTTTAAATCACCCTATTAGAAGTGAGCCTTATTAGAGGACTGTATACCATTCACTTGGAATGCCACCTGGTTAAAGAATATACAAATGACTATTAGGTCAACCCTAATTGAAAGGATTTACCCTAGACTACTATAGTGATTAGAAAGTAACAGTAAGGCTTGATCTAATAACAAATTACAACTCACTTGCAAATTAAAGATCTCAATTTTAGTCCTCCATTTTGTTTTGCTTTCACTTACTTTAGGTCTAATAGCTTGTTCACTCTTCAAGAATTCATACTCTTAAGCCTTCTTGCTTTACATGCCAATAGTAGTCTCTTTTGTTTGGCAACTAAATAAAGAATTACCTTAGACCTTTTTTCTAACTTAGGTTCTCAATTATGACCAACCTTGCTTCTAACCAATCATCTCTATAAATAGAAAATCAAGATCTGTTGTCATTCAACCTCAATCATCCATTTTAGGGTTAGGTAGGATTAGGTAGGATATAATGAATCTACCCATTTTTTCATTTGGTTTCTCTAGAAACTTCTCCCTTGAATCCTCTGTGAATTCACCTCAAAATGGTTTATCTTGGATTCTATGCCATCAACTCATCATAGTTATCTTCCACATGCTTCACAAAATTCAAGAAACCAAAATAGTTGGTTCAAATTCATCAAATCTATAATTTAATATGAATATTGGCACTCGGCATCAATATTTTGTCACTCCGCTTTCATACTATTCTTCCACTTGTCATCCACTAGATAACTCAACAAATACTAAAATTTACTAGTGCTTAGCATCAATTAAACTTTACTTGGCTTACATTGTATCACTTAGCACACACTAAAAATTCTCTTTTCTTAGCTCCAATTGGTTTTCTTCTCAGTATGCACTGACTTTTCTTGGCACCTACTATTGACTTAGTCGAGCTTAGTAGACTCATTTCTTGTTACTTGTTCTTCTAGACTTAGTTAGTGTATTCAACCTTTGTAGCCTTAAGTAGATAATCAATACACTATATTATCACTATCTTAACTGATCTTTGTACTCCTTTTTCATACCACAATTCAACCTTTCCTCTAGGTGCTCTTGTTATCTCCTTTGATCAAAACCTCCTCATCAATCACACAAATGATAGTACTCAAATTAACTAAATAGGCCCTTACTAGTGTAAGAATTTTTTTTAGAAAAAAATTCACCCAAGATCAAAGAACTCAAACACAAGCACAATAGTAGACTAGGAAGAGTATGATCAAAATATTGATATGTATTCAATTCAATGTATAAGTACACTAGGAGTGCTTGTATATAAAGGCCTCTAGAATGCTTCTAGAATGTATAGAAATCAATAACATGATAAGTTATACAACTAGGCAAATGTCTAGCAAGTGTGGGTTATCCTCCATTAAGCATAGGAGTAAGTGCAATGATGAGAGAATAAGCCTACAAAGGTGTAGCACACAAAATAATGTCGTAGACACCATGTGCTAAAATAGGAGTGTGAATAACTATGTTATCTACATGAAAACTTAGTTAATTATTCAAACTCTAGTGTTATAGACACCATATGCAGAATTAGAGTTTCTTACTTCTGTGTTGTCAACATGACAACTCATAAAAGTATGCAAACTCTTAAGTGTCTTACCAAATAAATAATAAAATAATGCAATAACCTAAGTAAACTTAGTAAAGTGTAAATAGTAAATACGTATTTATACCAATACCCCCCCTAAAGTGCAACTTAGGGGAATGCACTTAAGCTCACAAAAACTAGGATGAAATGCATAATGGATCCTAGCTACTAGGCCATGTCAAGTATCTATGTACATAATCAAATGTAATCTCTCATAAAGCAAAGAAAAATTTAAAACCTCATGGGAACCACCCCCCCCCCCCCCCCCCCCCCCCCCCCACCCCCCCCACCCCCCCCAAAAAAAAAGAAAGAAAGATGAAAAGACAAGATACATGGATGGATGGAGTAATCAAGACCCCCCCCCCCCCCACCCCCAATTACAACATACATCAAGTATATAAAATAGTGAAGAATGAGAAGGACAAGACCCCATAAGAGGAAAAAGTTCCCCTCATAAAAATTTAAAAAAAAGAGACAAGGTAGTCCCCCCCTAATGAAGAGTGTCGATTAGTGATAGCTACTCCAAGGTAGAAACTGGTCCACGAGTGTTGAATAATGTTCCTCCCCTTTAGAAGAAACAATGGCAAAGGTACATATGAGATGCTTCCCCTATGTGTAGAAAGAATCTCAATGATCAATAATGCCTCTGAAACCTGCTTAATTGTCCCTATTTCAATGCTAATGGTTGCCCCCTCCAAGACTGCTAAAAAGAACAAGTGGAGATCTAGCAAGGATGGATGAAGAACTTGTCCCAAAGAACCAACTATCTCCTTGAATGATAAAGAGACCTTATACAACTATTGTGCATAAGGATCCACAATCATATCAACCTGTGAAGATCAATCATGTAGAGAATGGACATGAGGGTCAGAGTGAGCCCTTGCAACAACTAAAGAAGGATTGTCATCATCAAAGAGAAGATTTATATCATCAATGATGTCTCCCATGTCTACTATGTATGACTCCACATACAAACCTGAAATATCTGCTATGTAGTCATCCCCTATTGCTAGAGCTAGAAGACAAGGTGTACCCTATTGTGTTGGACCTATCACTATGGAAATGTATGCATGTGGAATGTGCTCATGATGTGACCTCTCTCTACATCTATCAATAGGATCCCACAAATCTAAGTTTGTTGAATCACTATCACTAGTGTCACTATCAATTTTCAGAGTATATGAAGTATGGAGAGGATTAGAGGATAAGCTAGGTGAATTTTCCTCAAAGTGTGAATCCCTCTCTACAAAAATTTCATGAGTCTTAGGACCCATAAGTCTATATGCCTTAACACTATCTTCATATTCAATGAAAGTACAAGGCCTTGATGGTGGTGCCTTGCATCTCTTGGAAGAAATGTTTTCCCATGCTGGATAACCAAAGACTCTAAAGTGTTTCACAACTAGTTTTCTACCAAACCATGCCTCAAAGGGAGTGTTACCATCTAAGGTAGTATGAGGAGATTTGTTAAGTATGTGAGTGGTACTACTAATAGCTTTAACTTCAAGTGTAGGATCAAGAGACTTGCCTTGTATCATGCAACTTGCCATGGTCTTAAGAGTTTGTAACCTTAGTGCTGCAACATCTATCTTGTGTGGATTGAATGCTGGTGGATTCTAAAGATCAATATCCTCAAGTTTGCAAAAGTCTTTAAGTCTTGTTTCCACATATCTGCTTTCATTGTCCATCCTAAGAACCTTGATGGCTTTCCTTGATTACTATTCAACATGACTCTTGAAGGCTAGAAATTTTTCCATCACTTCATTCTTATGATATAGAAAGTAGACCCATGTGTAGCTTGAAAAGTCATCAATGAAAGTGAGTATGTAGCAACCCTGGTTGATTGAAGTCACTACAAAAGGACCTGCTAAAACCATGTGAACCAACTGAAGAACAATTGGTGCTCTTGAAGACTTCCCTTTATCAAACTTCTCCTCTAGATTCATATCCACTGAACATGTTGAACATTCACCCTTAGAAAAACTTATTATAGGTAGACCTTTGATCATGTTTTTTGAGAAAAGTTGCTAAAGATAGTGGAAGGCTAGATATTCATACAGCTCATGCCATAATTTGGTTTGTGGATTAGATTAAGGTAACAAGGCATGTAAAGGAGATGTAGGCACAAAGTGGGAGAAGGAATAAAGCCTATTGTCATAATTGACTTTCCCCACTGCAACCAATGTATCATCTTTTAGACTTTACACCATTACTAAATCTAGAAGGAACTCAACTTTGTTGCCATCTCCAAGGTGAGTGATTTAGTAAATTGAGAGGAGATTAGAGGTAAGATATGGAACATGGAGAATGTCTTTGAATTCCCCATTTCCATCTCCACATGTCCTTTCCCTTCAAATTCCATTTTTGTATCATCTCCTACAAAGATGTGTGGTACCTATGATTGCTTTGAAGAAGAAAAGTCTCCTTTTGAAGAACCCATATGATATGAGGCACTGAAGTTAAGAATCCATTTGGATGAAGAACTTGAGCCAGCCATAAGTGCTTGCCCTTTTCCCTTTGAAGTGGTTAGAGCTGAATCCTTGGAAGCATTTGGCACATTAATTTTTTCTCTTCTTGTGTAGGTTTGCCAACTCATCAATTCTCTCAGTCTTGCAATGATCCTCATCATGATTCAGTTTCTTGCAATATGCACAAAAATTTTTATTCTTCTTTTCATTGTTTCCCTTCTTGTTGGAAGAAGAACCACCTTGTTGTGAGGAGGATTGTTGTGTCTTAGATTGTGATTTTTTCTTCCACTACCTTTTCTTGCTATTGTTAGAACTTTTTCCTTGTTGATTTGATTGGTTCTCATTGTTAGCCACCAATGCTTTGCTAGCTGATGACATGAGAAGTCCCATATCTATTAATTTGGTTTGTTCAAAAAGCAACATTTATGCAAATGCATCAAATGTAGGCTTCTAGAAAGAACTTCCCTTGGTCAACCTATGAGTATTATAACTTGAAACAAAGGAAACATACTCTGAAGGTAGCCTCTTCAGGATGTGATGAATCAACCTATCATCCTTAATGGGATTACCACAATCTTTAAGTAGTGCTCTAAAGTCATTGGTTTTGTTGATATATTCTTGAATTGTGTCAAATTTATTTGGATCCAATAGAAGTAGGTCATCCTCAATATGGTATTCCTTTTCCTCATCCAACTTACCATACAATGATTCAAGTTTTTCCCAAGCAAGTTTGGCTTCCTTGAAACTAGAAATGTGGAAGAAGAGATCTCTATGGACACAACTCTTGATAATTCCTAAAGCCTGTTGGTCTTTAATTTTCCAATTAGAGAGTGTTTTAGCATTAGTGGGTTTGGGTATTGTACCATCAACATAAATATTTAAACCTTTTACAATTAATCTACTCCATACAATATCTTTCCATGTAGAATAATTGTGTGAGGTTAGAAGTGGACCTTTAGGTGAACCCATGATGCAAAAAAATAAAAGAGCACAAAAAGAGACACAAGAACACAATACACCACCCCTCCCCCCCCTATTCATTCAATCAAAGAACCACACCCCCCCCCCCCCCCCCCGCCCCCTCCAAAAAAAAAAAGAAAAAAAGATACTTTTGGCACTTTATATTTAGTGCGTATACAATAGGCCACTTGTCAAAATGTACAAAGTGGACTTCTAATTATGTTGTTTACAACTACCTTTTGAGGCCCAAATATCTCACTAAGAATTTTAGCTTGGATGTACAACAATTCTGAAAAGTAATCAAATCAATACAATGTAAAAAAGGCCCCAAGTCTAAAAGTGATATTTTTGTCCACACAACCCTATAATCTAATTGCAAATCTAGAAAGAAAACAAAAAATAACACACTTTCAAAAAAAGGAACTTATTTTCAAGTCTAGATGAGCCTATAGGGAGTGTTTTAAGTTGCAAAATGAAGGATTAAATAGGTACAATCAATAAAAAAATGCAATTTTTGATAAATTTGTGCACTAAAACTAGAAAAGAACTACACCATTGAAAAGTTTAGGAAATTTTACCCAAAACAAGAAAAAAATTGCACCTGATTTGGACTTTGGATAACTGAGTTATGGCCTCCCAAAGTTAGACTCTCAAATTAGAACTACATCTAGAGAGGGGTCTGGGCAAGAAACTACGAGCTTAAATTTAATGGTCAAATGAATGTCACAATAGTTCGAAAATGCTAAGAAATGATGGTTAGATAGCCATCAAATTTAATGACATGTTTGGCTAATGTTAGGGAAAAAGGACTCCTTTGCTAATGTGGTAGTATGAATTGCTGACGTTATTGATGATTGGGTTGTATAGATGATAGGTGTCTACTGACATGTCCTTTGTGGTAGTGAGTTGGCAATCTGAGTTGATCTAACTATACTCCATGTGTACTATGTGGTCAACAACACTCACTCCATGTAGCAGTTGTTGATTAGTGCAAGGTGGCAATGTTGATGTATGCAAGGTGTCCAAGTGGAACAAAAGCATCATCACATCCCTACATGAAGCACTACATGGCATATAGATGATGCTAGCAGGGGTGCAAAAGGCACCGCGTGGTACTAGAAACTATGATGCAGGTTGGGAAATCAAAATGCTAGTGGAGGTTACCTGTTAGCTACCAAAAAACTCTGTTGTCGCACCAAAATCTTTTCAATAGTTGTCGAGAGGATAATCATGGTGCCAAAAATGTGTGGGTTTATCCCACATTCATTGCAAGAGGACCTTGTGCAAACTTTAAAGTGTGAAGGCCATGATAGGAAAAATATACAAGGCTACCAAATTTTGAGATAGTCGGTTAGTTGGTGCCCTTGCCAAGATTTGGAAGGTTCTAGCCGCTATTGTGTTGAGCTTAGCCCAATGCAAGAATATTGATAAAATCTGGTGTTGAATAATAAACTACTAAAAAATTGGAATATTCTCTTAATCAGAAGGAATATTCTATGTAGGATGTAGGGCTAGGGTGTCATTGCCCAATGCCTATACAAAAAAAATTTCTCTGCAGGGCCCACTGGCTGAAAAAAATCCAAAAATATGCAGAAAAAATTGACAAAAATGCAGAGAAAAATAAATATTGATTTGAAATAAAATATGCAGATCTAAAGAATGATCATATCAAACTTGTAAATTGGGCCTTCAGGTGCTAGTTTACAAAAAAAATTGCCTCAAAATTGACTTTTTCGTAGCATAGGTAAATTTATAGTCAATTTTCACCTGATCAGTGTTCCTGATGCAATGGCAAGGTCTGTTCTAGCTCTAGATGCTCCCAATGACTGTGATAGTCTAGATTTGGGTCAAGGTGCTAAAGCAACAAGATGGTCTCAAATGGCTATGTGAAGAGAAATTATCCAATCTCTGATACCATGTAAGAATTTTTCTTAGGGAAAAATTCACCCAAGATCAAAGAACTCAAGCACAAGCACAATAATAAACCATAAAGAGTATGATCATAATATCAATATGTATTTGATTCAATGTGTAAGTACACTAGGAGTGCCTATATATAAAGGCCTCTAGAATGCTTCTAGAATACATAGGAATCAACAACATGATAAGTCATACAACTAGGGACATGTCCACCAGGTGTGGGTTATCCTCCATTAAGCATAAGAGTAAGTGTGATGATGAGAGGATAAGCCTAAAAAGGTGTAGCATGCAAAATAATTTTGTAGACACCATGTGCTAAAATAGCAGTGTGAATAATTATGTTGTCTACATGAGAACTTAGTTAATTATGCAAACTTCAATGTTGTAGACACCATGTGCTGAATTAGAGTTGCTTATTTCTGTGTTGTCAACATAACAACTCATAAAAGTATGCAAACTCCTAAGTGTCTCACCAAATAAATAATAAAATAATGCATTGAACTAAGTAAACTAAAGTAAAGTGTAAATAGTAAATACATTTTTACACCAACAACTAGCAAGTAGCAGGTTTGACATCAGTGACAAAATAATGGTTGAAACACATTCTCATACTTATGTCAATCTATTTTCAACAAAATCACAAATTTGATAATGTGAGGGAACTTCGAGTTCAAAATTACAATCACAATTTTAAAAAACCTAGAAAATACTATTGTTATTAAGGGCTTAAGAAGATGTCAACTAGGTCACCATGTTCTAGATACTTTATGATTAAATCAATTTGTTCCCAGAAGACTGTAACAAATTTTACCCAACTTCTTTTTAAATGGTTCGGTGAATTTTTTAATATCTATGGTCACAATTTTGATATCTTGTTCCTACACAATAAAACTTTTTTTTGTTGTTGGATGAGAGATTTCCTTGGTCAAGCCCTAGATTGACGAATCAACCTTGAAATTGAGATGTAAATGAATTGATAAAGTAAGTTACAACATATACTAGGATTGAATATATTAAATGAGACAAATAATTACCTTTATAGATGCAATTGAATATGATATGTGATCATGTAAATTTAAGAGCCTTGACCCAAAGAAATAATAAGGAAATTAAAGAAGAAAAAACCTTATGAATTGGAATGTATGTGACATGTCATGATGAATTATGAGAGAAGATGAATGCTTTAGATGATAGATGTCCTCCTTAGAATCCAAAATTTGCTACTGCCTTGAAGCAAGAAGGAAACACTTGAACTTGATAAATGCTTGGAGAATTTTTAAGAATACCTTATGAATGCATGTGTTATTTCTCTTGGTCATGAAAGAGAAATACCATTGGAAAGCTTGGTCATGAAAGGTGTGAGAAGAAAACCTAGCTAAAATAATATAGTCATGAGCATAGTCACTACATAGAACTTGGAAAGTCTTAAGATGTGTCACTAGATCATCTTTACCATTAGAAGTGTCAAGGTGAGGTATGTCAGCTTGTAAAGGAGTTACAATAGGGATAATGCCAAAAGATAAAGGACTACCCATATCACATGTAGGAACACTGAACTTAGATTGATTGAAGGAAGTGAGTTGTTGTTGTAAAGAAGAAATCATCTGAGAAAGAGTAAGGATAGTGGAATCATAAGAAGGAATAGTGAAAATAGGAATATTTGACACACTAGGAAGGGTGAACAAATTAGCTACTATGGAAGAAACTATAGGTAAGACACTAGGAACCATAGTAGGAGGGGTGGGGTAAATAAAAGGAACACTATTGTATGAAGGATATGAAGTTGATAATGAAGTAGGAAGAACGTGTTGGCATTATATTGTATTTATTATTAGTGACAACACTTATTCGATTCTAAATGATTACCGAGTTCATCACTCAGTCTACAATGTATACCAAGCATTTAGTGGTTACCTTGTACATTCATCACTTAAGTAGTTCATACCGAGCATTCCTGAAGCTACTGAGTGAGTGTGCAGTCTAGCAGTTCATACCAAGCATTCATGAAGCTACTGAGTGACTGTGTAGCCCAACAACATCTACCAAGCATATAGTGTTCACCGAGCTTCATAGTGTCTACTGAGTCATCAGTTTGTGTGATGGAAGTATAGTGTTTACTGAGTGAAACCAAGGTAAACAAAGGATTCAATTTTTACCTTTCATCTCCCAACTACAAGTATCTTCAATGGAAGTTTCAAGCACTTCATCTACCAAGCTACATCCCTCTTTATCAGCTCCTAAGTCACCTATTGTAGCTTGTATAGTAAGTTTGCCAGTTTGTTCTATAGTTTTTTCATCCATAGCTTCAACTGCATCAATTTTTGTTCCAGTTAGTACTTTAGTTGTAAATATTACAGTTGGTACATTACCTATTGATACTTCATTTTTTAGAAGCACATCAATTTTGGATAGATTTAGCATCTCTCTCATTTTCCTCCAGTTACCTCAACTTAAGTTTTTTTCTGCTAGTCCAACTTCATCAACTATTGTAAGTACTGAAGTAAAACAAAAGACTCCACTAAAACTTCTACTTATTGGCAAGGAAATTGATGAGGATATAGACTTAGACAAGGAAATTATTATACCTAAGATAGATCTAGATACTGCCACAGTTGATGAAATAAGATTGGTCAATCAGTGTTTGGAGCAAAGAGCAAGGCAGAAACAACTTAGAGATGAGAGAGATAAAGAATTCACTATAATTGTAAGTACTAAAAATATAATTACTGAGGCAATAGGTGTTGATGTGGATTCATCTCAACACATTTTGTTACAATTAGAAGAGGCCATACAAAAGTTCAATGAGGACACTTCTGATCAAGAGAAGCTTATAGAAAAGGTAGAGAAGAAATTTGACAATAAAGTGCTTGAGCACATTGCTTAGCACATTGTAATAAAGCAAGTTGAAATATCTTCAATTTTGAGAAATCTTGAAAATTCTCTTACAAATGTGACATCCCTTTTTGCCAAGCTATGTGATGTTACCGAGTACACAAAAGAAATAAAGGTAAAATTGAATAAAATTGATGAAGATCTAAAGGTCAGTTCTCAAAAGTTGTAGCTTGACCCCAGTTCAAGCTCCGCACATTACATAAAGATCAAATTCCTGTCAGACATGTAGGTAGAACTATTGAGATAGGAAGCAAGGATCTGGTCTACACTATTAGACATCAAGAACATGATCCTTCCTATCATGGACACAATGCAGAAGCACATTGCTTATTCAAAAACATTGATCCATGATAACATTTTTTCCATAGAAGATCATATGATTGAACTTTCTGTAGAAGTTCAAGTGGCTCTCTCCACCTGCAAAATTTTGCAAGAGAACTAGGATAAGACATTGGCTCTCATTCTTAAGGTACATTCTGAGCTTTTCTCACATTTTGGTGTCTCTGTATAATTATGATTACCTTTGGCATTATTGTCAAAAAGGGGGAGATTATTGTGAGTAAGAGATAGTAAAAGTCAAAGAGGGAGTAAGAGACAATGGAGAAAATAAGAGAGAATATATTGATATATGTACAGTGATAAGCTATGTATATACCATGCCATATGTATGGGGGAGATATGCAAAGACATGTAAGAAATGTAAGAAATGTATATACAACAGGTTTACAAAGATCAATTTTGAAAAATCAAATCCAATATGTCAGTGTACACAATGTTTGGCTCATAAGTTTTTTCTCACTAATGCCAAAGGGGGTGATTGTTGGAATTATACTGTATTTGTCATTAGTGACAACACTTATTTGATTCTGAATGATTACCAAGTTCATCACTCATTCTGTTGGTGTTTGAAAATGTTAAAACAGTGCTAAAACTACTAAGCGACAAAAGGCTTAATACCTAGATATCAGTACATACACAACCTAAAGAATAGCCAATTCTCATTATCACTTGCCTATGCAAAGTACTAGGACCCAACTTCAACAAAACCTCAGACGATTTTCTACTCTTTTGGCTCTGTAAAGACCAGGGCGGGTGTACCCGGGGATGGTTCAAAAATGGAACAATTATATGATAATTATTCTTAGTTTAATTTTGATTCTCATTTCTAAATCTTCAAACATGTACATAACTCTTACCAAATTGGTAAACACATCCCTTGAACAGATATGGCCTAGAAATCTTCTATAGATCTGCATATGTTTTCAACAGCAATGGCTAAATGAGGCTAAAACATTCCATGCAGGCAAGTGCTGGCCAACTTTGAATATCTTACAGGAAATAAAAGTAGAATTTGATTTTATGATGTATTTTGAAAAAACTAGTCATAATATACTTCTCTTTTGGCTGAAATAACTTTCGATCAGTGCCTAATCCATTGGGGTTCAGAGTCTATAGTAAATTCTTAGATCTAATTTGTTGCTTTGCAACAAATTCTTATCAGCAATTCTTATCAGAATTTATCATTCAAAAATCCTTTTCAATACCTAAGCAATCTCATCACATTCATCAGAGCCTTTATTTAATCCATTGAATTAACAGCAATAACAAATGGATGTACAACCCTACTAGATTGCAATCAATTGCATAAGCTTTTACTCACACAACATCAAGGTAGCTAAGTATTTAAAAGGAGACAGAATTCAGAAAGAACTGATATGGGGACAGTTCATAATTTGTATTCATTTCCTTTGAAAATGGTATATCCTTTACAATAGACCCAGAAAGACCTTCAGAAAAGAAGCACAGTTCTTTCTACATTCATGTATTCTCAAAAATTTTGACAGAAAAGTATGCTACAAACTTGCTTTCCAAATGTTTGGACCAAAAATAGGACTAAGCTCAATACTTAGTAAAAATAGAATTCAGACCATTCTTTAGCCTTGGGATCTCACTTAAATAGTGTGAGATGCAACAAGCTTCAGGCTAATAAAGGTGACAGGTGTCCTTTCAAAAGAAAGACAAAAAACAAAATAACAGAAAGATTAACAACATTTCTTGGCGGGTCCCTTTCTATTATGCTTCTGAATTGTTGAGACAAGAGCACGATCTGACCTTGCAGTCATTTTTCACTTTCGGAGTACATACCCATGAGGTCTGTAAGTGATGTATCATCTTTTGTTACCTGCAAACTCACTTTAACCTGGGGATTTTCCATGTCATCATTGCTGATTACAAGGGTAACTATTACTTTTGCATCTTCTTCCTCATTGTCTCCTGACATCTATTCACTAAACTGATTTTTCCACTTATTAAAAGTATCATCATCTGGCCAATCAAAACTTAGAGTTTCTCTTTGTATCTTTATTAAAGAATTTGTATTTTCCTCTAAATCATCAAATTCTTTTATCATAGTAGTATAATACAATTGTACTTTTACCAGCTCCTCGTTTGTCTTTACCCAAAACCAATGGCCAGTCTCACTGATGATGTTTATTATTCTGTTATTGAATAATTCATCCATTTCCTTTTTCCATTTTTCTTTTTCCTTTACTGTATCAACAGATTCTAAAGCACAAGGAAATAGGGTGAATTTTTCAGCAAGATATTTTGAAAAACAGAGTATCAATCTTCTCTGTAAAGAATCTCTTTCATTTTCAAAATTTTCTAACTTATTCAATAAATCAAAAATCTTTTCAACTTGATGATAAGGCATTTGGACTGCAGATATACATATAATTATAACATCATTATTTCTCTGTCTCCATTTCTGTGCAAGAGAATCTAGTCCATCCTTTTCTTTATTCAACTCATCCATGAGGGTTACAATCCTTGTCAACTGATCATAAAAAGTCGACCATTGTATTTTATCCCTCAAATATGTCACACCCTGCTTCCATTTTTCTTCCTGCTGATTTCTAAATTCTATCTGCCACTCATGTAATTTGGTTTTTTCTGCTTCAAATTCCTCTATAGTATAGAATTGGGGTCTTTCAGGGGTGTCTGGTATTTTAATGATAGGGGTTAATCCAACAGATGACTGTGGAGGATATGCAATTCTCAGTGTACTGGATTCTCCCACTTTCTTTTTTCCAAGTATCTTCTCCAATTGAGATACCTTGTTTTCCAGCTCAATTCTCTTTTTTACCTCTTGATTGTAAGCATCCACCACTATTTCATATTTATTGTGCAAATCAATCATTTCCTTCTCTTCTCTTTCTGTAGTGGCCAAGGCAAATTTAGAATAATCCACATTCATGTGGGCTGCCTGTACATTTGAAGTATCAGCAACTCTCCTTACAATGATACTCCCTATTAGTCCTGAATCATCAGGCTGTGATGCAGTAGTCCTGGATCCTCTTCTCAAGGACCACATAACAAGGGCAGCTTGATCATTACTGAATGTTGTACCCAAGAATTCCTCTTTATTTGGGTCCTGTAGTACTAAATTATTTGATACAGAATTAAAAATTAATGCATCAGCAATATCCCAATTGGGCAATAATAAAATATTTGCACTTTTTACCATCTGTCTACCCTCATCAGGGGTTATATTTAGGAACTCTTGCATCATTTTTTCCTTTATTTGATTTTGAATGGAGGCCTCATCCATTTCTGGATGCTCTGTTTTCATATTCTTACACCTTTGCTCAAAAATGTGCATGTTTACCCTCCATGCAAACTGATGGAAAGCCCTAGATCTTACAAAACTGTTATCTGAAAAAAATTGTTGACTGGCTTGTTCCAAAATAGGGTCCAATTCCCTTCCTCTGAAATCTACTACAGTTAATTCAAAACTTGGCACATGAGGTTCCTGGGGGTTCCCTTCATCAATTTTTGCTTGTGTAACAAAAATTTCTCCTTGTGACCCCATTTGTTCAAATTGCTCATTGGTGAGCTGCTCTTCCTCAATTCTCATTGGATTTTGAGAAGGTGAGTAACCTTCATCAGGGGATTCTTCTTCCCTTATTATTTTTCTTCTCTTGGGAGAAGGTTCAGGGGGTCTTTCTTCTAGGACAGTACTGGTAGATTCAACTACCTATTTTTCTTTGTGTACGATGGGCATCTGCTGTTGAACAATAGTATATCCTGTCTTCTTTCGTACCACCAGTGGACCCATTCCAATGTTGGGGGTGAAACCCAATTTTCTCATAACCTCTCTGGCTTTATCTGGAAAAGAATCAATAAAATGTTGTTTCTTCTCATTCATTACTTCCATTATCTTAGAGAAAGTACTCATGAGCTTATTTATCTTATCTGCATTGGTTGCAGCATTACTAAGAGGACTGTAATCTTTGTCAAAACAATTAATGAATTCCAAAACTTTTGAATAGACTCTCCATTTTTCTTTCTTTATTTCTTGCTCATGGAGAGAATATTCATTTCTTATTATATCTTCAGAAAAATAGAATTCATGCTGAACTGGATGAAGCTTGATTCTAAGTCGAAGAGCAGAGTTAAAGAAACCTTCTGTATCACAAAAATGAGCATGAGACACTGCCATCTTATATTGATCCAAAATTTTGTGGAGAAAGATCCACCCTTCTTTAGTTATCACAAACTGGTGGGCTATAGTGCAAGTAGGAAAATTGATCCTGTCCCCCTTTTGTGCAAAAAGGCCTCCTCCACTCCTCCCAACTGCCACAAAAATTCAGCTATCCCTACCTTTAAAGGTACCTGATAGGGTAGTACATGGGGTGTTCCTTTGAATCCATAGACCCTAATGACAGTTGAGACTGAATATGGGATAATATCTCCCCAATTATGTGAAACTTTTAGATTATGGGGTTTGTCCATAGGCCTAACAAGATGCATTAGTGCCTTAGGAATTCTGGGATTATCACTCAATATGAGGCATCTTAGTTTGGAGGCAAAGTGCCTATCAAATCTAACAAAGCTAGCATTTTCTGCTTCCCAAGTCATGTCTGCACTCCATAATTGGACTGGCAGTGCCTCCCCCTCTTGTTCCCTATTTAAAACCATTTCTTTACCAAAATAAGTGGCCCCTTTAAAAAGAAACATATGCATCAATAGGGAGTACTGACCCCAAACCTTTTCCACCTTGCCCTTTGCAATCCCCACCAATCCCTGGTGAATCTCATTAGCCAAGTAAGATGCAAAATCAAAAATTATTTCCACACCAAAAGAGGAGATTTGGGTGATCATATACATGAAGCTCACCGGAATAGAATCTTCTTCGCCCTCTTCGAAGACTCTGCACAGGGTCCTATATATCTCTACTGCCCTGGCATTAAAGCATGATTTCTTGAATGGTTCTTTAGAAGACGATGTTATGGTTGGGAGGCCTCCAATCTGGCCTATGTGGGATTTCAATGCACCTTGTCTAACTACATCCCTTTTGGATATATATTCTTTTTCTAACTCTATCAAATTAATGGGCACATGATACATAGTGAGAGGTCCCAGACTGAAAACCTTCCTAATCTCCTCGGGACTGATGGTAACTAAAGCCTCACCATCCATTCTTCTCACTACCTTAGTGGCTTGGTCATAATTTTTTGCTATAGCTTCAAGCAGGTCAAAATCCATAAACACACTGGGACAACAAGCTTTTCAAGATCAAAATTCCATATATTGGCATGAGGGGCATATAACTTCCTTTCCGCAAACCATTTTTTGAATAAACTCAAACCAGTTTGAGAAGTTTGAGCATCCTGAACCCAATTACCCTTATCATACAATCCATCAGCTATCCTTAGCCTCTTAACCTCTTAACTTGCACCGTTTCTACAGTAGACTTAGGAAGCAACTCAAGCAAATCATCATGCACATTTCTATCCAAGTAGTTTATTGCACCTGAAAATCCCTTCTTTGGAGGCATCTTGGGCTATCTTTTTAGAACTTAAAAGCTCACGAAGATTATGGTAGTATTACTTACTTGAATTCTATCTCTATTTTCCTCTGTATTCCTGCAAATTTTCCGCGAACAGACAACTTGACAATTTTTATCAAACCTTGGCACGCTTTTCTTTCAGTAATGGCTTCTGCACAAGAATGGCTCCAAATCTTTTCTCGCGTGAAATGAAATTGATGAAATCTCTCTATATTATACTCTGTTTTTCCTCACGGATGAAGCTTTCTTGTCTAATTAATACAGAGAGTGGCACTACATTTTTCATTTAAAACTGCGTCGTCAATCTTCAAAGATCCTACGATCATGTGGTATAGAGAGAACAACTAGGAGTTATATTTGCCATGTCAGTTATTTTACCCAATGAGAACTTGCCACGTATAGAATTCTTTCTTTGATGGCACTTATATTTGGACCCACTGACGACTGAGAACATGTGTCAGCATGTCGCTACTTCGTTATGCATAAAGAACGAGCACCTTGTCATAGCGAAGCGGCAACAATCGTTGATCTAATCCAAAAATGATCGAAAGATATGCTACAGGGCTTCTTAAGAAGGAAGGCAGCGGGCGCAACTCGCTATGTCACTATAATTATCTCCCTCGCAACTCTTCATAGCAAGGAGACGACAATCGTTGATCACTTACCAAATCAAAGGTGAAGAAAAAGCACAAGATCTCCTGATTTATATTTGCTATGTCGCATGGCTTAACAAGCATGCAACTTGTCATAGCGAGGCAACGAGCTCCGTTGATCCACTTCAAGCTGACGTTCAAGATTTTTTGTACATTCAGTCAGATAGGTATTAATGAGAATCGAATCTCTGCATAGTTGGCACATGTCAAAATTTACCATAGTCATTTATCATTCCACGTCACCAAAGATCTTGCCGATCTTTTACCATTTTACGGGGCCTCGCTAACTCGTTAACGGTGAAGCACCTAAATTTTCCGATAGCGAGGTAGTGAACTCCGACACTCAAAAGGATTCTGTGCCAAAAAATGCAAGGGTTACCCAGTAATCACTTCTGTTAATTAAAACTAATGCTGACAATGGTATTTATGACTGGTCATGCCACCTGGTGTAATTATGATACAAGTAAGATGCAATGTCATCATCTTCAGATTTTCACATGGCCTCGCTACTTTGCTAATGGCAAAGTGCCTAATTTTTTCGATAGCGAGGTGGCGGAACGTCCGGTAAAACCATCATTCCGGCTCTGATGTCAGATATTCTAGTGGGTCCCTATCCTTTTTGGACGGTAACTTGCAAAGTGTACCTGCACAATAAATCATTTAATAAGCAAATCTCCGATCGTCGTATCTTCACTTTACGGTTCTGCCTCTTAAAATACTCAACACTCGTTACCTCGCCATACTTAATAAGCATGCAACTTGTCATAGCGAGGTAACGACAATGGTAGATCTAGTCGAATCTGACGGTTGGGACAAAAAGGAAGAAAAGGTAACCCGGGCGGAAAGGAAAAGGAATATGACAGCATATTCGTCTCTTTTGAAAATTCAAAATTTCGCGCCTGACAATTTATGAATAGAGATGATATAGGGTTTACATGATGATTATTTCTTATGGATGAATTATCCAAAACCTTATGCTTCACTTAGGAATAGAACATTTGACTTTTCTATAATTTAACAGAAAACTTCTATTACACAAAAAGTCAGACCAACACATTCTATAGTGTATATTGAGCATTCAGTGGTTACCTTGTAGGTTCATCACTTAAGTAGTTCATACCGAGCATTCTTGAAGCTACCGAGTGAGTGTGCAGTCTAGCAGTTCATACCGAGCATTCATGAAGCTACCAAGTGAGTGTGTAGCCTAGCAGTATCTAGGTCAATCATATAGTGTTCACCACGCTTCACAGTGTCTACCAAGTCATCAATTTGTGTGATGGAAGTATAGTGTTTACTAAGTGAAAGCAAGGTAAATGAAGGATTCAATTTTTACTGAGTGATACTATATCTACCAAGTCTCCAATGGTTACCGAGTTCCAAGATATGTTATGTGATTACTATGGACTGATCTTCTACTTCTACCAAGTGCATGATGATGCCGAGTAATGCAGTGGATGTCGAGTATCAAAAGGTTACCAAGTCAGCTTGAAGAACCCGAGTTTTCTATTGTTTGGTCGACTTAGTAATATTTTGTTCACTTGTGTTTTGGCCAACCTTGCAATTGTATTTATTGGAATGGTATATATGTAATGTATTATATCATTTGCAATAGATATGAAGATGTTTTTAAGGAATGGACATGTAATGTTTTAAGAAGAATAAAAGCGAATTAGCAGGAGAGAAAAGTATTCAGCAAGGTCTATAAGGAGTAGTAAATATTCGTCAATCACAAGAGGAGATCTGTACTTCAAGGATCTAATCAGCAATCAAGTTGTAAGTAGATCCATTGTTTCATCCTAATAGGTGAATCAGTTTTGTAAATCCTTTAACAAGGTAGACTTAACAGTCTTTGTATAAATCTCCTAACAAAGTACATACTTCATTGTATGTTTGTAAATCCTCTAACAAGGTGGATCTAGTAGTCCAAATTGCTCTTAATAGGGCAGATTATTAGAAGTGATCAATGTAAGCCATAACAAGCTAACTTCATACTACAGTAGCAAAGTTTTGTGGGTATCATCTCCACCCCAGTTTTACTTTCTATTTGGAAGGTTTTTGGGTCACCAAAATTATATGTACATGTGTTATAAATGTTTATCTTTCTCATGCATACAGTAGATTAGATGAATGAATGATGAATGGATCAAGTATTGAATTGATTTAAAGTTTTTGAGGTTAATAATTCACCCCTCCCCTCTCAGTAACCTAGTTAGTCTTGATCATTTCCAACAGAACGATCACAAGAAAAGAGGGATTAGGAAGACTGCTAAGAGGATTATGCCCCTAAACATAAGTAGCCATAATAGGAGGGACATAAGTGGAAATGCTAGAGATAGGTACAAAAGTAGGCACAACATGCTCAAGTGTAGATATAGGAGGAGCCATTCCTTCTTTAGAAACATCTTGAGTCAAAGGCTTAACATGAGCATGGACAAGGTAAGTAAGACCACACAAAAGATTAACACAACATTCATCATTATGGGTCACTTTTTTAAGAGCATCAAAAGCAAAAATAGTCTCAATATTTTGATTTTCTTGTAAAAGAAAATCATGCATTTTATCAATCTTAGTAGAAACCTTATCAACTTATTCAAGAGGAACTCTTAAAACCTCATCCTAATCATGAGATGAGTGATAAGATTCATTCTCCATGGAAAGATTAGGATCATGAGAAACCATAGGGTCGCCAAGGTTTTGAATAAGAGGAGAAGAGGAATCAAGATCAAATAGAGCCATGATTCTATGACTTCTCCTAATAGGGAGGCTATAAGTAGGACTAAAAGTAGTAAAGATCATACACCAAACAAGGAAATAAGACACCAAATGTATATCACAAAATAAAATATAATGTTGAATGAAAGATCTAACACCAAATCAGAAGTGGAAATGTCATAAGTCAGGTTCACCAATTAATGTATGGTAGGAAATGTGATTCAATGATGCAAAACCTAAGTTCAAAACATAACCTACTTTACATATATTAATATAATGGGAGAGAAGATAAGGAAAATGGTCCTTCTAACCCCAATTCTAAAGAACTATGTCTAGGAGGATTAGTGCTAACCAAATGAAAAAAGGATCACTAATCCTTGAACTAGATCTGGGAAGAATAAGAGGAAGGTATCTAATTCCATAAATAACCTCAATGTTTTTATTATGTAAAGTCTAGACATATCAAAAGGACAAAGAAGGTAAGGGAAAACACCATTGAATTCTATTTTCTACTAGTTGTATTGATCAAAATGAGTTGAAGTATTCGGATCTAGGTTTGAAACTATGGAACTAAAGAAACCTATAAATATTCCAATGATCATTTTGGGGAGAACTAATTTTTTTGGCGAAAAATTAGCCATCATGGGTAAAAGTAACCCCTAATGGTTGTGTTTGATGCTAATTCTAATTTTGTAGTCTTAAAGAAAGTTAGAAAGGGTACTCTGATCTGCAACATTGTCATCATTTCAAGATCCACAACCTATAATAATAATAAAATGTTGTTTCATTTATGGGTGGTTTTCCTCAATCAATACCCAATTTAGGAATAAAACTTGAATTTAAATAATTAAAATAGTAGAAACATCAAGTAAATGTATGAATTCACCTTACAAAGCTAGATCTCTTGACTTGAATGTAATGTGCTTGACTTCACCAATGGATTTGGACCTAGAAGATGAAGATAAATGTATGTAGAAGATGCCACAAAGGATCTTTAATTGATTGAAGAAGATATTGAAGATAAACTCCTTCAATTTCTTGAACACTTGAATCTATTATCTTCAATGGAGGAATGCTTGAATGGATTCTTGAAGGCTTAAACTTGAATGCCAGAGTACTTGAGATATTGAACTTGTGGATGTAATTTATTGTTTAGATTGTGGATTCTTGGATATGAAAATGGAGAAAATGGAAGAGTTTATATAGAGATTAGAATTAACTAACTCACACTAGCCAACAATCTTAGAAGTTAACACTCGAACATCTCAAAATATGGGACCCAAAGAGGGGAACCCAAAATAGGGCTTTATCAAGGGGGAAATTCACCTCTTATTGGCCCATTAGGGGTGAACTACACTCTTCATTGGTCAAGGAGTACTTCACCTATGATGATCAGGAGAACAACCCCATAGGGGGTCTCTTAAGGCTCCCAAATATGTCTCAAAATCCCAAAATTAGGTCCAGATTCTAAGGAAATACCATTTCACTATGAGGAGAAGATTCCAAGAGGATAGATGGATGAGAGAAAAGAACTAGGTGGAATAGATCCTACCTTGAGCTTAACACCATGATATAGGAATTTTAATGAGGATCTATTAGGTTTTACCCCAATTCCACCTAGGATAAGACATAGCAAAGGGAAGAAGAGATAAAAGAGAGGAGGAGATTAATGATTTTTCTTTAAATAGGTACCAAACCTTCATTAAATTAGAGTGCTTCCAATTTAAGATGGTACAAGAGCACACAATGAAAATAAAATAGAGAAAGAGGCACGTAACTCTAAGAACAACAAAAATTAGCTTTTGCACCCTTAGGGTCCAATTGATCCACAGTAAGATGATAACTATACATAACTTGAAACCATGAGCAACAATGGATACTTCTTGAACAACAAAGTGGTACAAAAAAATTAATTAAAAACATATATGGGTTGATGCAAGATTGCTCATTGACCTAAGATGCTCCTGCATCAACCTCCAAAGGACATGACCAAGTCCCTAGAAAATACAACATGAAATCTAATAAAATAAGATGTAATTGTAACTAAGATATAAAATATTGAATACTAATTGATAATACAAATCACATACAAAATGATAAGTAATATGTTAGGTTGTAAGGCCTTCCTGATTAGGGCCAATTACATTCTAGATTATGTTAGAAAGAAAAGTCCACCAAGATAACTAACAGTGGGGAGTGAATTAGTCATGCTCTTAAAATAACTGTCAATAAATTTATTAATTCTAAAACATGTAAATAGTAGATGAAACAACCATAGAAAGATAACCATACACAATAACACCAGATATGTAACTACAGAAACACTTGATCAAGGGAAAACCCTGGTGGGGGTAGTACCTGCATATGTGAAAATGCAGCCTATGCTAACACACACACTTCAACATGGTCCTTATTTGGGGATTCATCCTGAAATGAACATTGGATTGTTCATCTGAAAATCAGCTGGCAAGGTGACCTGTTGCCTTCTATCTAAATGGAATTGCTTGTTAGATATCCTCATATTTGAGGTGTTAAGCAACCAGACCCTCTACGAACAAAGGATTTAAAAGAAAATGTGACTAATCTATATGAGAATGCAGATTAATCTAGAATGGAGTATGCACGTTTAATCTAAGAACATGTAAAAGAAGATTATGCTAAAATGTATGCATATTACTAAATGAGATTAAACTAGAAAATGAATATCTTATGAAAGTAATGAGCTCAAATGAATGCACAATCCAGCAGCAATTTGATGCAAATTCTCATTCAACCTCTTCAAAATGAAGAGATGAGGGTCTCTTAAATAGACTTTCCTAGAATCCATCAATGGTTGAGATTGATTTCAATCAATGGTCAAGATTAAAGGTAAAGTTCAGTCATAAAGGAAGATTCCCAAATTAAAGGGAGTTAACTAACTCAGATCTGAGTGTAAGAGTCAGTCAACTCAGATAGACTTTAGTGTAAAAGCAAGTGATTTCGGTCACTTCTAATTTGATCAACAGTGAACTAGGAATTTCCTTTTTTGAACTAAAGAGAGATTTTGATGAGATGTTTAATTTAATAAAATGAGATATGCTCTCATAATTACCTTTTCTATTTAATTGAATAATTCTATTTAACTAATTACAGACACTTTTCTTATTTAATTAAATAACTTCATTCAATTAATTAGGAATGGCTTCCCATTTAATTGAACAACTTTGTTTAATTAATTAGAAGTAAGTTCTCCATTTAATAAAATAATTTCATTTAATTAATTAAAATAGGCACATCATTAAATTAAATAAATTTAATTCCATAGTACATTAGCCTTAGGATATAATTTAATTTAATTAAAGTATAAATACTTAGTAATTAAATTAAATATTAATCAATAGGTTTAATGTGACTAATATGAGTAAATACTATAGGAATTAAATAATAAGCATGATGAATGCAAATTAGGGTTTTTCACATCTAACAATTAAGTCAAGTAGCGAGTAGCCGAATAAGAATTTGCCTAATGGAATAGGACTTTAGGATTGGTCAGCAATAGACCAGAATTGGTATCATGGCAATGAGCCAATTTTGGGGTATTACAGTACCCAAAAAATGATGTACAAATGTAAATGTTCCTTGTTAGAGAATAGACCACTTTAGGAGGTAATTCTATACAATCAATAAATATGAGTCCCTTTTAGGAGACTTCAAATCCATGTTAAGGAGACTCTAACCCTATTAGGGGTTGTACAAGCCTTGTTAGGAGTTGATAGGAGGACAACTCAACTCATTGTCCAAATAGCCTTAGTACTAGTCCTTCCAAATAATACAAGCATGAAACAACAACTATCTAACCATAAATTTGTCTTACCAAATATAGTTCCTTGTAAGCTCATTACGACTCAATTTCACCAAATGTTAGGATTAAACCATGGACAGAAATACCAATTACATACAAATATAAATAATATCATAAAACAATAGATCACATAGAAGAGAACACAAGACACCAAGATTTAACGTGGTTCACCCAAACCTTAGGCTACGTCCACCAAATAGAAAGTTCAATATTATTATGATCTAATGATTAAAATCTAATTACAATTTGTAATCCCTTACAGCTCAATACCATTGCAAGAGTTAATATTTACATCACACCTTATGAAACAATCCCTAACCCTAAGCCCTTTTATACAATTATTTTTGCCTCTTTAGGGTTAAAATTAGTTACAACATGTCGGCCATAAATTGGTGAATAAAGAATAGCCAATTGGTGAATAATAGCCAACTGAAAAAATAGTAGCCAAAAAAAAGAATATATGAAGTATGTATATTACTTCCCTGATCAGTCACTCCAAACTAAACCAAACTCTACTTTGATCTTCACAAGTTCACATATCAAGTTTGCACAATACATATTACAAAGATATGACTGCAAACCATACTTTTCATCCAAGGAAAATATATTTCCTTTATACCAAGCCCTTAAACAAGTTATTGAGTTGGCCTTAAGGTTTTACCAATTTACAATAATAATATAGGACTATCTTAAGATATTATAATACATGTTACATTACAATATTACTCTTTATCTAGATTACAAACGAACTATTGGCTCATAGTCCTCATACCTTTCTATTCAATGATCTAAAAATTATGCCCTCTTAACCAAGGCATCTCTAATATGTTTCAACCTTTTTCTTAGTCCACTTAAGCCAATTCCATCCTTGTGACGAGATAGAATCAAAATAATAGTACTTTCTTTCCATAAATTTTGTTTGAAAGCTTCCTTCACTAAAATCTTCATAACTCTATTTAGTTTTTATATTTTTGTATGTTCTCTTAACTATAGTATCTAGACATACTGTAGAACATAACCTCAAGTGCACATAAGTTGATCTTCAATCCATGAATTGTGCTAAATGCTTCTACCTCTGTAACTTTGATATTCTTCACAAACTAACTAGTATGTTGACATCAAAGACAAACAAGGTCATGAATGCAAGACATAAGTTCTAAATTATGTCTCCATCAATGCTAATATCCTCTCCCATAGGAATGTAATCACCATTAATGCTAAGAATTTCCCCCTTTGGAATTGATGGCAACATAGATGAAAAATGTCTAAGTTCCAAGAATAACAAATATACTTTTTCCTCATCTTCATTTTCTCCTCCATTCATGTTTCTCATGAATTTCATCTATATTTTTACATTCATCTTATTCTCAGATAGTATATTTTTGCATCCTTACAACCTATCATATGAAGAACCAATATGCATAAGGAAGGTTTTAATCTCCCTCATACATGAAAATCACCTTCATCAATCAAAATACACATCTCTCCTCCAAAGGATGTATCAAATAATATTTTTCATGTACTCATCTCTCCTCAAGTAAATTATTTATCATGTACTCATCTCTCCCCCACTAACATCAATGAAAAAGTTAATATTATGTCAACTCTTGAAGTTTAATCATTTCCAAAATAATCCATTCAAGCTCTAGTATCCAAGAAAACTATTAAATACCAATATCAAGAGTCCTCAATAACTCATCTCGAACATAGATACTCCCTGTTGAGTTGTTGTTTTGCATGATGCTTAACAATAGGAATCCTTTTGAACTCCTCTCTTGAAAAACTAATCTAGGATCAACTCCAAGGTTCTAGGCAATCTTGTGACCTACTATAATCTGTTCAATTGAAGATAAATGTGTATATTCATGAGGAGGCCTTTGATGGTTCCAACCAATTTCAGATAAGATGTTTGATCTGCTATTTTCAAAAGTAACCACAAAAGAGATATATTTTTGGTATGTTTTGTTTTATGACGAATTAATTTTATTCATGCAACTATATGAATTCCTATTTTAACCAAGTGCTAGGAAAGCAAATAAAAAAGATAAGATAACGAGGGATTAAATAAAATACCTTGAAAGGGAAATTCCTAACGGACATAAACCATGGGAACAACACATCTACGAGTTAAATCATCAAAAAGATTGAGTAGGAAACCGATGAAAATTGGAGAAACACTTTCTCAATTCAACTAATGTAATAATCAATGGGAACTCAATAATAACCAAAAGATGTTTCACTTCTCATCGAATCACATGGCCACAAAAAGTGTGCTCATGCAAGACAAGAAGCTATGTAGGAACAATAGGTGATCATTTCTCCAACTTAGTATGTCAATGAAATTCATTAACATGAGGAAAAAACCAAAACGAAAAGGTCACACAATCATAAAAACATAATAAAATCATTGGCTCCATTATAATTCATGAACATGCATTCATAAAAAATAGCACACTCTGGCAAGAATAACTACACTCAGAATGCGAGCACCAAAAACATATATTATTGCATCAATGTAATGGCCTAGAGTACATATTACATCCATATATTTATAAGAAATCATCTCCTCCCTTTGTGCTAAGAGAGAGAGTTCTTAAAATGTAACTCATGCTAAAAACTAATAAAACAAATCTAACTATATAAAAATTGACTCTCTAAATGGTGCTAAGTAGATCCTCGCCCTTGTTTATATCAATTAATGGGTGCATGAGCCTTCACGTGACTTAAAGAAATGAAAGAAGTAGACAAGAAGAAAGAAGCTACAAGAGGATCAAAGAGTCATTGGAAGCTCTAAAAATGGAAACTCAACCTTCTTTAGGTATCCCTAGTAGTTGAACTATCGTCAAAATGTGTTTCTCATGCATGGTATGCTCTATAATAGAAAGTAGAAGTTAACTATTAGTGCATTGCTTCTTCAAAAAAAATTTGGTGCACCTCTGAGAAAAGTGCACTTGCACACATGCACACCTTGGTGATAGAACCCAAAAATCAAAAAAATCTTTTAAGTGTCAAAACTTGATTTCTAGCATCTAGATTTTCTTCCTCTTTATACCAAAATGATGTGTGGATGTTTCCCTTTGAAATTTTGGATGGTAGATGTCATTTCTTGAGGAGCTAATAATTCTAAAGATTTATACTTTTCCCTCACTTCCTTGTGGAAATCATGAAGTGTGACTTCTCTGGCATTCCCTAGAACTTGAAAGCCATTAGTTTGAGTGTGGTCTTAGCTGCTATAGAAGACAAAGAATCTATGGTAATGTCCACGACCTTCAGGGGCCTCTAGACATTTTAGGTATGCACACCTATGCACCTTTAGAGATAATTCATTCACAAAATCTTCAAATTGGACGTGCACACATGTGCACCTTTAGGGAATCGTGCAAGGTCATCAATTCACCAAAAAATCAAAGTTCTTAGTTTTGAAAATAATTTCTAAGTTTTTCTCAAATGAGGTCTAGGAGCACTCTAGTGTACTTATTTTTCCATTTTTGATGATTTACACCCTCTTTATAGACCAACATTTTCATAGATTTGAACTCCTTCTATCTAAAATCCCAGGGCGCCTGTTTTCAAAATGCGCATGCAATAGTGTGGATAATTTTTGTGCTATGGATAATGAGGATGTCTTTTATCTGCACAAAGAAGCAAAAATTAGTCATCTTATGTTTAAAGACCCAAAAGAGAACTCCACATGACTTAGAAAGACACAAAAAAAAGGGTTGACACTAGTCAAAATAGACAAGATAGTGGATTTTCCCCCCCGAAAGCCAATTTTGTGCACTAGCACACCTAGTGCACCTTGGCAAGTACGCTAGTATGCTAATTTTTCCTTGGAAATGGTAAAGTGTGTAGTTGTGCACTAGCACACATGTGCACCTTTAAAATATGTGCATGGTGCATATGTGCACAACTATGCACATGCACATTATGACATTGTTCAAGCGAAGGGGGTCTTATATAGGCCCCCAAGAGGGACCAAAGTGTGAATCTTTGAAGGTGGACACCTTCAAGGGTGCATGCATGTGCACAACCTCAAAAATAAAGGTGAGGTACACATGTGCACACTTGGTGCATAAGAGCATGTGCATACTTTAAGCACAATAAAGTCCTAAACTTGCTCTTTTTTACTTGTGTCTAACTACTTGACCATTCCCGATCAGAGACCAAGGTTTGACCTAGACCCAAGAAAGGGTCCAAAGTGACTAAGGCTTCACACTAGATACCTCATAGGGAATTTTAAAACTAGGGGTTCCCTATTTTGTGCCTCAAAATGGGGCATGTGATGTGAGGCCACACAACTCCCTATAGGAGAAGCATCAAGCATCTAGTCTAGATAAAGAAATAATGCTCTACTACTAGTTGGACTGATGCAATCTCTTCATTAACTACTCAAAAATAGTTTGGACATAACACCAAGCATACCTCTCAAATACTCAAATGTGTCCTTAGCCAAAGGTTTTGCAAATATCTCTTCTATCTTGTCCTTTGTGCCAACATATTTGGATCTAGTCTCTTTTTTTCAAATTGTATCTATCAAAAGTGATACTTAATAGATTAATGCTTTGTCTTTGAATGTAATACTTTTTTTTTGACATACTTAGAGTACTTGTGTTATCACAATGGATGATGAAAGACTTAGTAAACTCTATCCCAATGTCTTTCACAATATGTTTCATCCAAATAATCTGATTACAATTATTTGTTGTTGCTACAAACTCTACTTCCAATGTACTTTGTGAAATGCAATATTTTTTCTTGCTTAGCCAAGAGACCAATCTTCCTCTCAAGAAGAATGCTTGACCATTGGTGTTCTTTATGTCATCTACACTTTATTCCTAATCAACATCAGTGTATGTACATAAAGTGGAATCAAGCTATATTTTAGTGGCTAAAATTCGCAAATTGGCTAATTTTAGGTTTTTTGGGCTAGTAATTTGGCTAATAATTTAAGAATTGATATAACCTAAATCGCCATAGTTTTATAAAATTTAGTTCTAGAATATTTAAAATCATTCAATAATTTATTTTATTAAAAAATTTTAACTCGAATATTTGCCACAATATTCGTTATATGATTAGATTTGAGTCACCTAAATATAGCATATTATTGGTGAAATTAAATGGAACTAACCAATAATTATCATAATTATTAGATATTTTAGTGATATATCACCAATATTTAGTTTCCACTATTGATTTAAAGTATACATAATGATCCTCATAATATTCCATGAGATAAAATAATGTTCAATTTTGATTTGTAATAATCCATGGTGATTAATGAACTTTCTATTATTATTGAGATTTGTCAATAATTTATACAAAAAAATTATGATTAAAAAATAATTGTCAATATTAATCATATTTAGAATAAATAATTGAGAGATTCACCAATAGAAATAATTTCATTTTTTCAAAATAATGAAAGATTCGCCAATATTTAATATCTTTTTTTGTAGGCGGCTTTCTTAAAGTGTACCTTGAGTGGAATCATGTTATCTATCATACCATAATCCATAATAAAGTGTTCATTTCAAATATCTAAAAATTCTTTTTACTCTTGCATTATGTGATTCTTTAGGATCTTCTTGAAATCTTGCCACAATCCCAACTACATTAGCTATATCAAGTCTTGTATGTGTCAAATAGTGCAATATACTAATCATAGATTTATACTTTTTATGTTCAATAGTAGGAGGTTCATCTTTTCTAGATAAATTACATCAAGATACCATAGGTGTTCCAATAGGTTTACAAATTTCCAATCTAAGTATTTTAAACAAAACTCTAAAAAACTTCACTTGTGATATGAAAAATATATTTTTGTTCTGTACAATCTATAATCCCAAGAAGTATTTCATCTCTCCAATCATACTCTTTTTAGATTATTTCTTTCTTTCCTCTAAAAATGCTTCACTTTATTCATCATTACCTATAAAAAAATTATCATCCACAAATAGAGTGTGTGTAAGATCATAATGGGCCAAACTATGGCCTTAATGGGCAATGAAAAATTAGGACATCAGTGTTAGTCAAATTGATGTAAAATCTTGAACTAAGTATGAACCTTATATCAAAAATTGGTAACAATATAATATGTAGTAAATTGAATGTAGTTTGTAAATTACTAGCCCTTTTCTGATTTAAAAAATAAATTAATTGTTCCAAATTTAGAATTTCAATGCAAAATAATGACAAATTTTAGGAAAAAATAAGAAGTAGGTGTATGTCTAACCACCTAAATCACAATCAAATGATAATATTTGTTTTAAAATTATAGATATAAGAATTGGACCCATACCTATATGTGATGTATATTTTTTTGTAATTTTATTCCAAGTAGATAATAAATATTAAATTTTCTGCTACAACAATTTTTGGAATTAAAAAAAAATCTCTTGTCTCACCAACTTAACTCATTAAATACTATACAAAATTAAAAATTATTTTTTCTCTCATAGTAGGAAAAGCATAGAATGTGATATGTCTTTTTGATTTTGAAAAGGTTGTACCATTTTAATGTGATAAGCTTTTTTCAATCAGTATGTAAATCAACACTTTATAGGTAACTCCATTAGAAAATAAGTAATAATTACTTACTAAACTCATAATTTGACAATAATCATATCCATAGAAGGCTAATAATGTCCTTAAAATAAACCCAATTCATTTCATCAAATTCAAATGAAAAGTGATTTTTTTTTTTATTGCCACTTTTTGGCCCCTCATGATCTTGCCCATACCCAACACTACAAAAATCAATTTAAGCCTTTATAATTCTATCTTAGATATAAGTTACTATCATCATCACCTTTCACAAATCCCAAATTTTTCAAGTGTTTATCCAATCTTGCATACCAAGATCTAGATGCTGTAACGCCCCGCCAAGGGATCCAAAAGAATTAACCTAAAGTTTCACTAAGTTTGCTAAACATTTTTTTTTTTTTAAAGTAAGAATGTATAACATACACATCAAACACATAGTAGCGGAAGCAATAACATGTAATCATTGACAAACATACATTGCAAGTTACATTTCTTAAATATCCCAAGACATTGAGTCACGTTTAAATTTAATTAAATTCTAAGTCTAACAACTAATACATACATAATAAAGAATAATCAGAAACTCCAATGTCCATAATATACATTTGTTCTGAATGCTCCTTGGCAAATTAATTCGGAATGCTCCATCATCCACTGTACATGTCATAGGGTATGAAAGGTTTAAAAGAATATACATATGTAAAGATCAAGATACAATATCCTCAAATCCATGATACAAGGTACAGTAAAAATATATGAAACTATTCACCATACATGATACATCCATACATCCATAATGATAAAACATCTATCATAAAATCTAACCATCCGTCATAATAATCCAAGAACATAGTGAAGGCAAAAGCCAATCACGAAATCTCCAGCCACGGTGACCACAGAATGGATCTCAATGATAAGAGTAAAAGCACTACCACCCGACCGCGTGGAACCTGAATGGTCCACTCCCACCGCGCTGAGGAGATAGTCTCAAGTCCCAAACAAGGTATCAAAACACTAAACACAAGTACTCTCTAAGTCTGGGAAATCCTAAAAGTATACTAACTCAAGGGTTCCAACATAGATAGACATCTAGACCCAGAGGCACCCCAAAGACACGTAGGAAACCTAATATGCAAGCGGGAAAGTGTCATCGCAAAAGTCACGTAGAAGTTACCCGAGCAATCCCTTAGGAATCCCGGGTCCCTACTGATCCCTGCGGCCATTAGTATCCTCTCGTACTGACGAGGCATACTTATGGAATGCAAGGTCGTAACCAAGCATTCTCTCTACCCCATCCTAGTCTGTACTAGCACTCAAGGCATGGGAGAGAACATACAATTATCTTATTAGGTTCATTTTCCCTTATTTAGTGTAAATGTTTTCACTTATTAAAACAACTTACAATGGGTTACTCCAGGCAGCCTCTTAGGGCCTTGATCCCCATTGCAAGCCACTTCCCGACTCTACACATAGATAACCTACCCTAGGCTCATGAAATCATAAATCCAAGAATCATAATAAAACCACCTCAGTCCTATACAAGCAACTGAAAAGACATCATAAAAGATAAGCCACAAAATTACATCAGTTCTTCATGAGCAACAGATAAGCACCAAATAATAATCATATGACCACAACAGTTCTCTATCAGCAACTGAAGGCATCAATGATAAATCACGAAATCCAATGGTTTTCCAATGAGCAACCAGAAAGTATCCCAATAGTAAATTACAATACTGATCAAAGACTCCAAAATGGTCAAGTCAAAACATGACATCATCAAGAACATAACAAACACTTCAGTCCTCTCAAGCGACCGAAAAGCAAACCAAGTATAACTGATCGAGACTCAAAAATGGTTAAGTCAAGTATCTCAAATACATACACCTCGGCTTCACACAAGGAAACTGGAAAGCAATAACAAATAGTAAACACAATCATGTCATAGAGCACTTCATCACATTACCATGGTCGGGTTAAGAAAGATCGAGACCAAATCATCATGACATCACATTCACAACCCCGAGCCTCTGGTAACAATCTAAATTGGTCAACGCTAAATCAACCCCAAAACACTCAAAGCACAAGGACAACATCAAAGTCTCAGAGATTGGATTTGAAAGTATATTATTGAGTTAAGGTAAGGTTTATGTTTCAGTTTAACGTCGAATTCAAGTAACTAGGTTTTCATAACTACCCCTTACGATTAACCCAATTCTATAATAACTTCCATTAAGTCAATATTCCAAATCTACCATTTAATCAATTAATATTCATTATTAATTAACTTTAATTAAACTAATTTTAATAATCATTTGTTCTTATCTTAAATCTATTCATTACTTGTTAATTTATTAATATTAAACCAAAATTATTAATAAATTAATATTTACAAACTATGTTAAATGCATTATTATTTAATTATTAAATATTAATAAAAATTAAAATATTTATTAATTTAAAAATATATATATTAAAAATTTATTAATTAAAAATTTTAAATAATAATACAATTTGTTTTATAATTAATAAAAATTATATTAAAAATATATATATATAAAATAAAAAAAAACTTTAATACATACGTTTAAAGCCCGTCGGCTTTGCAGCAGGCCTGCGGTTGCAGGGCCTACGGCGGCAGGTACGTTGTACCTACCGTCGCAGTACCTGCGATGCAGGTACTGTCGACCGTCGACAGTGGGGGGTGGGTACGGGTGATCCCCTCCCCCCCCCACTTAAAACAATAATTTTATATATATATTTTTTTTTTGTATAAAAAAAAACAATTTGTTTTTAAAACGTTTTCTATAAATAAAGTCATGTATTATATATATCGATTTCAAGTAAATTTACTTTATTAAATTTTATCAATCATAAAATTTAAATAAAATAAATCAATCATATTTATTTTCCAACTTAGAGTTTTCTTCATCCAATTTCACAACCCTAACCTTATTAAATTTCTCAAATTCTATTTAATTCAAACTCAAATCTTGATTTAATTCTTATTTATTTCAATTGTTGACTGAGGTTTGTAAACAGTTTTTCAATCTAGATTTACAAATGAAAACGAGTAGCAAAAGATTCAGAACGAAGAAATGACACATTCGAGAAGGCAAGTTCTTACAATCACAGAGTAGACAGGAATATCAATTTGCATAATTCAATCAGTGATCAAAACACAAGACCCTACCTGAACCTGATGCTATTATGCAATCTCCAGGAACTGTAAGAGAATTCGCTCCTCTCAATGACCTTCTTCTCGAAAACTTTCTTGGTATCAGCCTTCTGAAATTCGCTTCCAAAAATTGTCTCCCAAAAATTCCCGTCCAAATACCTCTATCTCAAAAATGAACCCCCCCAAAGTTGTGATAAGCAATTTCTCCTCAAATCGGGGCACTAATTGTGCATTTACCCGAGAAGACTCTTTGCACAACTCAGTTAACTCCAAATTAACCTTTATTATCTTTTCTTTTATTTTGCATTCATCTTTCATGCATATTAAGTTGAATTATTAAATAACTTTATTTAATATTCCACTTGACTTCTATTTTTAATCTTTATTACTTTTAATCTCATGCGCACTTTATGAAATTAAAGTAACATTATTATTTTCACTTATTTTATCTTTTAATAAATTTCTTTTATTTAATCTTATGCATAAGTCATGCAAACTAGAATCTTTTATTAAATAATTATATTTTCACTTTTTAAATTATTTTAGAAACTAAATTGATAAAAATATTTATTAACCCAAATAATAATAATATTTAGCATTTATTTAAAAATGAACTCTAAATATATTATTATTAAATTAACTAAATATTATCACGTTCTAAATTTAGACTTAAAGCTTTTATCTTCAAATTTAATTCCTTTCATTTAATTAATTTCTCAATTTAAATAAAAATAATAATTAAATATTAAAATGTCATAATAATCTTATATTAAATTGAATCATTAATTAATCATTTTAATTAATTTCTTTTATATTTAAACTCATGCTTAGATCATGCGATCTAGAAACCTTTAATAATTTAATATCTTTTCCACTTTTAATTTATTTAAGAAACTTTAATTGATAAAATATTTATTAATTCAATTAATAATAATATTTAGCATTTATTTAAAAATGAACTCTAAATATATATTATTATTAAATTAAATAAATATTATCACATTCTAAAATTATACTTAAAACTTTTATTTCCAAATTTAATACTTTTTATTCAATTAATTTCTCAATTAATTAAATATAATTAAATATTAAAATATCATAATAAATTTCTATTAAATTAAATCATTAATTAATCCTTTTAATTAAACTTAATTAATAGAAAATACATCAAGGACTCATAAAGTAACATATGAAAACCCATCATAGAAGAACACATACTAAATCAAACAAAAAGGGTTATAATCACGAAATAACATCATTTGATGCATTCGGAGGGTACTTAACTCAGATACTTGTCCTAATTATCAATTAGGACAATTGGCTAAAGGGTTTAGGATTTGGACTTAAGAGTTTATCTCCCCTCTCTTACCATTGAGATAATGCGATAGGGTACGCTCATCCTGGCAATTCAGGGAAGTCGATACCCGGTCCCTGCAACCTGCATAAAATTCACGCATGTACAGACACAATATTCTAAGCTAAACAGACAATGGCAGGAAGTGGTGCATCGTACAGATCCCGACTAGCAGGTGACTACGACTCCCTTCCTTAACCACATCAGAAACACCATACATAAAGAAAACAAACACGCACACCATACACATGCAGTATGGGGTAAGTATCCATAAGAAAGCACGTGTGATAATAAACCATCTAACTAATCATCATCGATAACTAAAAATATTGAATAATCATCATACATGCATGAAATATAGAGTACCAAGTCATCTCATCATATAAAAAATTGAGTGTAAAACAACATCTAATAATCTGAAAGTAATGCTACTAAACATCAAGTATAAAACTGGCCTAAAAGAGTTTGGCAATGAAGACTAAAATGCGACTTAGGGGCAGGCACTACATCCACCCCCCCTAGACTTAGGCTTACTCCTGGAAGCCTACAAGAATAGAAAAGCTAAGGACTCACTGTGCGGGTCCCATTGGACCCTTTCCCCCTGTAGGAGGATAAGACTCCATTGAGTACACTCTCTGGGCTCTATCCATGCCACCAACTGTGGGTTCTGAAGCTGCAGGTCTCTGGCCTGAGAATTGTGGTTTCCCTTGAGGGCAACGAGACGACTTGTGTCCGCATTGTCCACATGAGAAACACTCTCCATTGAAGCTCCTCTGAACTCTAGGTGCACTAGATTGTTGGAAACTACCTCCACTAGGATAAGACTGAACACTCTGAGATGGTTGGTCATACTGGATGTGCTTGTTGCGCTGAGCGTTGTGATAGTGCCTAGTATTGGAACCACCGCCACCACTCTGTGCTGGAGGATAAGTACCCTCCTGCCGCTGATTACCCCCAGTAGGAGGTTTCCTATTGCCACCTGTTCCCTGACCACCCTTCGATCCTGATGCTGAAGGTGCTCCTACAAAACCCCCATGTCCTAAGTTCACACTCTGCTCTACAAGGATGGCTCGATGTACTGCATCCTTGAGGGTTTTAGGTTCAAACACCTTAACACCCCCAATTAAACGGTTGTTCAAACCTCTAATGAAATGTTGTGCCAACTGCGCTGGGTTGTCACTGAATCCTGAAAAGGGCATGAGCTCAAAGAACTTGCGCTCATACTCTATAACAGTCATAGTGTACTGTCTTAGGTTATGGAACTCATCTACTCTATGTTGCTTCCATTCCTCTGGTAGGAATCGCTCACAAAAGCTCTCTAAGAATAACTCCCATGTGATACTGCCCATGCTAATGCCCAACTTCTTTTCCTCGATAGTCCACCAGGTGGCCCCAAAGAACTCTAAGTTGGTGATAGCAAACCTCGCTTTGACATTACTGTCAAAGTCCTGCATAGCAAAAATCCTGTCAAGGGCAATAAGCCACTGCTCAGCTACATATCCAGAACCCTACCCATTAAAGGGCTTGACCCTGGACCTCTGAAGGTCCTTCATCTGTGAAGATACAATGGATCTATGTCGATCCCTCAGAGGGCTCCTAGACCTAGGTCTATGCTCATGTCCTGCCCCATGTGCTCTATCCTGCTCAAGAACAGGAGGTAGGTGATCAATGATGGTTCGCATCAATTGCCTCATGTCAACCTCCTCCGAGTCAGCATGCTCCTCTCTATGGTTCTCTTCCTGATGCTCACTGACATGCTCTTCCCTATTCTCTTCCTGAATGGGGCTCTCGTGGATAGACTCATGAACACTAATACCTCTGCCTTGTCCACGACCTCTGCCACGGCCAAGGCTACGGCCTCTAACGGAAGATCTCGTCCCAGATACCATCCTAAAATAATATCCAAGACACAAGATGCTAAAATAACCATGAAACATACTACTGAAACACATAGATAAAAGACACATGTTTTGCAAACAAGATATTTTCAATTTTTAGTTTACCTATAATTTCAGTTTAAGTATGATTTCAGTTTTGAAGCCTAAGTGTTGAAGTATGAAAAATAGGTAACTAATAGTTTACATAATGTTTCAGTTCAACTAGTTTCAAGTTCCAGTTTAAGGTTTGCATTTTTGTTCAACTAGTTAACACTAGTGGCGTTCCAATATACCCAGAGCTCCCAATGTAGAAACTCGGGCTCTGATACCAGATGTAACGCCCCGCCAAGGGATCCAAAAGAATTAACCTAAAGTTTCACTAAGTTTGCTAAACATTTTTTTTTTTTTTAAAGTAAGAATGTATAACATACACATCAAACACATAGTAGCGGAAGCAATAACATGTAATCATTGACAAACAGACATTGCAAGTTACATTTCTTAAAGATCCCAAGACGTTGAGTCACGTTTAAATTTAATTAAATTCTAAGTCTAACAACTAATACATACATAATAAAGAATAATCAAAAACTCCAATGTCCATAATATACATTTGTTCCGAATGTTCCTTGGCAAATTAATTCGGAATGCTCCATCATCCACTGTACATGTCACAGGGTATGAAAGGTTTAAAAGAATATACATATGTAAAGATCAAGATACAATATCCTCAAATCCATGATACAAGGTACAGTAAAAATATATGAAACTATTCACCATACATGATACATCCATACATCCATAATGATAAAACATCTATCATAAAATCTAACCATCCGTCATAATAATCCAAGAACATAGTGAAGGCAAAAGCCAATCACGAAATCTCCAGCCACGGTGACCACAGAATGGATCTCAATGGTAAGAGTAAAAGCACTACCACCCGACCGCGTGGAACCTAAATGGTCTACTCCCATCGCGCTGAGGAGATAGTCTCAAGTCCCAAACAAGGTATCAAAACACTAAACACAAGTACTCTCTAAGTCTGGGAAATCCTAAAAGTATACTAACTCAAGGGTTCCAACATAGATAGACATCTAGACCCAGAGGCACCCCAAAGACACGTAGGAAACCTAATATGCAAGCGGGAAAGTGTCATCGCAAAAGTCACGTAGAAGTTACCCGAGCAATCCCTTAGGAATCCCGGGTCCCTACTGATCCCTGCGGCCATTAGTATCCTCTCGTACTGACGAGGCATACTTATGGAATGCAAGGTCGTAACCAAGCGTTCTCTCTACCCCATCCTAGTCTGTACTAGCACTCAAGGCATGGGAGAGAACATACAATTATCTTATTAGGTTCATTTTCCCTTATTTAGTGTAAATGTTTTCACTTATTAAAACAACTTACAATGGGTTACTCCAGGCAGCCTCTTAGGGCCCCGATCCCCATTGCAAGCCACTTCCCGACTCTACACATAGATAACCTACCCTAGGCTCATGAAATCATAAATCCAAGAATCATAATAAAACCACCTCAGTCCTATACAAGCAACTGAAAAGACATCATAAAAGATAAGCCACAAAATTACATCAGTTCTTCATGAGCAACAGATAAGCACCAAATAATAATCATATGACCACGACAGTTCTCTATCAGCAACTGAAGGCATCAATGATAAATCACGAAATCCAATGGTTCTCCAATGAGCAACCAGAAAGTATCCCAATAGTAAATTACAATACTGATCGAAGACTCCAAAATGGTCAAGTCAAAACATGACATCATCAAGAACATAACAAACACTTCAGTCCTCTCAAGCGACCGAAAAGCAAACCAAGTATAACTGATCGAGACTCAAAAATGGTTAAGTCAAGTATCTCAAATGCATACACCTCAGCTTCACACAAGGAAACTAGAAAGCAATAACAAATAGTAAACACAATCATGTCATAGAGCACTTCATCACATTACCATGGTCGGGTTAAGAAAGATCGAGACCAAATCATCATGACATCACATTCACAACCCCGAGCCTCTGGTAAAAATCTAAATTGGTCAACGCTAAACCAACCCCAAAACACTCAAAGCACAAGGACAACATCAAAGTCTCAGAGATTGGATTTGAAAGTATATTATTGAGTTAAGGTAAGGTTTATGTTTCAGTTTAACGTCGAATTCAAGTAACTAGGTTTTCATAACTACCCCTTACGATTAACCCAATTCTATAATAACTTCCATTAAGTCAATATTCCAAATCTACCATTTAATCAATTAATATTCATTATTAATTAACTTTAATTAAACTAATTTTAATAATCATTTGTTCTTATCTTAAATCTATTCATTACTTGTTAATTTATTAATATTAAACCAAAATTATTAATAAATTAATATTTACAAACTATGTTAAATGCATTATTATTTAATTATTAAATATTAATAAAAATTAAAATATTTATTAATTAAAAAATATATATATTAAAAATTTAATAATCAAAAATTTTAAATAATAATACAATTTATTTTATAATTAATAAAAATTATATTAAAATATATATATATATATATATAAAAATAAAACTTTAATACATACGTTTAAAGCCCGTCGGCTTTGCCGCAGGCCTGCGGTCGCAGGGCCTGCGGCGGCAGGTACATTGTACCTACCGTCGTAGTACCTGCGACGCAGGTACTGTCGACCGTCGGCAGTGGGGGGTGGGTACGGGTGATCCCCTCCCCCCCCACTTAAAACAATAATTTTATATATATATTTTTTTTTTTGTATAAAAAAAAACAATTTTTTTTTAAAACGTTTTCTATAAATAAAGTCATGTATTATATATATCGATTTCAAGTAAATTTACTTTATTAAATTTTATCAATCATAAAATTTAAATAAAATAAATCAATCATATTTATTTTCCAACTTAGAGTTTTCTTCATCCAATTTCACAACCCTAACCTTATTAAATTTCTCAAATTCTATTTAATTCAAACTCAAATCTTGATTTAATTCTTATTTATTTCAATTGTTGACTGAGGTTTGTAAACAGTTTTTCAATCTAGATTTACAAATGAAAACGAGTAGCAAAAGATTCAGAACGAAGAAATGACACATTCGAGAAGGCAAGTTCTTACAATCACAGAGTAGACAGGAATATCAATTTGCATAATTCAATCAATGATCAAAACACAAGACCCTACCTGAACCTGATGCTATTATGCAATCTCCAGGAACTGTAAGAGAATTCGCTCCTCTCAATGACCTTCTTCTCGAAAACTTTCTTGGTATCAGCCTTCTGAAATTCGCTTCCAAAAATTGTCTCCCAAAAATTCCCGTCCAAATACCTCTATCTCAAAAATGAACCCCCCCAAAGTTGTGATAAGCAATTTCTCCTCAAATCGGGGCACTAATTGTGCGTTTACCCGAGAAGACTCTTTGCACAACTCAGTTAACTCCAAATTAACCTTTATTATCTTTTCTTTTATTTTGCATTCATCTTTCATGCATATTAAGTTGAATTATTAAATAACTTTATTTAATATTCCACTTGACTTCTATTTTTAATCTTTATTACTTTTAATCTCATGCGCACTTTATGAAATTAAAGTAACATTATTATTTTCACTTATTTTATCTTTTAATAAATTTCTTTTATTTAATCTTATGCATAAGTCATGCAAACTAGAATCTTTTATTAAATAATTATATTTTCACTTTTTAAATTATTTTAGAAACTAAATTGATAAAAATATTTATTAACCTAAATAATAATAATATTTAGCATTTATTTAAAAATGAACTCTAAATATATTATTATTAAATTAACTAAATATTATCACGTTCTAAATTTAGACTTAAAGCTTTTATCTTCAAATTTAATTCCTTTCATTTAATTAATTTCTCAATTTAAATAAAAATAATAATTAAATATTAAAATGTCATAATAATCTTATATTAAATTGAATCATTAATTAATCGTTTTAATTAATTTCTTTTATATTTAAACTCATGCTTAGATCATGCGATCTAGAAACCTTTAATAATTTAATATCTTTTCCACTTTTAATTTATTTAAGAAACTTTAATTGATAAAATATTTATTAATTCAATTAATAATAATATTTAGCATTTATTTAAAAATGAACTCTAAATATATATTATTATTAAATTAAATAAATATTATCACATTCTAAAATTATACTTAAAACTTTTATTTCCAAATTTAATACTTTTTATTCAATTAATTTCTCAATTAATTAAATATAATTAAATATTAAAATATCATAATAAATTTCTATTAAATTAAATCATTAATTAATCCTTTTAATTAAACTTAATTAATAGAAAATACATCAAGGACTCATAAAGTAACATATGAAAACCCATCATAGAAGAACACATACTAAATCAAACAAAAAGGGTTATAATCACGAAATAACATCATTTCATAGCTTTTATCCAATAATCATCTTTAAAAGCTTCATCAAAATTCTTAGGTTCAACTTAAGAAATTAAATAGAGTTTTTCATATACCTTGTTCCTTGTCATAACTCATTGGTTCTTACTTCCAATGATCCATTCAACATTATTATTCTTTGCCATATTTTTGTTAGTTGTCACTTGTTCAATTTTTAGTTCTTCTCTAGGTTTTGATCTAGATTCTTCTCTTTATTCTTCTCTTTATTCAGTCTATAAATTAGTGTTAGTTTCAGAAGAAGAAAAATTCTCTTCAACATTATTTTGTTAGTTCTTTTATTAGTTTCCTCATCATAATTATTATTAAATATGGACTTTATTAATTCCTAAACTTCTCATCAACTCTCATATTAGTGCTCTCAATTATAATTTTTGATCTTTGATTAAAACATATAGATTCTTTTCTTTTCAATGAATATCCAAGAAACATTCCTTCATTACTTCTAGAATCAAACTTTACAATTTGATCGTCTCTCATAATATAGCATTTACTTCCAAATATTCCAAAATAGTTCATGGTAGGTGTATTTCCAAACAAAAGTTTTTAGGGGATCTTATCAGTGCCTTATCTGATAGCACTCTATTCATAGTATATTGTGTTGTATTTACTGCTTCTCTCCAAAAGATATGTGATACATTTTTTTTCTAATGTCATTTCTCTTGTTTCTTTAGTCACTGATTTGTTCCTCCTTTCTATTAGTCCATTATGATCTAGTGTCTTAAGGGTTGAAATTTATCTCTTTATAACATTATCTTTACAAAAATGATTAAACTCATTTGAAATAAATTCTCCACCTCTATTAGATCTCAAGCATTTGATCTTGAAACAAATTCATTCTCAACTCTACTCTTAAATATCTTAAATTTCTCAAAATCTTTAGAATTTTTGTTAAGAAATGTAACTGACGTCATTCTAGGAAAATCATCAACAAGAGATAAAATACTTTTCAACATAAAATGCTCTAGTCTTTGCAAGACCACTCAAATCTGTGAGCACAATCTCCAACTTCAATGAAGTAGTAAAAACTTTTTTCTCAAAAAAAATAACTTTTCTTCTATTTTTTCCATAACAAATTCTTTGCACACCATGTTAGTAGGTTTCACAATCTTAGATAAGTCTCTAAGTACAAATGCAGTACTAACCTTAACAATATTATCAAAGTTGATATGAAAAAATCTCTTATGTCATAACCAACTATCATCCACCTTAGAAACTAAACATGTCATTTCAATAGATTCAACTAAAATACATCACCTCTTGTTCTTATACCAGTACCAATCAAGGTATCATTCTTATTGTTGATAATACAAGACTTCTATGTGAACTACAACTAATATCCCTTATCAACAAGTTGTCCAAGACTCAAAATATTATGTTTCAAACCTTCCACAAAGTAAACATCTTCATTGTTAGTCTTTTGATCAAGTGTAATGCATCCTTTTCCTTTTACATGACATGCTACATTATTTTAAACTCTAACTATTCCACCATCATAACTATTGAATTCAAAAAAAAAAATCATGTCTCATGTCATATGATGGAACAACCAATATCTACATTCCAATTAGACTTTTTCTTTTCAACTTGTGATACTAATGCTCTTTCTTCATTTTTAGGACTCTCTTATTTAATAGCAAAAAAATCCAATTGCATCATCCTTATGATGACTATCATTCAATAAGTCTACCATTTTTAAATCAAACTCATCATCCTCGTTAACATAAAAGAAATCCTTAGGCACTCTTAATTTATAGGGCTTTCTAGGCTTATAATTCTTTTCTCTTTTAGGACATTTAGAGGAATAATTACCAAATTTTTTACATGTCCAAAAAAAAAGAGTTTTGTTAGCTTTAGGTTCTCTCTTCATAAGAAGGACAAGCCCTTCTCCAATCTTCTTGTCTTCTTCATCTTTTTTTTGGTTGCTACTAGCATGGTCTCCACTTGTACTTGCACTTCTTGTCAACATAGGTATGTCTCTTTGTACCCTGAAAGCATTCTCGACTCTAAGCAATTCTCCACTTTATTTCATTCACATCTTAGATGTCTACAATCTCAAAAGAAGAGTCTCTCTTGTAAAGTTCGATGTGTAAGGAATAGTATGTTTAATCATATGTGTTGTTTGTTTATGAGAAGGTGTCAAAGTCTTCAATATTTTCCATAGAACTTCATCTTCTAACTTTTCCCCTCTACAATTATTTATTCATGTGACAATCGCTAATATTCTAGCAAAATATCCTCTTAAAGTTTCATCATCCAACATCTTAACATCTTGAAATAAACCTATCCAACTTTGTAATCTAGCCTTCTTAGCATGTTTACCACCCTCAAATGTAATTTGTAAAACATTCCAAATTTCATTAGCAAATCTTAAAATTTTTACGTCTTCATATTCGATTTTGGGAAGAGCTAATAAATATCCTTCTCTAGCAAGCATATTTTGCATCAATAGATTTATCTTTGCTTCCTCACATCCTTCACGCTTGTCTTATTCAATCACAACTTTAGTCTTTATAGTAACCAACCAAAATTCCAAACACGTGCATAGTAGGTGTGTCTTCATCTTTTCTTTCTAGTTGTCATTGTTAACTCCATCAAACTTTAGACAATCTTTCCTAAAATATACCATAGATCTTCTTAAGTTGTTAATATTTTCCTTCAAGGACCTGATGCTTTAATACCAATTGTTAGAAAGTAAAGTCCACCAAGACGAGGGGGGCTAAATTTAGTTATGCTCTTAAAATACCTCTCAATATCTTTATTAATTTTGAAACATGTAAATAGTAGATGCAACAACCATAGAAAGATAGTCATACACAATAACACTAGATATGTTAACTAGGAAAACACTTGATCAGAGGGAAAACTCTAGTGATGATGGTACCCACAAAATGATGTACTAATATAAAAATTCCTTGTTAGAGGATAGATCATCCTGTTAGAATTCGATCAAATATAAATACTACATATGAGTCCCTGCTAGGAGACTTTGAATCACTATTAGGAAATTCCAACCCTTTTAGAAGTTGATAGGAGGGAAACTAAACCCACTATCAAAATACCCTCAGTACTATTCCTTTTGAATAATACAAGCATAAAATAACAACTATCCAACCAACAAATTGTCTAGCCAAATATAGTTCCTTGTAAGCTCACTGTGCCTCAATCACACCAAACTCTACTCTAATCTTCACGAGTTCATGTATCAATCTCGCACAATACATATTACAAATATATGACCGCATACCATATTTTTCATCGAAGGAAAACATTTTTTCTTTGTACCAAGCCATTAAACAACTTATTTAGTCAACCTTGAGGATTTCCCAATTTATAATAATAATGTAGGACCATCTTAAGATATTACAATACATGTTAAAAATTAGAATATTACTTTTTATCGAATATTATAAAAAAATTGTCGGCTCACAATCCTCATAAATCTTCACTTGGTGATCTTTAGATTATGCCCTCTTAACCAAGGCAACTCTAGCATGCCTTCAACTAGGCTAAATGTGAATTTTGGAATTTAGAAAAGAAAGTGAAAATATTGTGACTATGGAAATGTCTTACTATGGGAAAAATGTTCAAATCTTGTTGACTAACCATTCTATGGAGATAATGTCACATATAAGTGTGATATAACAAGTGGATAAGGAAAGTGTATAAAGAATGCATGTGTAAGGATGGTGTATAAGAATGTGTATCATGTAGATAGATAGAAGGCTATGAGAATAAATCAAACATTTTTTGAGATTTCATTGTTAGCCAATGTAGACATGTATCAAGATATCTCTTCAAAATATGAAAAAAATAAAATGACTTAATTTTACAAATTTTAACATGTAGCAAAGATATAATAAAATGAAATACTTAAACATCTTATTTAAATATAATATTTATTTAATTTTATTACTTAATATATCTTAAAAAGAAAGTTGATAATAAAACTAGAGAATGATTACAATGTATCTCAAGAGTGGGGTGAAAACCAAAAATAGGCCTAAATTGAGAGCTACCAACCCAACATAAAATTTGTGTATGTCAAAGGCCAAAAGCCTAATTGCCCACAAACAAACTTTTACTACATCTTAAATAGTATAAACAATAAACCTCATTTGATCAACATGCTACAAAAAGATAAACTAGTCAATGCCAAGGGACAAAATGTACATCCCAACGCCAAGTAGTTGGGTCCACGAACCTTTGGAGGTACATGTAGTACATGATAAGGAACCCCACACTACTGAATAGGATGACAATAAAGAAGATGAGTCACATTGAATTGATCAAGAGAACCTTTGAGTTTACATCTGCCTTGAGTCTTTCAATTGTCAAATTAGTGTTATCAAACTCGTCACATCTAATGTAAATTCTGATTGTAAAAAGCTACTCAATATGTGTTGTATTTTAGATCAAATTCATCTTGTTTAGAAACCTGTATGTAAAAAAATCACCATTATACTAATTAATATCTTATACTTGAAATTTTTTAAATATTATAATTCTCCACGTATATATAACACTAAAAGAAATTCTCAATAGTACTATGTAGTAGCATTGTTAGTTTTAGTGGATTTAATTATCTTTTATTGGTGTCTACAACATCCTTTAATAAATACACCAATAAAGAAACATGTTCATTAAAAATATTTAATTTTTAAATAGACAAATAATTTGTATTGATGTTTATGACATCCTTCAATAAATATATTAAGAAAGGAGCATATTCATGGAAAAAAAAATTCTAACAATCACCAAATTTTTTAAGATTATTTTCATGTAAAGAAAATAAAATCTCTATCTTGTATTTTTAAAAGAAGTTGTTCAATCCATAATATTCATATTTTTACAGTTTTCAGTTACCAATTTTTTAGATTATTTTAATGTAAAGAAATTAAAATCTCTATCTTTCATTTTTAAGAGAAGTTGTTCAACCCAATATTCATATTTTTACCGCTTAAAAGACTCATACTTTCGTATAGGGGAGATGGCCCAATAGCTGCTTAGGTTAACTTTGGGCATTTAGAACTCTTAATCTGTATGTCAAAATTTGCTACATTTACGAAGCTAAGTTGTAGGTGGTCTAAAAGTACCATTTTAACATGTCTGTTATGTTCACACCTATAGTCGTTCACCAAATAAATAGTTTTTCTGGACAAATAGACCAATCAGCAAACAAAAATTTTTTTTAAAATGATCAACTATCAGTACATTTGTAATGTGCCATTATAAACTATAATTAGAAAAATCTATAACAATAGACATAGAGGTCATTCAAACATAAGCAACACTGTCGTCACCCCTAAATAACTCAAACAATTCTACATATCCTCGAGCTTTTCATTAGACAAGTTGTTCCTCTATCATAAATTGGAGGAAATATTAGCTGTAAAACGAATACTAGTCTCTCTCCCATTAGCACAGACGGTGAAAACTCATATGATAAATCATCTTGTAGTCGAGTGATAAACACTAAATCTGTCAGAATAGTTCTTACAAATCCTCTCTTGTGTTTGTCTGTAGAAAGAAGACATTATCAATAATTCCTTGAAGAATATATGCCAGCGTACTGTAATTCGTCTAAAGCTGCTACACAGGTTGTCTCCAAGCTTAAAAAATATAAAAGTATTACTCGCAACTTGTTGCTAGAATCATATCTGTCTGACAATTTAGCGGAGCTGAATCTAGGGAATAGAAACTAATTGTGAGAAGCCAGGTAAAATGTTAGCAGCACAGCTATCATAATAGTAGGTACAAAAGTGAGAACACGTTTGATTTTTTCTATTGAATTCAAACAGATAATGAAGTCATCAAAGGACAAGGTCTGAGAAAAGGTTGATGGTGGTGGGGGTCCGTCATAGGCGAAAAAAAAAAAAAAAAATTGTTTTTTTAACTTTTATTTTAATTAAAATCAAATAAGTAAATAAATAATTATGTTTTTTTATTGATCAATAATATAAAAGATAGTTTAGTGGTGGAGAATTTGTATTCTTGAAAGACAAGCTGCAAGTTGAAATTGCTGGGATGAGGTATGTACACTTTATTTGTAACAAAATTATATGTCTAATATAAAGATTATGAAGCAATCTCATATAAATCATATTATAGAGTAGGGAAACGAGTCACTTGGCTCCCATGTACGTATTGTCTTACCATAAAAACCCACTAAAAATGATTGGAAATCTACAAATAGTCGATCACACGTGTACTAATAGTTGATCATTTTTTAGTTTTCTTGGTTGCTGATTGGTTCATTTGTGCAAAAAGTACTAATTTTTGGGTGAGCGGCTATTGGGGGCTCTTAGTGACACTTTTAACCCACCTCGCACTCTACGAGTTATACAAAGAGCTCCATAAATGTGGGAAAGCCGAAAGGTTAGCTCTCACCTACAGAGGTTCACCAAAAAATCAACAAATTTCGATATACAGATTAAGAACTGTAAGTGCACAATGGCTACTGAGCCGTTTTGCTATATACAGATTTATTTCCCGATAGATCAATTGTTTAAACTCTTTTATTTATAACTAAATTCAAAATGTTCATAACTTGACTTGATCTCAGCACCCTAGTGTAGATTTATCATTTGTAAGAGCAAGTTTTACATGCTGTAAATTCTTTATCGTTCCAAGCTTGTTGATCTTTTACCTTACGAATTGTTCAAGAGAGTAAAGCCCTTTCAAAATCCTTATATTATAGACACGTAGTTAATGACCACATCTAAACAACAAATTAAAACACATACCTTGTCGAGGAAGATGCTTGATTTTAGCCTACCAATAATGGATTCCCACACTCGACTATTACTTACTCTGACTGCCTTGAAGAAAATCTTGTGCAACTTTATGAAGTCTATGTAGCTTTTAAAAAAAAGTAGAGAGTGAATTGACAAGGAATCTTCAAGTACAAATGAGAGTGTCGTCCATTAAATGGTGGGAATCAAAGTATATGTAGGAAACATCATTATTATTCTGGTTTGATGGTCTTCTGCCTCTCAACTTTGAAAAGCAAAGCAAATGATGATATTGAAAAGCATAGCGAGGGGAATTCCACTAAGTAGCAATTGACATGTACCGTGATATTTTATGTGAAGAAGGTGCAAGTCAAATATGATTGGGATGATTTTGTGATGAAGGAAAGTGGTGAGGGGTACCCACATGCAGGAGATCTCTCTGGTCCCAACAAAGATCAGCATGAAAAGACTTCATACATTTGCCCAAACTCCCAAATTCAACTTTTCCTTCTCCAATTCTGCATGCGACCAAAGAAATAAAGTGATCATCTCATGTTAAAACTACTTTAGAATTTTGATAGTGAAGGGCGTTGACAACACTAAAAAGCACATGACAGTGAGAGCCCACTGCCATGCAGCCTTTGCTTATGAAAGGGACTTTCTTGCTGCCCTCCACGGTCTAAATTTGATGGTTGTATTTATTTATTTATTTTTAAACGAAAAGAAGATTATTATAAAAGGAGTGGAATAAACAAATTAATTTAATAGAAAGTTAAACTTACGATGAATAAACAAATTATTTTAAAAATAGAATTCTAATCGAAGTATTTTGAAATAAAAGTTATAGAACTAGCAAGAGTAGGTCATGGATAATGATGACAAGGTTTCTTTTAGTTATTTCAGACGTTCTAATGGCAGTGAAATTTTTTGTCTAACATAAGAGTATAGTAGAAAGTAATATGTCATTTTGAGAGAGTAACATTTACCAATCCATTTGAAATGGAATACATCCAATAGTTTTTCAAGAGGGAGATAAACTCTGCATGATGATAATGACTATTTACTAGCTTCTATATGTATCCAATTATGTCTCAGTTATTACCCAAGATAACATAGATACTCAAATTATAGCCTCTAAGATGATTTACCTAACAATATATGCTTAACTTTATGATTGCATAGCTTACTTAATAATTAAGGTATAGATATGTTGAATAACACTTTTCTTTACAAAAGCATTGTCTTTATTGTCAATCTTTCCTCCGCCTCCTCAATTCGAAAAATAAAAATCCTATGAATCCTCTAATTTGCGGCCCTAGTAGCACAAATTTGGTGAAAGCTCTAATTTTGTAATATATATACTTTAATTATGCTCAAATTAACCCTTCTAGACTTTATTGGTGTAAATGCATTCTTCATGAACCTCTAGATATCAAAAATTTGTTGACTTTAATTATGGGGTAAATTAGATGGAAGCCATTATGTAATCATAATTTTAAATTAACTCCTTGAATTGTACTCTAATTTTCTTCAAATCTATTCTAGACGACCTTTTATGTGACCTTGAAAAACATTTTAAAATTTAAAACTAAAATTTATCAAAATAATAGAGAAATGCACGAACCTAAAATGCCCTTCAAATTTAAAGATTTTGTAAGAACCAATTCTGTTTTAAAACGCAAATGATGATTCCCAAGTCTAAGGAAGTTAAGTAGTGGAACAACTTCCTCCATTAATCTTGATAGGAGAGTAAAGTAAAAACCTTCTCAAATATTTACAATAGTTATAGAAACTCAAAAAAAAAAAAATACATAATTAAAATGTATACCACAACATAATGATTGATGTAAGAAAACCCTTTTTGGAGTAAAACCTCACAATTAAAAAATTTCCCAATATAATATTTTAATAAATCATTAATAAATATATTATAAATATAGAGAAAGCTTACTACAAGAGTATCGCCAACCAAACGGGTTCTTTAGAATTGTGAGTAGCTTCCATTTACTCATTTTCTATAGTGGGTAAAGAAACCACAACCTATCACTTACTCATCCAACTAATTACAAAATTAAATAATGTAAAATACATAAGCACTAGTGTATCTTCTAGACATTAATGTTGCCAACCAAATTTGAATCTACATAACCACAAATATCAAGAGAGATTTTGTCTCCCTTCATAGTACCATGATAACATAAAGATTGCTCTAGTTATTTATTTTGGATATGATCGTGTGTAAATGCGTGTACCAAAATTTTAAATCGCACTATGTGATACATCATATGGGTAAAAGAGAGTGATCCTAATGATGGACCACAGAGTGTGATTCAAAACATTGATGCAAAAATTTATATGCAATCATATCTAGAGCAACAACTAGAATTTTCATGGAATGTGGAAATCTATATGCTTTAACAAAGAATTCTTTAAAGTTCCCTTCAAATATACAAAGACTATTTAACTAAATCCAAATGAATACTTCTAGGAGTGGACATATATTTAGAAAGAACTCACACTACTTGGGAAAGGTTTGGTCTAGTACATTCAATAGAATACATCAAACTTACATCTACACTTTGATAAAGTACTTTTGTAATGTATTTTTTCTCTAATGGGATGTAGGACAATAAAAACATACAAATTAGTTCCAACTATAAAAGGAACACATAATGGTCTATAATCTTTCATGTTGAACCTCTTCAAAACTAATTTCACATACTTACTCTAGCCTAGCCAAAACTTTGTATTCACTCTATCTCTTCTAATTTTCATCCCAAGAATGTAATTTTTCTTTTTTTTGTACCTAGATCTCCAATTTAAAATTTAGCAATGAATTGAGACTTATGTACTACAATCTTAACTTTTCCTTTATTAATTAAATAACATATCATCAACTTATAATGTAATGTATAGGAAATGAACACATCCACTTTCGAATGCTCAAACTATAAACTCAACATGTGTATCAAATTTATAGTACCTCATCCTAGGACTCTTCTTAAGACTATACAAATATTTCTTAAATTTACAAACCAAATTACCAAGTTATATTTTACCATGTAGTTCTCTTGTTGTGTCATGTAAATATCCTCCTCCAAACCACCATGAGGGAAAGCAATTCTAACATCCATTTTCTAAACCTCCAAATTATAAGAGACAATAATATATAAAGAAAAAATATAATGGATGTAATTTTTCCAAAAATTGATAACATCTCACCATAATCAATGCCCTCAGCCTGAGAGTGGCCTTTTGCAACCCCCTTACTCTATACATCACAATGATTTCATCCAAACTAACATTTTTCTTCAATTCAATTACTTCAATCAATAAGTTTTTTCCTTTAGAAAATGATACAAGATCCCATGTATCAATCTTTTTAAAAGGTTTCATTTCATCATCCATAGAAGTTTTTTAGGATTCAAAATCATTCATACCTTATGTCTCTTGTAAAAATCTAGTTTGATCCACACTAGTATTCAAAGAAAAAATGCATTTCTAAACATCACAAGATTTACCTTTCAAGTGGTTATTTTTCCTTGTAGACCTTTCAAAAAAATTGAGTTGGAGGTTCTTCCTCCTCTTTTTAAGATATAGAGATCGACAAGATCTCCCAATTTATTTTCTATCTAAGGGCCTCAACTTGAATTTCTTAGGTGTTGAAGGTAGTTTAATTACATCTTCCTTTTTAGTTTGTTTAGACCAGGGTATACTTTAAGAAACCCCTTCTTTAAAAAAAGTGTAAAAACTTGGCGAAAGGTGTAGAATGCCTGACAAAAAAAAATAAAAAATTGTGGCAAAAAAAATAGTTTACAAAGAAAAAATAATAATCTCCATTGGTGAATCAGTCATAGTCTCAAACAATGTGTAAAATCTAGGCGAATTGTGGTATTTTAAAAACACAAAAAATTTATACATTGGCGAACCAAAAATAATAATTAGTAAAATTTTAATTTTTTGGGCAAATCATTTCATTGTATTCAAGGTTCAAAAAAACATATGCAAAGTCTATGACATTGGAGGTTCGCAAAGGGTTTCATTAGCTTGAAGTTGGCAGTTCCAAAACTACAAGAAAGGCTTTAACAGGTCTATCGCAATGTCGCTATCAAAGTGAAAGTTAATAGTTTGTCTGTTGTGAAACTACGAGGAGAGTAGAGATCACATCATCATTGGTTGGAAAGATAAATGAGGATTTAACTTTGCAACTTTGCGAAAAGGATATTTCGCGGCATCAGCAGTAGCAGCTAAATTATGGTGATTCATTGAACATTATGTTGTGAAGTCGCGAAAAGGGAGATCGCATCATTGGAGGTTTTATCCAGGCAGTTAGTCTGTTGGTTACGAGACTGTAAAATGTTAATTCAAGCAATTTTCACATGTTCACAGCGGTTAAAGGGGAAAGTCTTCTAGCAATCACGAAAAGGGAGATTGCATCATCGGAGGTTTTATCCAAGCAATTAGTCTGTTGGTTGCGAGATTGCAAGATGTTAATTTAGGAAATTTTTGCATGTTCACAGCGACTAAAGGGAAAAGACTTCCAATAGTAACGAAAAGGGAGATTGCATCATCGGAGGTTTTTTCCAAGCAGTTAGTATGTTGGTTGTGAGACCACGAAATATTAAGTCAGGCAATTTTTGCATGTTCACAGCGGTTAAAGGGAAAATACTTCCGGCTTCCACGAGACTGTGATGGCAAGGATTTTCATGTTATGAGGTTCTGATAGAAATATATGTCATCCTACGAAGCCACTAAAAGTTAAGCTGAAGCTGTCTTTGCCACTTAACACTGGTTAGAAGGAAATGGGTTTTGACAACTGTAAGACCGCAATGTGAAAAGTTTAAGTTTTGAAGCTACGACAAAAGGGGAATCTCATTGGAAGACGATATAAGGCTTATTTCAGGGTCACAAGGGTAAAGTGAATATTTGATTTAACGGTTGTGATAGCCCAAGAAAAGAAAAAGAAGGGTTTCGCAATTTTGCGAAAAGATTTCAAGGTTAAGTTAAACTGATTGCGACAGAGTGCAGAAAGAAGGGTTTTGCTGTCACAACTCATAAGATTGTACAATGTATTTTTTAAGCTTGAAACTTTGAAAGTACAAAAGAATAAGTTTTCAAATCTATTATTTGATTCTCAATAATTGATGAGTTGACATTCTAAGGCAAATGAAACCTATCTAATTCGTGCCCGCGATGTGTCTTGCATTGCCAGAAATTTGATGGAGTGCCAACGATATTTAGTGAATGTCTCATTGATTGGGCTAATTTGGATTTATACATATTACAAATCAATACAACTACTAATTTACTACACCAAACGAGCTGACTCCTCCACGAAAAAATGAAAGTGTGTTTCCAAAACGAGCTAACTCCTCCACTTCCAATTACGTGAAACGAGCTAACTTCTCCACACTAAAATGAAATTGGGATGTTGAATTCCCCCATACTACATGAAATGGAAACTTGAAACCTAGCAAATATACCATGATAAGCGTTACCTGGTTGGCTATGTGAAAGGCGAATACTGCCAGGAAAAAAACTCAAATGTAACATTTGCCTTAGCGATTACAATGGTAGGCAACCAAGTAAACCCAACAAGGCTTGGCGACCAGGAAACCATGGAAGGGCTCAAAAATCACCAAAAATAACACTAGAAAAATGTCAAATTTTCCAAAATATGAAGATTCGCCACTATATTTTACCCTGGTTTATACTCCAATGCAATTGAAGGAGGACTAGTTTCTCTAAAAATACGTCTACTACATATCTCTCTATATGCAATAGGGTCCCAATGCTTGTACCCTTTCACTCCATAATGATATTCAATTGTAAATATACATTTCATAGCCTTTTTCTCCAACTAGATTCTTTTTTTTCCTTTATCAGATATGCATATTCATTACAACCAAAAATCTCTAAGAAGATTCAATGAAATCTTATGACAAGACCATGCAGATCTATAGGTATTTTATCAATAAGATTTAATGTAAGGGGTCTATTAATGAAGTATCAAGCAAGTGTGTCATCTTCAATCCAAAACCTCTGTTCTAGACTAACATCACTCAACATGCTCATATCCTTCTCTATTGACATATTGTTCATCCTTTATGGAACTTTGTTCTATTATGGAGTTCATACAAATCTAGATTCTCCCTATGAGTGCCACAATACTTATAGAACCTATCAAATTGTTTGAGAAAAAATCACCACCATTATTAGTCCTCAAATATTTTTCCTCCCTTCCAATATTCAATTTCCACAATGAAACATGAAATTTACTCTTTATAAAATATACTCATGTCCTTCTACTACAATCATTAATAACTAAAGAATAATATGTGAAATTTCCAATGTAAAGAATATTTATAGGACCAAAAACTTTAGAGTGAATAAGATCCAACACACCATAGGATTTATAAGAACTTGAATAAAATTGAATGTGATTTTTTTATCCTTAGATACAATCCTCGCATTAATAAAAACCAACACTCCAATCACTCAAAACTTCAAAAAGGTTTTTTATTTTAAAATATCCTTAGACCCTTCTCTCTAATGCTTCCAAGTCCTTGGATTCATAAGATATCCTTTTTGCAAGTATATTTGATTCTGAAGAAAGACCACCCTTGGGTTCCTAGTGTATCACCTAGTTTAGTAGTGTAACATGAATAGTAACCATTAAATGAAAGCATTAACAATACTAAGCAAGCTAACACTTAAGATAGGACCAAGGGTTATCACCAAAAAAGGAAGAAAACCAAGAATGGTAGGCTCCTAATGGCATAACACATGATATGAAGGATTTTTCCCTGATTGAAATATGTATGCTCACATGTATGCTCAAGCTTTAGATGGATGGATGGAGTGGATGAAGCTAAGTTTCAACAATGGATTCATGGAGTGATTCCAACATTATAATGGCATTTTGGTAGTTTATGAGCTCTCAAAATAGCATTATAACTTTGCATGAAAGGTGGATTCTTTTAGTGAAGGGAGAGGGTTCAATTTATAGGCCAAGGGATTGAGGGATAGAGGGCTAAGATGCAAGGATGGAAAGATGGTGAGGGAAGGCTAGGATGCACCTAAAGGGGAGCACATGGATTGTGCTTGTTTACCAACAATAGGGGGTGACACTTGTCACAAGGAGGATGGGTGTGAGAGGATAGGATAAGAGTTGGTCAAAGGCTTGATGAGGGTGGTTGAGGATGCAAGAGTCATGAGTGAGGATGTAAGAGCATTGAAGGCTTATGTTTGAGATATTTTGGTGGGAGTTGAGATTGTTGACTTTGCTTGGTTTAAGAAAATCTTAAGCTCACTTAGGGAATGTGACAAGGTTAGGGGGGGGATTTCATTTGGTCTAGGATTAGATTAAGGATGTTAGAGATGTGCAAGTGGATGGCATTCATGAGGGTGGGTGAGTTAGTGGCTAAGCTAGGTTAGTATGGGTGGATGGGGTGGATTAGGCTAAATGGAGGATTCAGGATAGTTTAGGGGCTATTAGATTTGAGGGCTTTATTTATTAAAGTGATTTATTTAATAACTAAGCGTTTTGGAATTAGATAGGAGAATAGGATTAATTGACAAATAGTAGGTTATTTGATTTATCAATTAGGACTATAGATGATTAATTGAATTAATTAGCTAGGGGATGGCAAAGGATTAATTAAATAGGAATTTAATTAATGATGCCTTTAGAGATAGCTAAATAAGATTACTAAAGCGGTGTAATCAAATTTAGGTGTCTACATTTTTCCCCTCTTTGACATAGTGTTGAGACAACACTATTTCAAAGAAGTTCGAACGGAGACGACACGAGGAAGATATTTTAGCAACAAGGTTTCCCCAGTCTCGGATAAGAAGAGGAGAGACTAGACTATGAGATGCCCCCTCAAGAAGGCAGCGGGGAGAGAAAATGAGGCTCGACGGCTTCTTGAAAAATACAAGAATTTGGGATAAGCAGAGACATAGATTGGCAAAGAGAAGAGGCTGAATTAGCTCAAACTCTCACTACGAAAGAATGATAAAGGGAGGTAAAATTCACAAAAGGAAGGAAGCTTAAGTCGTTCCAGGAGTGGGGGGAGGATGAAGGAGTGGAGCGCTATAAAAAGGAATCCAGGATAGTGAGAAGGATGAGGGGATTATAAAGTTGATGCAACAGGATTTCAAAGAGTCGGATTGATGAAAGATGGGTTTTGAAGATCCCTAGGACTAGGATTATGGATCTCGAAAGATGAGGCTTGGTGGATTGATTAGATCGGTGGATCCCTAAGACTAGGATTGTGGATCCCTAAAGCTAAGAGTGATTATTGATTCTGAGAGATACGGTTGCACAAGCTGGGGTAGGAGAGATAGATGCTGGATATGGATAGGGGATAATGGAGAGGAAGGGAATCCATTGAAGCTTTTTGAGTAGGGGGATACCTCAAAGAGAAGTACCACCATGTAGTTGAGCACTAGATTTGCTATAGGACTGTTGGTTAATTGCCAAGGTTACCAAGAACGTCAAGGCCATGTCACCAATCGTCTAGAGGACTGATGGACTGACTCAAAAAAAACACGCAAGGATTGCCCCAGCATCACACATGAATTTGGGAAGAGTCAGAGTGGGAATGATATTGGGGGACCCACAAGTAGAAAAGAAAAGAAAAGATGAAAGACCTGATCAAGACCTTGCACTCAAATTGCCCCATTTGTAGCACATGATGATATAAATGATCGTGGTGACCGTGAGGAGGGAACAACCCAAATCACTTGGAAGAGATACTTTAAAAATCATGCTTGAAATCTCGAAAAGAAAATAAATCGAAAGAAAATGTAAATCCATAAAAAAGTTAACCTTTTTCCAAAGAGATCGGTAAGACTGGATACTGACGAACCAAGATCAGACAAGAGGAAGGATGCATCCTGCAAGGATTTATCGGTAATATCAAGGACTAGGATGAGCTGGGCAAGCAGAACTCTTTAGGACAACATTTTGATGACAAGGGATCTCGAACAAGGATTCACTAAAGCACCTAACCAAGAGAACTGCAATTTGCGATCAAGCAAGAACTGATGCGAAGAAATGAGAGGTATACAACGGGACCAAGATAAGGACTAATGGGCAAGGAATATACAGCTGATAGATCCAAGGATGTACAATGGATTACCAGACAAAAGTGCAGCATGATAAGATAGCAATAGGAAAGATAAAGATGAAGAGATAGTGGAAGATAGGTTTGGGATGAGACAATAGTGGATGAAAAGCTTGAGATGAGGAGGTAGAGGAAAAGCATGGGATAAGGAGATAGAGAGGATGAAAAGCTCAAGAGGAGAAGATGGTTTGTGAAAAGCTTAAGATAGCAAGAGTAAAAAGCTCAGGATGAGGAGATAGCAGATAAAAAGCTTAGGATGAGAGGATAGTGAATGGAAGCTCAGGATGAGGGATAGCTAAGGGCTAGATACCAATGACAAGGGATGTACTAGGTGATGGAAAGAGGGAGGTAATGCTGGGAGATGCAAGGATAGATGAAAAAGGGAATAGTGGATAGAGGGATTTGGGTAGAGGAATGCAAAAAGATAAGGATTGATGGAAAGATGGACACGACATGGTCTCCAAGGAATAGAGTGCCCCCAGTTATAATATGCTATTCAAGAGGATTTTTTGTGAGGGATGTGGAAGGATTGGATATTGGTCAACAAGAGGATGAGGGAGATAGATGGAAGCTAGGATGTGAAAGGTTAATGAGGTAGAGGATAAGAAGGATGGGTGGATTAGGGATAGGTGGATACAAACTTTGATGGAAAATGGATGTCAAAGGGATGACCAAAAGCATGTATCTAGTGGACTTCATTTGTATCAAGATCCAAAGGAGGATGGTGGGTGAAACAGATAGGATGTGGTTGGTATGGTGGGATGAGACGGGTATGATGGAAGATGGAATGTGCCCCCAAGTGTATAGAGCATTTGGATGGAGGGATTACGCATGGTGCTTGTTTGCCAAGTTTTCACCATAGTACTTGTCCAAGGCGCCTGAATTGCCAAGTTTTCACCATTGGACGATTTTTTTGTTTTTTTGTTTTTTGATTTTATGTTTTTTTTTTGTTTTTTTTGACCTTTTTTTTTTTATACATTTTGACTCATAGATGTTGGTAGGATGGATGGAAAAGGATTGGATTAAAAAGTGGAATGGTGGGTGGGAGTTTGGCAGATAATGGATAGGAAGACATAAGATAGGTGGGTAAATGGATGAGGAGAAAGGAAAGATCATCATTGGCACACACACCTTGAGAGGTGATAAAGTGGTGGGAAAGATGGGATTGAGCGAGGTTGAGGAGAAAATGGAGGAAGAGGAAGATAAGGACTACAAGTAAAGTTGGAAGATGGAGGATGGGAAATTTAGGATAAGAAGCATATGGACTAAGAGTGGATTGGGGGAATGAAGGATGAATATATGGGGATTTGGATAAAGGATGGATGGATGAGGCTTTTGGAGTAGCATGAATGGATGCCAATTGAGATTTTTCTTTGAGATGCATTTCTTTTATGAGCATCTTGGGTATCCACATGATTTTTGACTTTTGTAGCTTGGGCCTTTGTGGCCTCTTGATCTTTTCTTTGATTTGGATCAAATGTTTCTCTTCTTGAACATGTATTTTAGAAGGGACATGTCGAGACTTGGATTTTTGTGGATTTTTGGATTTATGCTTTTTTATTTTGGCATCCAATATGCTACTATTAGCCATGGGATGGGAATAAGAGCATGGAGGAGATGGAGGGATAATGGATGGAGAGATAGGGGTTGCAGGTTGGAAGGGATTCAAGGATGTGTGCCTTTGATGATCTAGCTAGTGGATTTGAGGGGATGGAATGATGGATTGGAACATAGGATATGACTGGATATAGGTGCCCAAAATGGATGGAGGATATGGGCCCAAAATAGACGAAGGAGATAAAGGATTCATATTAGGTATATAAGGAACCGAAATGGATGGAAAGGGTGGGGGATTTGGATAGGGGGTATATGGACCCAAAATGGAGGGTTGGAGATAAGGAGTAGGATAAGGGCCCAAAATAGATATAGGATAAGATGGATGGGAACTTTTGGGTGGAGAGGGAAGGACTTGGGACCATGCAGGGATAGAGGGGATACCAACATCTAGAGATACACTTTTATTTCTTTCTTTAATATGATGTTCATTATTTGGAACACAAGATGTGAGTCCATTATTAGCTAAAGGAGTCGAAGCTTCATATATGATAGTTAGTTCTTTTTCGATGGATCTATCATCATGGATTATGGGAGATGTATGATCATGGAGCAAAGGGGATGGAAGGAGAGGATCTTGATAGGGATGGGCTGATGGAAATGGATTTTGAGATGGAGGAGGTAAGATGGTAGGATTCAGATATGGAGGGGGTGGTAAAAGAGGATCATGTAGGGGAATAAGTGGGATGGTGGGATCTTCTTTTGTGTTGTAGGATATTTCAAAATGCTTTTGGACAAGATCTAGATAGGAATGGGTGGGAGTGGATGCTATGATAGGAGAAGTATGGATGGTTCCTTCAAGTGAGGTAGATGGAGGGGTAGGAGGTTCTTCAATGGGGATGAGCTGATGGAGGATTGACTTATTAGGTTCATTATATGGGATTTGGATATTGCTAGGAAGAGGAGATGTGGATGGGATTTGGAGAGATTTGATGGATGGGAGGTAGGAGATGGAAGGGGTTTGATAAGTGGGGTGGATGCAATAGGGATGGTAGTGATAGGATAATGTAAGAGGAGTGATGGGGGTGGGAGATGGAGTTTCTTTGGGCTTCCTTGTAAAATTCCTTGGAGACGAGTGTGTGGGACTAGGAGGAGTAAGGGGGGTGAGGTGCTGCATTGTAGAACTAGGATTGGTTGGAGGATTTGGAAGAGATTGGGATGGTGGATTTGGACTAGGGATGTAGCTACTAGAATTGTTCTGGAATGGTGGAGGTTGGGAGATGAAGGTAGAGGAAGATGGAGATATGGCTAATGTATAAGAGGAATATGTGGGCACAATATAAGGAGGAGGTAAGGATGAGGATAGTAATAGATTTTTCTTGTCAAAGGCATGGTAAGGAGTGCTAGTGGGTATGTTTGGAGGAGGGATGGAGTAGTTGGGAGGAATGTTTGGATTTTGGAGGATGTTGGGAGTAGTATCTCTAAGGCTTTCAATATACCCATTGTAGTCAAAAAGATCATCATCATCATTGGAATAGGATGAGGTGGGAGAAAAGGTGGGAGAACAGGTGGGATGACCAAACTCATTGCAATAGGATCGGGATTTTATGTTTCGATGATGAGTTAGATGGGGATGGGGTCTTAAATATGGATGAACATGGAAGCTCATGGTTGGATTTGGATTAAGCATAGATTTTGGATTGGTTGATGAAAGATTTCCTAGGGAGAGTCAAAGTTGCATGACAAACCTAAGGAGGATTGGCTAGAGATTCTTTGGCTTTCCTATGGATGGAAGACTTCAAGGGTATGTTGTCAAAAGTGAGGGTTTTGCTTTCCTATGCATTGGATTTGGTGGTGATTGTGTCAACTTAAGGATAGACTAATGATCCTATGGGCATGACATGAGATTGACCAATTTTGGATCCCAACCTTTAGCTCAAGGTGATGAGGGATACAAGTGACAAAGTTGGATTACCCTAGACAATGCTCTGTCAAAGGGATAACCTTGGTGAGATTGGTTGATTGGTAGGATTGATTGGATAGCGAATTTTGGTAGAGTGACAACAACTCTTTAAAGGCTTCAGTGATTTTGGATTGGGTTGCTAGCTGGCTGGGGGGATGATTTGGATGGACTTTGGATTTAGCTAGATTGTTCTAAAGCAAAGAACTAGAGAGATTCAGTTGCGGCAGGGGAGCTTGGATGATTGTCTGATGAGGCAGTGACTATGCTAAGTATGCCTTGAGCTGGGAGATTTTTTCTTTTCTAGGATTTTGACCAAAGTTGGCAAACATTCATTCAAAAACTATGAACAAACAAGCAGACAAAAGTTTGTAGCAAGCACGTCAAACACACCAACATCCTAGGAAGCTTTCTACAAGGATAAATTTTGGTTTAGCTATGGAGTCCTCAATATACGCAAGGTACGTGAGGCCCAAATTCGTAGATGAAACCAAAAAGATGTCACACAGTCAAGAGGAGTGGTAACCCACTTCTCCTCTTTCACTTCTCAAGGGTATAAAGTTCCTTGAGGCTTAGCCCGAGTGACAGAATTTTGATCCCAAGAGAGGTTTCTTTGGATTCACCTCCCGATCTTTATACTCCACTGGAACGCTAGAGTTGAGGTCGTCCCAAGGGGTGATGAAATCCCCAAGCAAGCCTCCTAAAAAAGTGGAAAACAAGACCACATAAGTGATCTTGGGTTTAAAAGACACGCGTTCATTCCAGTTAATGATTTAGATTTTGTAAGCTATTATTGAAGACACTTGTGATTATGGCATGCAATGTTCATTCCAACTTGACAGCGTCGTCAACATAATGGAAATCGAGAATTTGTCAACATAAGAAATGCAAGTGTCATTGAAATGCATCAAAACCATGCAATGTTCATTGATTTTTAGGCATTCAAGATTGTGTTAGAGTGTTTTAAGCCCAAATTGGAAGTGTGAGATATTGCAATGATTAATTGATTTTTGGCATTCAAGATTGTGTTTGTTGTTTTAAGCATGAATTCCAATAAAAGGTTGATTTTAATCCATGGCATTCGAGAGTGATTTGAGCGACATTCATTCAAGGAAAGATGTGTTTAAACATGCAAGTTCATTCTTGCAAAAAACATGATTAGGTTAGTAAGACGCTCCAACCTACAATGCTACAAAAAAGCAATTTGATTAGTCACCCAAAATCTTTCAAAATGAAACCTTAACTATGGGAAAAAAAAATTATAACTTTTTTTGTTATTTTTGATATGCGTAAAAATGCTTAGAATGGTCCATTTCCTACGGAACCATTAAAAGTCAAATTTTGATTTATACTCTTCTTCTTTTTTTCTTCTTTTTTTTAATATGATTATGATTATGATGTGATAATGAGCATAAAGATATGATGATTAAACCTACAAAAAATAATTTAGAATAAAAACATGCACTAAAAAATGTAAAAAAAATGAACCAAGCAAATATCAGAGCGAACCCACAGGTTAAGAACACGTTCCCACAGGCGCAGGAATGCAAGAACTATCAGCGAGAATGCAGCAAATGTGAAGCAGAGTATTGGTCAATAAGGCAAGGTGATCCCACAGGTTAATGCAGTGATCCCGCGGGTTAATGTAGCAATCTCACGGTCATAAAAATGCAAAAACAGTCAATGGGGATGCAGGATAGAAAATTGGTGAATAAAAATTGAGACCGCAAGTTTAAAATTACAGTGCGATCCCACGAGAAAGTGATCCCGCAAGTGTATTTATCAGCATTCTCGCAGGGGAATTCATCAGCAGGTTTGAGAGGTCAAATGTGAGAATGGGTTTCAAGGTTTTGACTAGTCAAAAGTTGCATTCCTGCAAGACAAATTCGCGCTCCAAGGGTCGTGGGGTCGCGATCCCGCCAGAGTATGGCCGCATTCCCGCGGTCACGGGATCACGATTTTGGGGTCGCGGGATCACAAAAATAATATGTTTTTCAATCCTCAAAAATGAAAACTGATTATATGGCTGGGGGCACAATTTTGAAAGAGGAACTTACGTACCTGCAAAAATATTAGCAAACCTAACACAAAAAATTGCAAGCAAACAATGTTAGTTTTGTTAGTTTATCAAACAAAACAAAAAAAAATGATTAGATTGACCCAAATGCGGGGTCCCACCGGGCGTGCCAAAATGTATCACCTAGTTTAGTAGTGTAACATGAATAGTAACCATTAAATGAAAGCATTAACAATACTAAGCAAGCTAACACTTAAGATAGGACTGAGGGTTATCACCACAAAAGGAAGCAAACCAAGAATGGTAGGCTCCTAATGGCATAACACGTGATATTAAATATTTGTACCTGATTGAAATATGTATGCTCACATGTATGCTCAAGCTTTAGATGGATGGATGGAGTGGATGAAGCTAAGTTTCAACAATGGATTCATGGAGTGATTCCAACATTATAATGGTATTTTGGTAGTTTATGAGAGATGGTATGGAGTGATTCCAACATTATAGGCCATTAACTAAGAATCAATTTATAGGCCAAGGGCTTGAGGTATGGAGGGCTAAGATGTAAGGATGGCAAGATGGTGAGGGAGGGCTAGGATGCACCTAAAGGGGAGCACATGGATTGTGCTTGTTTAGCACCAATAGGGGGGTGACACTTGTCACAAGGAGGATGGGTGTGAGAGGATAGGATAAGAGTTGGTCAAAGGCTTGATGAGGGTGGTTGAGGATGCAAGAGTCATGAGTGAGGATGTAAGAGCATTGAAGTCTTATGGTTGGGATATTTTGGAGGGAGTTGAGATTGTTGACTTTGCTTGGTTTAAGAAAATCTTAAGCTCACTTAGGGAATGTGACAAAGTTAGGGGGCGGATTAGGTTTGGTTTAGGATTAGATTAAGGATGTTAGAGATGTGCAAGTGGATGGCATTCATGAGGGTGGGTGAGTTAGTGGCTAAGCTAGGTTAGTATGGGTGGATGGAGTGGATTAGGCTAAATGGAGGATTTAGGATAGTTTAGGGGATATTAGATTTGAGGGCTTTATTTATTAAAGTGATTTATTAAATAAATGAGGGTTTTGGAATTAGATAGGAGAATAGGATTAATTGACAAATAGTAGGTTATTTGATTTATCAATTAGGACTATAGATGATTAATTGAGTTAATCAGCTAGGGGATGGCAAAGGATTAATTAAATAGGAATTTAATTAATGATGTCTTTAGAGATAGCTAAATAAGATTACTAAAGCGGTGTAATCAAATTTAGGTGTCTACACCTAGAACTAATGACCATGTGCTAATTTGAAACCTTGCCTTTCTAAATGAAGTGTCCACTAATTTGTCTTCATACAAGTTGTAATTACCCCACATAGGATTTACTCTTAAATATCTTCTAATCCACTACTTAATATTTAGAATATCATAGGTAGCTTATAATATGTTTAAGTCTCCTTGTTGAAGAACTTGTTGGTTACACAAATTATTTTTTGAAAACCTATGATCTTCCCACACAATGTTGGGATATTCAACACAATTTGGCCAATCAATGGATTTAATCCTTAAAGAATAAAATACCCCTTCTCTTCAGGCCATGCAAATCCTAGGTGAATGTACTTTCACTATAACCTTTCAAAAATGGTTTGATGCTTCTTAATGCAAGCTTCTTATATGATACTATTGAAAATGGAAAGTGTTTGATGCTTTTGGAATGCTTAAAAGTGTTTGAAATTTTTTAGAATATGTGTGAAGTGAGCAAATGGATATAGTAGTGAATATCACCATGCACAAAATGTTACCAATTTTAATGAATCAATAAGACCAATTCCTTATATGCTTGGCAAATGGAGTCTACTTCAAAAAAAGCTATAAATATCAAACTGCTTGGAGATAGTGTGTGCTACCATCAATTACTAGGAAAATAACTTGAGAATAAGGAACCCTAGTTAATTAATTTTAACTTCAAATTTAAGAAGACCAATTAACAAAAGAAAACACATGCATATGAACTTTGATAATAAAGGGTTTGCACCAATTTCAATCTATCACTAGCAATATGAATCCAAGAGGAAAATCCACCAAATGTCAAATATGAGGATTAATTTCCCTTCTTTGGAATAGATAAATGAGTCTTTATATTAATTCAAAAAGGTAAGTAGAATTGGGTTATGACTAGTTTCAATACATATCCGAGAACTACAAACAACTTTCATCCTTCATAGTTATGTCTATATGTATATCTCTATATCAATATCATCAAATATGTATCCCTATGTAAGGTCCTAGTACCCCTTCTTATAGAAAGTAAAGGGGTGCACATTAGCTTCAAAACTTTTCAAAAATGTAACTAATCCTAAACTAATTGTAACTAGTCACTAATATTTACAATCATAAAAAATAAAAATAAAAACCCTTTAAGTAACCATAATGGCTAAAGTTTTCTTATCTTTTCAAGAATTTATTAAAATGCCAATTGTCCTACAAGTCCTAAAACTCTACCAATAGCTGTTGCACTTCAACTTTGTCTTCTTCAAACTCCAATTCATGACAATATTTGGTGTAGTCAATGTAACTAGTATTCAATTCCCAAGTAGCAATATATATGCTATGAATAATTTTCAATTGGTCTTCCTGCTTTTGAGTCGGGTCTAGCTATATGATAGGCTTTGGCTCTTCATCTATTGGATTCTCGTGGATTGGTAGTCTCATCTTCACAAATTGAACACCTACAAACATAACTTGGTAATGTAAAATACTCAACCTCTGCCTCAAGATCTTCACTATGTTACTAAACTAGTATGTTCTTGTAATATAACAAATGAATTTAATGATCTCCTACTTCAAATGTCATTTCAAAATATTTTTGCATAAATTCACATTCATTTATTCATTTGTCACATAATACCATTCATTTAATTTGGTTTTTTCCTTCCCAATATAGATCATCATTTTACCTATTCATACACCTCTCCAACCATGGTTTCTAAAAATTGTAATCAATGTCCTTGCATTTTTATGGTTTTTTGTTGATTTGAAGCTCAGTGTAGCCAACTCCTAAGATTCTACTAAAAATTTCCACCTCACAAGCTTTCCTAACCATGCCTTCCAAAATTGTAATTTTGGAAGACCATTGCTTAGTCCCTTGTAAAATGGTGATAAATCATTGTTTCATTGTGTCTTGGACAAACCATGTGCAAAATTCTGAAATTTTATATCTTCACTAATCTACTAAATTCATGTCTATAAAATAGTGAAATTTAGTTTTTTCAATTGGTTACTAAATTCATCCATCTGAAAATGTGAAAAAGGATTTCTATGGAAAATTTCATAAAAACTTTTGAAGACTTCATTAGTGGTTCTTTCTAGGGATGGTTATTTCCTACAAATATGGTGAGGATCCAGCTATATCTAGGAAAAAAAAAACAAAGATTAAAAACAATACATTTATGGTCATGCTATGACAGAGCTAAGAGAAAAAAATGTTTGAGATATTGTCCATGCATAGAAAACTCTTGAATATTCCCATCGGTGTCCTGTAGGAGGAAAGAATGTTCTCCTGCTTTCTCTAATGTAATAAAAGGTCCACTTTAGAACCCAATATTGAATGTTGAAGGACATTTCTGTTGATTTCCTTTGATGAAGGTACTTGACCTATTTTTGCTTCTCAATAGTAAGCTCCAATGTTGATCTCCTGATCTCATCTAATTTAGCGAGTGCATTCCTCTCCTCCATAAAATCTATGTCTTCAAACTATTCCTCATTCATAAACCTATATAATCATAACAAGTTTTTTAGTCGGAGTTTGGATCCTTTTACATAAACCACCTCAAATGGAGAGAAACCAATAGATCTTTTGACTTTAATTTGGTCTAACTATAATGAAAGGTTAAACTTGGTATCCCATTCTCTTTTTTTTAGCATGAATGATGATGGTATTTCTATGGGGGAGTATCCTAGTAGTGTTGGAGACATGATTAAGTGGTTATATGTTGCATTCATGAATGATTTTTTCATTAATGTCAACATATTGGTTATTCTGTAAAGACTAGAAGAGCAGGAGGCCAATTTTGGCTTTACATAGTTTGAGGATTGAATATGAACTTATGCACACGTGGTATTATGTTCTAGAATATATCTCGATACTACAGTTAAGAACTATTGTAAACTTATCGATATAAATATGAAAATGTGTTTCAATCATTGTTTTGTCACTAATGTCAAACTTGCTACTTGCTGGTAAGACAATTGCTTAGATGATTTGAGTACTATCATTTGTTTGATTAATGAAGAAGATTTGATCAAATGAGGTAACAATAGGAAATAGGGGAAAGGTTGAGTTATGATATGGAAAAGGAGTACAAGGATCAGTTAAGATAGTAATATTATAGTGCATTACTAATCTACTTAAGGTTGCAAAGAATGGATACATTGATTAAGTTTAGAAGAACAAGTTAAATGAAGTATGTCTGCTAAGCTTAACAATTTGCATAGTAGGTTCCAAGAAAAGTTAGTGTAAGCCAAGGAAAAAATCAGTTGGAGCCAAGAAAAGTCAATTTTAGTGTAAGCCAAGTGATGCAGTGTAAGCTGAGTAAAGTTCAGTTGATTTCAAGCACTAGTAATCTTTAGTTTGTGTTAAGTGTTTTAATAGTGGATGTCAAGCAACACTGTATGTGTCAAGCATCAGACGCAAGTTAATGTTAAGTGTCAGCATTATGACAAAGACCATGAATTTAATAAATCTGAGCTGAAAAGTTTGATTTTTTGGATTGTGTGAACCATGTGGAAGATAAGCTTGATGAACTAGTGGCACAAAATTCAAGGTGAACTATTTTGAGGTGAATTCAAAGAACATTGAAGGAGAAATTTATAGGAGGGAATGAAATGAAATGATGGGTAGATTCATTGAATCCTACCTAATCCAACCTAACCCTAAAATGAATGATGGAAGATGAATGGAAAAAGATCTAAATTTTCTATTTATAGAGATGATTTGTCAAAAGAAAAAGGTTGTCATGTGCAAGAACCTAAGAAAGACAAGGAGTCTAGGGTAATGCTTTGTTCGCTAACTTAAGAGAATAGACTACTATTGGAAAGAAAAGAAAGAAGGCTTAAGGGTATGGATGCTTGAAGTGTGAACAAGCTATTAGAGCTGAATTGTGTGAAATCAAAGCAGAATGGAGGACTAAAAATAGAGATCTATAATCTACAAATTGAAGTTGTGAATTGTTATCAAATCAAGCCTTACTATTACTTTCTAATCATTGTATGAGTCTAGGGTAAATCCTTTGGATTAAGGTTGACTTGAAAATCATTTGTAAATCCTTTAACTGAGTGACATTCCAAGTGAATTATCTAAAGTCCTCTAACAAGGCTCACTCCTAATAGGGTGATTGATATCCTTTAACTAGGTCACATTTAACAGTGTGCATTATAACCTTTAACAAGGTTGGCCTTTTATAGGGCATCACTTCAGAAGAGTGAGAATGAGTAGCATGTTACTAGTGGTTTTTCCAAAATTAGGTTTCCAAATTAAATCATTGTTTCAAATGTGTTATTGAATCTGTTATGCTTCATGCTTACATTTCTACAAAGTTGATTTGATAGAAACCTACAAGTTTACATAATTGTATGATCTAATGGATGCATGCATGTTGAAAATGATTTATGGATATGGGTTCACTAAGTTTTGAAAAGTTTTATTTGTACATCTAGAACTTGGATAACTGATACACCCCCTCCCCACCTCTCAATTATTCTAAAGAATTCCAATAAATAGTATTAGAGCAATCTTCTTAAGAGGACTAGTTTGACAGTACTAGAAGCAAAAAGAACAAGATGTCAAAAAGAGAGGTACCCAAGCTTAATATAGATAATTATCCTACATGGAAGAGTCTAATGAAGATACACCTAGGAGGTCTTAGAGATCATGCACAATCTACCATTAGTAATGAGCATTTTGATCCTATTGGAGCCCTAATTGCTGAAGACCTAAAAAAGAAGAAACAACATAACTAGGAATTATTGGAGATTGTCTCTTCTCTAAGTTATGCCAAGTTTGATGATATCAAGGGTTATGATATTACAAAGATAATGTGGGATGCTCTTCACACTAGTTATGGAGGAGGCACAAATGTTCTAAGATCCAAATCTAAAAGTTTTAGAGGTAAGTTCGATGATATGAGAATGCAAGAAGGTGAGAGTATTACTCAATATTGCTCTAGGATAAAAGATGTTGTTAATGCAATAAGAGGAGATAATGGTAAAATAGATGATGAGACTATACTAAGAAAATTTTTGAGAACACTGCTACCCATTTATGCTATTAGATTTTTTGCAATACAAGAACTGAGATGTGTACCAAGTTCTAATTTGACTCTTGAAGGTCTAGTAGGTAGACTCACTACTTTTGAGCTATCTAATTTTGATCATTTCAAACCAAAAAATGTTGAATTCACTTTCAAAGCCAAGATGTCATTGAAGGAACCTAATGAGAAGAATAAAAAGATAAAATATGTTTCTAGTGACAGTGATACAGATGAGGAAGATGTAGAAAAACTTGAAGCACTACTAGAAAGGATATTTTACAAAGGTAGAGGAAAATTCAAAAGTAAATTACCTATCATGTGTTTCAATTGTAATGAGGTTGATCATATTGTTTCTAGATGTCCAAAGAAGAAGAATTATAGAGGTGGAGAGAAGTATAAAATTAGAAGAGATGATGATAACAAAGATTACAAAGATAAAGGCAAGAAGTCTTCCTATATTGATGAAGAGGAAACAAAAAATGGATCTGACGATCATGATGATGAAGTGGTGTATGTTGCAATGAAGGATAAATCTAATGAGGATGAGGCAACTGCATTGGTGTCTTGTGTGAACAATAATGACAAATGGATCATTCACAGTGGGTGTTCACATCATATGACTAGAGATAAAAGTAAGTTCAGTAACTTGAGTTATTATGATGGAAATAGTGTAAGATTTGGTAATGATGCACCCTGTTTGATAAAAGGAAAATGTTTTGTCAAACTCACAGAAAAGATTTTATGTGACAATGCTTATTATGTTGAAGGAATTAACTATAATTTGTTGAGTGTGTCACAACTAAATAATTTAGTTTGTAAGGTTGAGCTTGAAAACAAGATTGCTAAGATATATGATACTAATGGAAAAATAATTGGAAAATGTGATCAAACTAGAGGTAATCTATTCTATCTTGATATAAAGGATGCTACTTGTTTAGTTGTAGAATTTGATGATGTGTGGCTATGGTAAAAGAGGTTATGTCATGTTAATTTTGATAACTTGGTTAGTATCAGTAACATGAGAAGAGTCAGATGTTTTCCTAAGTTGAAGAAACCTAACAACATAATTTGCAAACGATTTTAGGTAGGCAAAATGACAAAGTCAAGTTTTAAGAGTAAGACTCGTATCTCTAAAGGAATATTAGATATTGTTCATACTAACTTGTGTGGACCAATTGATGTACAAAGCTACAAAGGAGATAATTGCATTGTGCTATTTGTTGATGATTATTGTAGAATGATAGCAGTCATATTTGTGAAATAGAAATCTGATGCTTTCCAAATGTTTAAGTGGTACTTAGCAAGAGTTGATAAGAAAATAGGTAAAAGTCTGAAATAATTGAGATCTAATAGACGAGGAGAATTTACATCAAATGAGTTCGAGATGTTTTGTAATGATAGAGGAATAAAAAGATAGACATCTACTCCTAAGACCCCTCCATAAAATGGAATTGTTTAAAGGAGGAACAAATTTGTAATGGACTATACGAGGACACTCATGATGGAGAAGAATATTTCTTTAATGGATTTTACTTTATAACAATTGGTATCAGAGCATCAGGTCCTTGAAGGAAAATCTTAATAGCTTAAGGAGATCAATGGTGGGTCATTTCAAAAAATAAATTCTAAAGTTCAATGGAGTTAACCATGACAACCAGAAAGAAAAGATGAAGACATGTCTAGTATGTATGGGTCCAAGATATTGCCAAATGACAAAGAATGAAAAGAAGATTGTGGAAGAAAGAAAACTTGAAGAATGTAGTGAATTTGAAGAGATCTATTTATGTCAAATATTCTTGCTAAAAAAGCATTATTGTTAGCTATTCCTGAGAATGAATACAGCTAGGTAAAATACTTAGAAACATCTCATAAAATTTAGATTGTTTTGGAATCTAATTTTAAAGGTGATAAGCATGCTAAGAGAATAAGATTATAGAATTGGATATGTTTGTTTCAAGATGCTAAGATGATGGAAGACAAATCTATAAGAAGCTATATTAGTAGAATATCAAAAATTCTTGGAGTAATTAAGTCTTGCAATGGATCTAAAGATGAAGATGAGATTATATGGAAGATCTTGAAAACCTTGACACAACCATTCAAGAAATCAACATAGATGATTGAGTAATTGATACATTTCACTAAGAAGTTTACTAGAGAGACTCTTCTTGGAAGATTAGAAGTAGTAAAAGTAAGCTTGAAGTAGACTAGAGATTTTTCTAGAGTGGAAACTTCTTTTAGTGCATTAAGTGTGTTCCCTTCCCTGTCAAGAAGTGCAAGCACTAGTGGAGACTATGCTAGTAGAAACAAATCAAAATCTAGGGAGGATAGAAGAATTGAAGAAGGAATTCCCTTGCTTGTAAGGAGAGAACCATATGGTAAGAGAATCTTTAAATGGTGGACTTACAATGAATTTGCTCACTATCCTTCTAAGTGTCCCAAAAGAGAGAAAAAGTATAAGAAAAATTTCAAGTCTAGAAGGCCTAGAGATTGTTTGTATGCAAGTAAATATGATGAATCTAATGAAGGAGTTCATAGTGAAAGTGATGATGAGTTAGGATTTGTAGCTGTAAAAGAAGAATTCAGAGAAGAGAAAGCCCTAGTTTTGCAAGTTGAAAAGAAAGTCAATTGGAGAATAGATACTAGTTGTTCAAATCATATGACCAATAAAATGAATAAATTTGTTAAGTTTAGTAGTCATGATGGAGGGATTGTCAGAGTTGGTAACAATCTAGCTTGTCATATAAAGGG